>CP025653.1:23637014-23990372 GCA_003576665.1 Ipomoea trifida
GTCACCTGCAACTATTCTCCGCCGGGGAATTATATTGGCGAGAGCCCTTACTAAACTAATTATATGAAATCTGAGATTTTCATGAAATTAATAAGCACCCATGCATACATTGCATGTATCCATATATGCTTAATAAACTCTTAGTACGTATACGTACTATGTTGTTAATTTTCCTTGCTTTAGTTTTAGTTTTAGTTTTTTTTTTTTTTTTATTTATTAATAATTTGGTATACGATATTCAATATCTCTTAATGACTCATAAGCTAATCTTAAATAAATTGAGACATCGATTATAAATTAAATGAGGGTATTAAATAGTGATTATTCTGTAACTAAGGAGTATAAATCATCCCTCCATTATATTATCTCCCCATCCCTCAATTATCACCTCATTCCCCATTAGCTCCTCATCCCTCAATTAATGTTGCTTATAATTACTAGATAGAGGCATGATTATATTACCATACCAACTACATTCTCTTTCACTATAAATATAATATAATGGTCATAACCATTTCAGCACCACGTCCCTTAAGCATGAGGTTGGGGTTCACCACTGGGACGAATAATTAGTTTTTTTGTGGCTATCGGTTGGAGGGATACCTTTGGACAAGCTCTATAGAAATCTACATGCACAAATTCTCAAAACAAAAAAAATTCTCTCATGTCCATTTTATTTTATACAAATCATCCTACCACGTCCCTTAAGCATGAGGTTGGGGTTCACCATTGGGACGAATAATTAGTTTTCTGTGGCTATCGGTTGGAGGAATACCTTTGGACAAGCTCTATAGAAATCTACATGCACAAATTCTCAAAACAAAAAAAATTCTCTCATGTCCATTTTATTTTATACAAATCATCCTACATTTAGGGTGTGTTTGGTTCGCATATGAGAATCGGAATGGGCCGGGAATCAAATACTTGGTAATGGTATGAGTTTTGGTGAAAATATTTTGCATGTTTGGTAGTAGAGTGGAATTGGAATGATTACCAATATTGATGTTTGGTTATGTATGACTTATAATGGAAATAAATGTTTTTAAAATACAAAAATAAAAAATCAAGGCAATTGATCATAATATAATGACATCCAAAGCACCAATATGAACAAAAAAATCAAAACAAAAATATAAAAATACTAATCAAAACTTAAAAATCATATTACTAATAAAATAGAATGATATATACCTTCTTTTTTTTTTTTCATTAGAGAATGAGGTTTTTAATTGAAGAATAATTAATCAAATTCCATAGTTATGTTTTAAAAAATTGTCAACTAAATATTAACTATGATTTTGATTCTAATTCCTAGTGTGTAAATCTATTAACCAAACAGACCCTTAATATTTTGAGTTGATATTAGACCATTCCACATAAACCAATGCGTACTATTCCTTAATTACTTTTGATAAATCTTGACTGACTATTTAGGTTAGTTGAATGAATAATCATTCTGCCTTTTGGCTATATAAAGATTTGATAGAATTTATTTTAAGTTATAAATTATGTTTGGTAAAAAATAGAAAATTTAAAATACATAATATCTTATTTTGAAACATTACCTTAAATAACATTTCAAAATAAGTTAGTAGTTATTAGCTAGCTTTTAAGCTTTTTAACTTAAAGATAATTTATAAGAAGGTAGATATACCAAACGAAAGTATAAACCTACACGCTCCACACATGTTGAAGATAAGCTCAAAAAATTGCAAATGTTATTTGGAAAATTAACATTATTGACTTGAACAAGTCTTGCAAGAAAGACAATGTATGTGGTTATATATAAAATTTTATAAATTAAATAATTCCTATAGCTAATTCGAAAAGTCTTATCATCTTCGAATTTTCCTAGATTGGGTTGGAAAGCTTGGTGATGAAAGGACCACTTTGGAGAGCAGAACATGCATATGTGCATGAATCCTTGGAAAATAGAGTAACAAAAGACAATTAACATGTAGCTAACTAGCTAATTGTAAAACGATGCCCTTAGCCTTTTTGTCCTCCGTTGGGCTGTTGCTTTAGAGAGTTAAAGTCTTGTATCCTGCTATCAAATGTGATGTCGAATATTATGCAATTATAAGAAAATAAAATTGTGTCTTCGTTATTAGTTATATATCTTTTGATATAGTGGTATGTAAGCGCTTGATTTTAAGAATTAGTATCATAACAGGTCACGAGTTTGAATTATAAAGAAATAAACACATTCGTTAGTAGTTACGTTGTAGTTTACGAGCTAGGTTCGTACAATTTTCTTTGACTTAATTAGATTTCACCGTCGGCAGCCAGATATTTTTCATGGGAGAAAAATAGGGAAAGATGTTTAGAAAATCATCAAATTATCTTCTGATCGAAATTGAGATAATCATTCATATTACATAGTTTCCCTAACGTCTTGATAGAAATTTATTAAATCTCGATCTTCATTCTTGGACAGTTTCGAATATATGATTGTTCTTGTAGTGGTTGTTGCTTTGTACTTCGTCTTAAATATTTAAGCACAATTTGAAGCATTTCCATCCACCCATTCCATGAGCTATTGAATTGTTTTTTGCACCCCTGTTTTGGCATGATCATTAATATTAAGTTAATAAAATCTAAATGACATGGTAATCTTACTAATATAAGAATCAAATTAAATGATCACTTGATGTATATTTTAAGACAACAAACTAAAAAGTAATAATTTGGCTGATATTGACTCATGTTTTTTGTTTAAAGTTTATCCTTTCTTTCCCGCATTATATTTTTATACTCCGAGCTATCCCTATATTAGAACGAGGCAAATTAAATGGTCACGGCCCATAGTCTATATTTTGTGTGTAAAAACATGTATATAAAAATTGAGTTGTATATATTTGACTTGCAAATCTTGCTAACATAGGCAGATATGCAACTGGGAATTGTTAAAGCTATGATGACAGAGAGGTTAGTTAGTTGCATTGTTGTTGTGTGTTGTTGATTGCAAATTTGCAATGCATGCACCATCCAAGTCAATGATCAAATTTGATGAGTATAAAAGAGATAAATTGTACTAGGAATTTTGTGTAATGAGCTCGATCGAGAAAGTGTTGACAAAAATCGATCTCGTGACCTTTCATTACTAGAATCAACCCACTCTCACTCACCCATTTCGAGGCATAAAAGAGAATTTTTTGAATTCATGAGATGTTCATGAGATGATAAAAGTTTAATTCGGTTTAATTATAGATCTCAGTGATATGCCTCGAGTTCCATAGACAAATATAATTACTCTTGGTCTAATTAACTAATCAAGAAAAACCCTGGTCAAAAAATTAAAAAAGAAATTTTGAATACCATTTGAACACTCCATCCACAGAAATAAAACGAGGGAAACTAACATTTTTTTTAAAAATATCAGAAACCACAAGTTGAAAAGTTTGTGATTACAAGATGTCCAACTTGTTACTACAAATCATTTAATACCGTAACAACAACAACAATAATTATTGGTTTTGTTACCCACGAATAGTTACTCAGCGGGCCAACATAACTGATTTGTGTGAATAAAGTAACATATAAACGAGTAGAAAAATAAATAGAGACATTAATTCTTTACTTGAAAACCAAGAGGTGAAAAATACAAGTTAGTCTTTTTGGCCGGTGCAAAACTGAAATCCACTATATTTTTATAGTTGGGTACATGCATGTATAGTAGAGCATGCATGTATAGTAGAGTGCTTTCTAAAGAGATATGGGCATGTATAGTAGAATGCTTTCTAGAGAGATGTGGGATGTCTAGAGAGGGTTTTTTATTTGTTGCCTTTCTTTGTGATTGACTAAGGCATTTTATAGGGGAAAAATATATGTAGAGTATATGGTAATTCGGTATTTATATATATATATAGTGGTGGAGTAGTGTAATTAAAGGGATTTGGAAAGTGATTTTAGGAAGGAGCAGAATAATTTAGGGGTATGAGCTAATTTAGGTAGACCTTAATTGTCCTTCCATAATTGCATAGTTGCCATATAATTCCTTCCTTTACAGTCGTCGGGGTCGAGTCTCGAGCCCGATATCGTGTCTGAGTACCGGCCCAACTACCTTCAAATGTCTAGGCTAACTAATGCGTTGATTTAATCCATATCCCATCAATAATCATCAATAATCAATATCAATAATAATCAATAATCAATAATAATAATAATAATATTATAATGACATTTGAGGGAGCTATAGCCCTATATATACCCTTAAACCATTGATCCCATACTTCATCGCTTCATCTCTTTCATAGTTTTATATCAGTAATTCCATCATATCATTCAGACTTCAGAGAAATATTTTAAAAGAAAAAAAAAATGGGGTTTTTGAAAGTTCCACTTTTCATTGCATGCACGCTTGTGTTTTCGATGTCTCTGTGCTGTAACGCTCAGAACTCACCCCAAGACTTCCTGGACGCGCACAACGCCGCACGCGCCGCCGTGGGTGTCGAGCCCATGACGTGGGACACGACGGTGGAAGCGTACGCTCAGAACTACGCCAACATTAGGTCCGCCGACTGCAGCCTCACCCACTCCGGCAGCTTCACCTACGGCTACGGCGAAAACATCGCCGCCGGTGGCGGCCCCTTGACGGCGAAGACGGCGGTGGACATGTGGGTCGCCGAGCAGCAGTACTATGACTACGCCACCAATTCTTGCAACGCGCCGGCGGGCGAGTCGTGCCTGCACTACACGCAGGTGGTTTGGAGGAACTCGGTGAAGCTTGGGTGCGCTAGGGTTGAGTGCACCAACGGTGCCGGACACTTTGTTACTTGCAATTATTCTCCTCCGGGTAATTATAATAACGAGTTGCCGTACTAAACTTATTTGTAACCCTATATTTGTATGTGAAAGCTGAGGCTTTCTTGAAATAAGTATTCATATATGCTAATATGCATGCATGTATATATCCATGCATGCATGCTATATTAATAAATCATGGTATAGATCACGAGTTTGAATGTAACGTAACACATCTACATACTGCATGTTTCTGCAGCTTATGCATGTATACATTTTAATTTGTTATGTATAAATAAAAAGTATTAATGTTGTGTGATACTTAATAAAATTATTTTTGTCTCGAAAAGGGTGGTCGAGTGAGTAAATTATTATTATTTTCATATGAAAATGTCACGACGAGTTCAATTATTACTAACACTTTTACAGAACACCTATTGATAGCATAGATCCATATAAAATATGGACCAATAGGCCTGGTGACCAATAGTTATACTATGGACTCGTGTCCATTTACATACGGAATGTTCACAATTTGAATTGTGAATATTTAGTATGTAACTTGTGAATATTTAGTATATAAATTGTAAACATTCAGTATGTAATTGTTGAACTTGGGTCTACAAAATAATTTGCCGCATGGTGACAATGAAGGCCTTGCAACCATACTAACACCTAATACAAGGAGGCATGGAGACATGGAGTTAACTGGTTATGGGCCAAGAAATATTGAATGGTGATGTGGGCGGGGGTTTCCGAGGAATACAAATAACCTCTGGTTTTTTTTTTTTTTCAGATGTGGAGAGCGTCTGGAATAACTAGTGAATTACAACTCTATTTTACCGCAATTGGTGCATTGGTCTTTGCAGCGTTAATGCTTTTTGCTGGTTGGTTTCATTATCATAAAGCGGCTCCAAAATTGGCTTGGTTTCAAGATGTAGAATCTATGTTGAATCACCATTTGGCGGGTCTACTCGGACTTGGGTCTCTCGCTTGGGCGGGGCATCAAGTACATGTATCTTTACCGATTAACCAATTTCTAAACGCTGGAGTCGATCCTAAAGAGATACCAAAGTAGTACCTTTAAAAAAAAACTAGCTAGTTTTGTTTAAAAAAAAAAAAAAAAAGCTAGTTAAAGTAGCATTGGAGGTTAATTAAGACATCGATTATAAATTAAATGAGAGTATTAAATGGAAATTATTCTGTAATTAAAGAGTATAACTCATCCCTCCATTATCTCCTCATCCCTCAATTATCACCTCATTCCCCATTAGCTCCTCGATCACCCCTTAATTATAGCTCAATTTTACTATAAAGAAGCATGATTATATTACCGTACACATGGATGATGGGAGTGGGTTCGAGCCTCACTGAAGGCAACTGTTGACTCTTTGTATTTCAGTAAGATGAACTCTACATTGTAACAGAGCAAGTAGTACTAAAAAAAAAAAATTACCGTACACACTACATTCTCTTTCCTTATAAATGGCCATGGTCAAAGACCAACATACATCTTCATCCACGAACTCTACCAAAAAGAACATACAGTGCTCGATCACATGTGCAGCTCAATTGGTTGCAAGAGTGAAGTTTAAGATGAAAGACCAATGATTGAGTCTCATTAGCAGCCGTGTAAGAGCAACCTATAGCTATATCAGGTAATGGAAATTTATCAAAACTTATTTCTACTAATTAAATTAATTTAATTAGTTATATCTCACTATAAATCTTTTATATCATTATATTGTTGGTCCAACATTTTTAACCCGCCTCTACATCCCAATTTCATGATCCCAATTATCCCATTATATTATTGAAATAAAAGGAAGGACGAAACTGAAGCTGAAAATGTCCCAAGTTAAGCTAGAACACCCCACGGAATGCCATTTGAAGTATTATATTCTCAACCAAGTTTGAACAGACATTGGAACAACCATTCGCCTGACCATTCCACTCTCCATCTTTCGATAAAAAGATTGAATTGTACCTAGAACAACCATTGCATGATTGTTCTTGTGGTTGTTGCTTTGTACTTTGTCTTAAATATTTAAGCACAAATTGAAGCATTTTTTTTGGGCAGGTTGGGCCTCTTTTGAATGTCTCTAGTCAATGTTGAACCTTTCTTCACTTATTTTCTAATTAAAATAGACTTAAATTTAGCTTTCTTTTAACATTTATTATTGAAGCTTGTATTCGAAGAATTCATACCTAGATTTCAGGATTTAATTCTATTATTTCCTTTCATTACATTTATACTTTGTTTATCATGTTATATATCTTTATATTACATTGATCATTGGTTGTTTATTGTGCATGCTTTACCTTGTTTGATGATTTGTTTAACTTTTATGTTGTTTTTTTTTTTTTTCAATATTTAGTGTCTAAATATAGTTGTAGTGCAATTACATGATACCTATATTAGAACCAAATTAAATGGCCCCGGCCCATGTCTATATTTTGTGTGTAAAAACATGTATATAAAAATTGAATTGTATATATTTGACTTGCAAATCTTGCTAACATAGGCAGATATTCAACTGGGAATTGTTAAAGCTATGATGACAGAGAGGTTAGTTAGTTGCATTGTTGTTGTGTTTGATTGCAATGCATGCACCATCCAAGTCAATTATCAATATAGTTGAAGATGGTACCAAGATCAAATTTGATGAGTGTATATATATATAATTCAATATATTTGTGATCGAGTTTTTAATCTTCTTGTGGAACCTATTGGTCTTTAATTTTTTCGATATGATGAGTTGATTGATTAGCTCCTTGTGGTAATTGGTCAACTAAGATGGTCACAAGGTTGCCTTCATCGGAGCATATATTTGATAACGGGTGTGAACTTTCGTGTAAATCAAAAAATTTTTTTTAATATAATCTCATGGTTTGATAATTTATTATTTGGTATATAAAATTTACATTAGTTATACTTTTTTCGGTGACACAATAGAAATTCATAGCCACCACACTGCAGGGTATGCACCGAATAAATCTTTCTCATGTGTTGTTACTTTTTTTTTTTTTTTAGTGATGAGAGAAACCAACTAGGCGTGCAATTCCAAGTAGTTACCTTATTCTTGATATATATGTTATATAGGTGTTATAATTTTTTATTTGTTAACTAATCAAGAAGAACCCTGGTCAAAAAAATAAAAAAGAATTTTTTAATACCATTTGAACACTCCATCCACAGAAATAAAACGAGGGAAACTAACCTTTTTTTTTTTTTTTTTTTTTTTTTTTAATATTGTAACAAGAACAACAGCAATAATAATAATGACACTTGAGGGTGCTATAGTCCTATATATACCCTTAACCCTTGATGCCATACTTCATCGCTTCATCTCTTTCATAGTTTCATATATAGTTTTATATCAGTAATTCCATCATATCATTCACACAAAGATTTTTTTAAAAATGGGGTTTTTGAAAATTCCAGTTTTCATTGCATGCATGCTTGTGTTTTCGATGTCTCTGTGCTGTAACGCTCAGAACTCGCCACAAGACTACCTGGACGCGCACAACGCCGCACGCGCCGCCGTGGGCGTGGGGCCCATGACGTGGGACGCGGCGGCTGCAGCGTATGCTCAGAACTACGCCAACATTAGGTCCGCCGACTGCAGCCTCACCCACTCCGGAAGCTTCAGGTTCGGCTTCGGCGAAAACCTAGCCGCCGGTGGCGGCCCCTTGACGGGGAAGTCGGCGGTGGACATGTGGGTTGGCGAGCAGCAGTACTATGACTACGCCACCAATTCTTGCAACGCGCCGGCGGGGCGGTCGTGCGGGCACTACACGCAGGTGGTTTGGAGGAACTCGGTGAAGCTTGGGTGCGCTAGGGTTCAGTGCACCAACGGCGCCGGACATTTTGTTATCTGCAGCTATTCTCCTCCGGGCAATTTTAATAACCAGAAGCCATACTGAACTTATTTTTCTAACCCTATCTATGTGAAATCATATAATTTCTTGAAATAAGTAGTCATACATGCATGCGTGGATATGATATGATATATATCATACATATCCCTGCATGCAATATTAATAAATCATGATATATATAGATCATGAGTTTGAATGTAACGCATCTACTGCATGCAACTTATGCATGCATCCATGTTAATTGTTATGTATAAATAAAAAGTATAAATGTTGTGTGATATATCATTATTTATCTTAAAAGGGGTATGTGATCGGGTGAAAGGTTATAGATTCAATTATTGCCAACACTTTTGCAAAACATCTATTGATAGCATTGGTCCAAATTAAATGACCCAATATGCCCCGTGACGATGAAGGCCTTGAAAACATACTAACACCTAACCCATGGTGGCATGGAGACGTGGAGTTAACTAGTTAAAGTAGTACCTTCAAAAAAAGGGAAAAAAAAATAGTTAAAGTGGCCTTGGAGATTAATTAAGACATCGATTATAAATTAAATGAGGATATTAAATAGTAAATTAAATATTCTGTAATTAAAGAGTATAAATTACGAGAAGGTTCTACGACGGCCTGAATTATCTTCTGATCGAAATTCAGATCATCGTGTTAAGAGTTTCACATTGTGGTCAACCGGTTAGATTCAAAATGGCCCGATTGTCCACTTGGGGGGGGAGTGTTAAGAGTCCCACATTGATAAAATAAGAGAGTAAATATGGGTTTATAAGGCTATGGGTTAGACTAGCTAATTGGTTGGATTTAATCTTTTAGTGTGGTTTGGTCCATGTGCATTATAGCCTAGTTCAGTGATTTTTTTTAATAATATTGGACAACTTTGTCATTAAAAAAAAAAAAAGAATTGTTCGGTTTAAACATATATGAATGGTAATTGGAAACCAATACTTAGCAATTTGTAATGAGTTTTGATAAATATAAAAGATTCGTAAAAATGTAATGCTACGTACATACCCTTAAAATCTAATCTAAATGACATGGTAATCTTATACTAATATAATAAGAATCAAATGATCATCACTTGATTTATAGTTTAAGACAACAAACTAAAAATTAATAATTTGTCTGTTATTGATCAGACTTATGTTATTTGTTGAAGTTTATACTTTCTTTCCATTGTTATATTTTTATAATCCCAGTTATCCCCATATTAGAACCAAGTGGCACCATAGTCTATATTTATGTGAAAAATTATATATATAAAAATTGAGTTGGATATATTTGACTTGCAAATCTTGCTAACATAGGCAGATATGCAATAGGGAATTGTTAAAGCTATGATGACAAATAGGTTAGTTGCATTGTTGTTGTTTGTACTGTTGATTGCAATGCAAGCATGCACCATCCAAGTCAATGATCATTATATATAGTTGAAGATGGCATGCATGCACCATGACCAAATTTGATGAGTATAGAACTATAGATATATAATCCACCATTTCTGTGATCGAATTTTTGATCTTTTTGTAATGGCGGCCTATTGATCAGCCTTAGCTTCTCGATTAGTTTGAGCTGATAAGTTATATATGAGTAACTTAGACTGATTTATTTCTTTGTGATCCTTTGCCGACTAAGGTTACAAGGCGAACTTCACTCATAACACACCTTCGAATAAAGACCATATGCTTTAACTTTCCCGCAAATCAAACAGTTTCTAATCTTTTAATTTTGGTATAGTATATAAAATTTAATGTTATGACGTTGTTCTTTTAATTAGTTATGTTATTCTTTTTTTTTTTTTTTTTTTTGACAACAACAACACCATTTGTAGCTCCTATATATACCCTTAACCCTTGAACCCATACTTCATCCCTTCATCTCTTTTATATCAGTAATTTTATTATTCAGAGAATTGAAGGAAAAAAAAATGGGGTTTTTGAAAATTCCACTTTTCATTGCATGCATGCTTGTGTTTTCGATGTCTCTGTGCTGTAACGCTCAGAACTCCCCACAAGACTTCCTGGACGCGCACAACGCCGCACGCGCCGCCGTGGGCGTGGGGCCCATGACGTGGGACGTCACGGTGGCAGGGTATGCTCTGAACTACGCCAACAAGAGGGCCGCCGACTGCAGCCTCACCCACTCCGGAAGCTTCAAGTTCGGCTACGGCGAAAACATCGCCGCCGGTGGCGGCCCCTTGACGGGGAAATCCGCGGTGGCCATGTGGGACGCCGAGAAGAAATACTATCACCACGCCAGCAATTCTTGCAGCGCGCCGGCGGGGCAGTCGTGCGGGCACTACACGCAGGTGGTTTGGAGGAAATCGGTGAAGCTGGGATGCGCTAGGGTTAAGTGCACCAACGGGGCCGGACACTTTGTCACCTGCAACTATTCTCCTCCGGGTAACTTTAATAACGAGAGGCCATACTGAAGTTATTCGTACCCTATGTGTGTGATTTTCTTGAAATAAGTAGTCATACATGCATGCATGTATATATAATATCCATGCATGCAATATTAATAAATCATGATATGTATAGATCATGAGTTTGATTGTAACGCAGCTGTTCTGCATGCATCCATGTTAATTTTTATGTATAAATAAAAAGTATAAATATTGTGTGAATGTGTGATACATAAAAATATGGAATATATTGTTTTTGCCTCAGAAAGGGATGGTCAACATGTTTCTTATTGTGATTAATACGTGAGGTTAAATGTTAATAAGTTGACTTATTATTGGAGCAGAAGGTACGTACGAGATGTGATGTGTAGACTGTAGAATGGTTGAATATGTGTATTTTCAAACTTATTCGATGTCATGCAAACGTATACTAGTGTATCAAGAAACCAGAATATAGCCATCATTTCCCTAACATTTTTTTTTTAATACTATTGACCCTGTTACATGTAGTATCTGTCCATATACTTTCTAAACCTACAGAAACCCAACAAAGTTAACATTTCCCTAACATCTTAAGCCATTGTAATTAGACCGTACCAGTCATTTGCATGCGTAATTGCGTATGTAGAAGATACATATTGCAGTCATCATTTACAACCAAAGAAATTGGAATAATGAAAGATAGGTTAGCTAAAGAAATAATAGGTGACTGAAATTTTCATCTAAGATTTAGGGTGTGCTTGATTCACGCATGAGAATTGAAATTGGAATCGGAATGAGTATCAAGTGGCAAGTGAGCTCTCTTTGTGGGGATGAATTTCGGGATAACCCGGGTTCAATTCCCACAAGTGACGATTCCCCCTGGGCCAGCTCCCGTGCCTCCCGGAGCGAACGTGGGTGGACCCCGGACCGTTAAACGGACGGAGAGAAAGACCCTGTAAATTTACCAAAAAAAAAAAAATAATAATAATGCTATGATTCAATTAATGTGGGTTTAATTCATTTTAAAAGATAAGAAGAGTTGAATATGTGTACTTTCAACCATATTTGACGTCATGCAAAAGTATACTAGTGTATCAAGAAACCAGAATGGGCGTCATCATTTCCATATATAACATCTTAAGCCATTGTAATTATAGCGTTCCACATTGATACCACAATTAGTATATAGCAAATTGCAATTATATTTATTAAGCAATTTCATAAGTTGATCACAGTAGATATGTTCAACAAAAGGTTGAGAGAGACAAGTCTAAATTCTATCATTAAAAAAAATGTAACGTTTACTCTTACATAATTGTAAGAAATTAAAATAAACTTTGTTATTTTCTATTATTCGTTAATTTTAGCTGAGTGTTAAGTATTTAATCAAGCACAATATATGATAGAATAAAAATTTGTGCTCGTCTCAATTCTTCTAAAAAAAAAAAATGTAACGAGTTCACCTACTCGAAAGGTTATATATCTCAATACATCATAGAATTGAGGTATATTAGGCACTGGTTCACCTAATGTGATGGCTTGGGCTACTCCTAGGCACTAGAATAGGTGTTGGTCCTCCAACATAAGATATTGTTGAATCAACTACCTTCAGCAATCCTATCGAGTTAGGATATGATGTGGGGAGCCTAGAGGCGAGGAACTTCACCTGTAGGGAATCAACATGTGTGTCATGATCATTATCATAATAATATCTATGAACAGCTGCAAATTTGAATTTTCATCCAAGATTTAATAGTTTTGGTCCATCCTCTCTAAACTCCATCCACATACAGTGAATTTACAATTGTGAATTGTCTAGCTAGCTATGAATAGATTTGTAGGTATTTATGGCTAAATTTGAATTTTCAACATTAAACAAAAAACCTATCTGTAATCTGTTTCTATATATACAGTTGAAAGCAATGCAAATCCTTCATCACTTCACATTCATCAATCTTTAATTTTCCGGTATAGAGAAGCCCAAATATGGGGTTTTCGAAAACGTCGTCGTTTTGGCTTGCATGCATATGCATATGCATAATGTTTGTGGGTATGATAACTCCTTCTTGTAATGCCCAGAATTCCCCTCAAGATTACCTCGCCGTTCACAACGCCGCTCGCAGAGACGTCGGCGTTGGGCCGATGACGTGGGACAACGCCGTGGCGAAGGCTGCCCAAGACTACGCTAACACGCGGGTCGGAGATTGCAGAATGGTCCACTCCGGTGACCGGCGGTACGGCGAAAACCTAGCGTGGGGAAGCGGGGACTTCATGACCGGGCGGAGGGCGGTGGAGCTGTGGGTTGCCGAGAAGCAGGACTACGACTACGGCACCAATACTTGCCGGCCGGGGAAGGTGTGTGGGCACTACACGCAGGTGGTTTGGAGGAAGTCGGTGAAATTGGGGTGTGCTAGGGTTCAGTGCAGAAACAATTTGGGATACTTAGTTGTCTGCAACTATTCTCCTCCCGGCAATTATGTCGGAGAGAGACCATACTGATCTGATCAGCTAACAGTTATGTAAACGCTAAGCAGACATGCATGCTTGCATACTTGAGCAATATAATAAACACCATGTACGTTTATATACATGGAGAAAATAAGGCCTAGCAGTATATATATAGACTTCAATGTCGTTATTTGCTAGCCAAAAGTGTATGTTCTTGTTATCAATATAATATAATTTTCTACTTTGAATAATAGCCTCTCTAGATCTCTGCAGAAACAAAAACATCTTTTAGCTTGTTAATAATCGATAACTATTTGAGAAAATAAAATGTGACACAGATTTTCATACAAAATTATTTAATACTTTTGATCCATCCTCAACCTTGGCAAATTCTATCTACATACATTATACAGGTAATTTATATTATTGGCCTGGCTAATTGTGCAAAGAAGATATATTATTTAAGATAATCATGATTTAAGTGACATCTGTACAATTGGCTATAAATAGGTTAGGCTGATTTTTATGGCTAAATTTGAAAAAAAAAAAAAAAAAAAAAAAAAACAACAACAACAACAACAAATTATATTTCACCTTAACCGATACCTTAAAACCTATAAGGGTTGCAACCCTTTTCAACCTTGGTAAAGTCCATCTTGAATTGATACAATAAACTTGGGATATGATGCATGTACGTACTAGCTTAGGGTTGGGTGCAACAACATTAATGATTGATATTTTGAGGTTACGTGTTATAAATAATTTATTCCTAATATTGATTCATATAATAAAGTTTGTAATTCCGTACGGTACTCACCAGGATGATTAGTGATGTATAAAGGTAGAATTATCAGGTGAAATTAGACCATTTTGTGAAAAGTACTAATGTCATTATCTTTTTTAAAAAAAAAAAAATAGTTAAGATGGTAATAGTATTGAGAAGAAGGCAAGAATAGTCAATTTTATTACTTCACATATTTTTTTAAAATTTTTATTTTATTAAATATTAATGTTCACCTTGTGTTCAGATGTGATGTAGTTACTCTTCTATATGGGAGGTCATGAGATCGAGCCTGGCACTTCATTTCACGGACATAATTATTTCCCATGACAAACTTGGCTAAGTTTTTCCAACAATATAATTATTAGTGAGTGAAAAACGTGTATGTTATATTTTTAGACTCACTTAATTTCATGCATGAACAATTTAATGATTGTTAATTTCTTTCTCTTGTAGACCATTTACAAGGAAAATTTAAAAATAAGGTGCGATTTATGAGATTGTTAATATGGATCGGACTAATAGATTAGCCAGAGTGCATGTAGATGTAGAGATCATTAATCAATAGGGACAGAAATTTTTTTGATAACACACACATAATACTATAATAGATTACTAAAACATTGTTTGCTAAACAAAAACACACATATATATAGTGACAGAAATATAATATCTTTTAACAACACACTTAGTATATTTTCTTATATGGTTCATACACATCACTTATTCCGTCTTATTCTTTTATTTATTTTGCATGCTTATATATATATATATAATTTAATTAAAGATATTCTTAGTAGGGGCTCTGGCCGGAGACATTGCCGGCGGGATCATAATTGCAGCAAATGAGCCACCACCCGTTATTGCACTGAGCTCTTCCACAACCCAGACGGACGGAGCTCCTCCACACCACCTGAGTGTAGTGCAGGCAATCCCCGCCGACGCAAGAATTGGAGTTGTGGTCGTAGTTAGCCTTCTCATCCACCCACAACTTCACGGCGCCGGCGGCGTCGAGGTTGGGGTACGCCTTGGCCAAGTTCTCGCCGTATGGCCCGCCGGAGTGGATCAGTTCGCAGTCGACGGATAATTTTTCGGCGTAGCTATGCGCGGTGGACGCCAAGTTGTCGTCCCATGTCATGTGGGGAACCCCGACCTCGTCCCTGGCGGCGTTGTGGGGGTTTAGGTAGTCGGCCGGGTCGTTCTGCTGGGCGCCGGAAAGATGAAACATGGCTATGATGATCAAGGAAAGGAGAGCTAATGGGAATTTTGACAGACCCATTTTGGTTTAGATTGAATACTAGAATTTGTGTTGTGTATCAAAGTAGGAAATGGAGGGGGGTATATATATAGCAGGAATATGTTCTTGAAATTCAGGGCATGAGGTATGTATTGGATAACTCCTTCCCTAACCGGGAATGAATTTCCGAGGAATCAATAATTAAGGTTGACAAATTTTACATTGCACGGTCTATATACGTACTATACGTAAATGCATGCATGCAAGGAATTGGTTGTGCATTGCCCCACATTTCATAGGATTTTACAGGGCGTTTTGTTGGGAAGAGTAAATTAGGATGGAAAAGAATTGCAATTCAATGAATAAAGTAAGAATTGAAATTACAGTGTTTGGTATGCAGAAATAAGAGTACAGGGAATTGAAAGGTAAGAAGCGACAAAATGACTAAAATGCCCTTATGTTGTAGTAATAGTAGTAATAATAATAATAATAATAATAATAATAATAATAATTCTTTCAAAATAATAATAATAATAATAATAATTATTATTATTATTATTATTATTATTATTATTTCAAATTTTTAAAAAAAAAAAAAAAAAAAAAAAAGGACAAAGGGTATGGGAGGAGGGGCAAAATTGTCTTTACACCAACAAAATGCCCCTCCTCTCCACCGAATTGCAATTCATAGGGGGTACCCCATGAATTGCAATTCATCATTTGGAGGGAATTGCAATTCTGCGGAATTGCAATTCCCTCCAACCAAACACTGTAGTTTGGGAATTCAATGAATTGCAATTCCCCTCAAACTACATCCAACCAAACAGGCCATTAAGGTTATATCCCCCGCTCCAAGGCCCCCATGCCCAATCGTTATACCATGGACCATGGGTCATGGATGATACTGTAGTTGTGTTGAACTGATACTGCAGTTGTATTGAAAGGGAACTACAGTTGCAGGGAACATAGATCGTTTTATCCTTCTGGAACTACAGTTGTGTTGAACTGATGAACGGCGGGCTCTGTTTCGCGCAACTGCAGTTTCCCCCGCCATGACCATGGTCCACAGTATAATTTGCGCCCCACGCCACAGCCCGACAAAGCACTACTGCACTTTGAAAGGTTGCTTCCACACTGGGACTTGTGAGACTCGATTCCTGATCTCTTCTTTCGAACTTCACCATGTAACTAGTTAAGCTGCCCACGCGGGCTGCATTGTCATGATCTTGCATGTATGGATGCATGATTTAATACGGAATCAAACACTTACAGGGCGTTTGGTTGGGAGGAGGGAATTAGGGGGGAAAAGAATTGTAATTCGGTGGAATTGCAATTCAATGAATAAAGTAGGAATTGCAATTACAGTGTTTGGTATGCAGGAATAGGAGTACATGGAATTGAAAGGTAAGAAACGACAAAATGACTAAAATGCCCTTGTGTTGTAGTAGATGTAGTTATATTAGTAGTAGTAGAGTAATAATAATAATAATAATAATAATAATAATAATAATAATAATAATAATAATAATAATAATAAAATCATAATAATAATAATAATAATTTTTTAAAGAATAATAAAAAAAAATAATAATAATAATTCTTTAAATAATAATAATAATTCTTTCAAATTTATTTTAAAAAAAACAAAGGGTATGTGAGGAGGGGCAAAATTATCTTTACACCAACAAAATTGCCCCTCCTCTCCATTGAATTGCAATTCATGGGGTACCCCCATGAATTGCAATTCATCATTTGGAGGGAATTGCAATTCCGCGGAATTACAATTCCCTCCAACCAAACAATGTAGTTTGTGAATTTATTGAATTGCAATTCAATGAATTCCAATTCCCCCCAAACTACACCCAACCAAACACCCCCTTACCGTTTGGTGAAAAGTCATAGGTAGTTGTAATAAATTAGTCACAATATTATTTCGTTATATTTGCACCGTAAGTATCATAAGGTTTTGATGGATACTGTATTCGGCTTTCTAAGTCGATATATGTCCAACAACTATAGACAATGCAAATGAATAAAGAGATCAGACTGAAATGACCTTGTTAATAAGTTTGGCGGATTTTAAGATATATTTAAGATAATCATGACTTTGACATCTGTACAATAGGCTATAAATAGGTTAGGCTGATTTTTATAACAAAATTTGAAAAAAAAACAAAAATAAAAAATATTGTACGGATGAGATGGGGTGCTCTGTTTTACTATTAATCGATACCTTAAAACAATTCCCACTTTTTTCAACCTTGGGATGCATGTGTGTTTTAAGATAATCATGATTTTTAGCATTTGTACAATTAGCTATATAAATAGGTTAGGCTGATTTTGAAAAAAAAAATATATATATTACGAATGAGATGACGTGGTCTATTTTATCTTAATCGATACCTTAAAATCTATAAGGGTTGCCACCAGCTTTTCAACCTTGGTAAAATCCATCTATCTTGAATTGATATATACAATAATGAACTTGGGATGCATGTGCTAGGGTTGGGTGCAACAACATTAATGCATGATATTTTGAGATTAATGTTGCTTTTACGGCTGCGCTACAACCTTTTCAGCTGGTTAATACTATCGTAAAAATTAGAGGAAATATACTAGCGCTGAAGCGCAATAGAGAATTATTATATTTGTATTCAAAATTTGATCTCTCTTACAATGTGACCCCAAGGGGATATTAATAGAAGAATGATTAGCCTATATTATGGAATACTTAACAAATATAGTTTAGTAAGGTAATTTTGGAGCTTCCTAACTATCATAGAAGTTACCAAATCCCTTTTTAGTGAGTATCCCCGAATTTCACGCAGGTTTCCTGAATTTGCTCAGTAGCGCACCCGATCGATCGTGCCACGTGAGTTACTGGACCCGGGCGACATATTCACTGATACTAGGTAGTCAGCGGGCTCCTGATACCGATCTTCTCGGGTCGGGTGTCCTAGTCGATATATCCATCACTAGTCTCTCACTTTCTCGAACTCTCGAAAGACATGAGTGCACATAGTCACCCAAAGCACTACACCCCATTTGTCATCTGTTTCACATGTTTGTCTTGTTTTTTTTTTTTTTTTTGAAAACATGTTTGTCTTGTTAAATTAAAGCACCAAACAATTATCAAAACAATCAATTTGTTAATATTTTTAATAATAATAACAATAATTTATTATTTAAATAAAATAATTTTTTTTTTTGAATACTACTGACTCTATTACAATAAAATAATTTAATAATATAGAAACTCATGTGTTGTGGTTGACTTACCTATTTGGACGGGAATTTAGAATTTTGCTCAGACTAATTTTCCTCTTAATTATTGATATTTATGAGGATTTGAATTGTTGATTATATGCATAAATTTAAGGTGTTAATTTATAATCATTGATTACTTATTTACCTAAAATCTTTTATCAAAATTAAATACAATGCATATAAAATACTCAACAAAAGCAATTATAAAAGTTGAAAAGTGTATTATTTATAATCATTTATAAAATCTTCGATATGATGAAATAGTAGACAAATGTTGAAAAGTGTACAATTGTACATGAAATAGGTTTGGTTTGTTTTAATAGCTAAATTTGAAATTTCAACATGAAATTAAATATGGACTCAAATTTATTATCATATATAGTTATTTAAAAGAATCTTTGTTTCTATAAAGCAATGCCATTCTCCATCACTTCCCATCATCTCCGGCATTCATCAATCCTTTAATTTGATCAAACATATATTGAGAAGACAAGAAATGGGGTTTTCAAAAGTGCCGTTTTTGTTTGCTACATGCATGCTTGTTGTGGCGATGAATAATCTTTCTTGTGATGCCCAGAATTCCAAAGAAGAGTACCTCGATGCTCACAACGCCGCACGCGCCGCCGTGGGCGTCCCGCCGCTGAAATGGGACGAAGAGGTGGCGGCCTATGCCCGAAGCTACGCTAAGGAGAGGTCCGGCGATTGCAAACTGATCCACTCCGGCAACCGGCGGTATGGCGAAAACATAGCTTGGGGAAACGGGGCGTTCATGACGGGGGCGTTTGCGGTGGGGCTGTGGGTTGACGAGAAGAAGTATTATAATTACACCACCAATTCTTGCAACGCGCCGCCGGGGAAGGAGTGTGGGCACTACACTCAGGTGGTTTGGAGGAACTCGGCGACGGTGGGGTGTGATAGGGTTCAGTGTAGCAACAATACGGGGTATTTTGTTACCTGCAACTATTATCCTCCCGGCAATTATTTTGGTCAACGGCCGTACTAAAATAAGAGGATTCAATAATCCTTACCATTTTAATTTTTACCTAAAAATCAATTTAACTGTCGATATTATTAATAAGAGGATTCAACAATCCCTAGTATTCCCTACTATGTTAGTTCTTACCTAAAGGTTTAACGGTCGATATTGAAATAACATGCTTAGCTTGTAAGAATCATGCATGGTTAATTTGCAAGCCAAAAGTGTACTTTCTTGTAATCAATATATATAATTTTTTTTAGAGTTAATATCACCTCGGGCCTTGACTATTGGTGTTTACTTCATTAATTAGGTTCTTGTTTAAAATTTTACTAAATTAAATTCCGTGAATAATCAAAATACCAATTGAGGTCCCTAGACTATTAACATTTACTTAATTATTAGGTCTTTTGTTTAAAATTTTATTAAACTAAATCTGTTGAGTAATTGAAGGTTACTTAAATAGGTTTTCTGTTTACCATTTATGTTTGTAAATCGGCAAACCCATAAGTAAACTTGTCTTTTATTCTAGCTATAATTGAAGCACGAGTAGCAACAATACATACTACCATGACTATGGCAAACCGCCTGGGGTCGACTAATGGTGGAGTGAGGAGGTGTACCGCGAAGGGGTGAAGGGGGCTACGGAAGATGGGTGAAAGGGCATATGACGGATGAGTGAGGGACAACATACGATGGAGGAGTGATGGGGTCATATACGGCAGAGGGGTGAGGGGCAGATACCTCGGGTCAATTACCTTCTCATGGTAGTATGTGTTGTTGTCACTCTTGGCTTCAATTATGACTAGATGAAAAGACAAGTTTACCCTTAGATTTGACGGTTCACTAATGAAAAATGATAACAAATGACCTATTTAAGCTAGGTTACACTTAAATAACACTTGATTACTCAATAGATTTAATTTAGTAAAATTTTAAACAAATTATCTAATTTAGTTCATGTTAATATTCGATGGACCGCAACTAGTATTTTGATTACTCTAGAAAATTTAATTTAGTAAAATATAAACAGAAGACCTAATAAAATAAATGTCAAACCTAGCTCATATTAACTCATTTCTTTACTTTGAACACTGTACTATAAAATCTCTTTAGGATTGACCTTTACTGGTTAAGTTTTTAGTCAATCCGCCAAAACCATGGGCTAAACAAACCAATTAAATAAATCGGGGCACGTTTTCCATAATATGATGTTTCTATGTAAGATAAAGTTTGTCAAGGCAGTGTCATTGTGCACTTTACACAATGTTGAGATCTCATAAATGGGCCCCCAAGCCTGAGAACAGATTAGGCCTAGCATAACCCATCATATGTCGATAGCTCTGAGCCTCTGGTCCATATCCAAACAATCTCAATTTTTATTTTCCTATTATTTAAAATATAATAATAATAATTACAAATAGATTCAAACATTTTTTTTAGTAGTACTACTGACTCTATTACAATGTAGTATCTGTTCATTTATATTTTTTTAATCTGTTAAAGCATAAAGAGAATTAATATCACTTCCATCGAAACTCGATCTCATAATCTCTCAAATGGAAGAATCACTACATATTATCTCAGCACAACTTGTTTGAAAAATGAATTCAGAAATAAACGCAATGAATTATATATATGTGGTGAAGATTGATTTTGAGTGTGGAAGCTTAGTAGTAGCTTTATATCTTTTCCGTCGTCACGGTGGCAAAGACATGTGCGATATGGCGAAAGCAGATCAAACCAGACAAGATGCCACGTAATGCTGTCAGCCTTATGATTTACTTCATGACTTGATACACACGTGTACCTTTCATGTCTCACTGGATACCATTCATCCTTTTCTTATCAATTCTACACTCATTCCAAGAAATACTACTTCTCTACTACGGACCAATTCCTTAATCCTTAATGCATTCACTATTCTGTATTTTGTCCTGTTTCCTTATTTTATAGTATGTCATAATATTTTCAATTTAATTTTTTATAATATTTTTTAATGAAGATATACATTAAAAAAAAAAAAAAAGACATTTAGCATTCATATTTTTAGCTAAGGATCACTCAGCTCAGAAAATCGTGTGAAAGAACTCTTTCTAACTCCTCTAGTGATAAGCTAAGGGATCGATTAGTGGATTTGTTCCGTTCTCTTTATAATATTTAAGTTATTATTAGTGTATAAAATTTATATATTTATAAATTATATTAAAAGATATCTATGCATGAAAAACTGAATTTAAAGATTCTAATAAAGTTTATGTTAAAGAAAGAGAAATAAATTCGACTAATAAATAATAAACACAACAAAAAATTAAATAGGAAAAATAATTAAGAATGATAATTGTCCATGGACTTGACGAGCAACCTTATTCTTAGCCTCAACAATAGCAAAATTGAAAGAACAAAGACAACGACAACTAATTTGTGAGCCCCATTTGGATTGAAGACGAGGATGAGATGTCACATGTATTTGCATATTTCTCATAGCATTATATTACTATTTGTAAGAATAATAATATTGGACTTATTCCTTACAAATCAAATGATATATAAATTATTTTTATTAATATAGAATAGTAAACATCGAGTATATCACCCACACAATATATCTCGAATACGTAAGTGGAAGCAAAAGAGAGATAAAATTGGTGAGTCTCCTTTCTTCAAATTAATCGACACATACATAGAGAAAGTGAATATAAAAGTACGACATTAACTCTTATAACCCATATTTTATTTGTACGACCAACGAAATTGTGTGTGGGAGAAAATATAACAAATAATTTTTGTTGAAGTTTTTAATTTAATCAAAGTTTTGTCAGATCCAAAACCACCTGATGTGGTGCCTAATGCATGCCAACCTAGACATACCTACTTTGGATTCTCACACATAACCGACAAACTCCAAGAACAAAACATTGGATTCCACGTCATACCATTCCTCGAACAAAACTCCATTTAATTTTGTTTATATTAAAAAAACCATTATTTGTACAAATCATAGGGAATATAACCACGCACAAAAATGAATTTTTTTAAAAAAAACTATAGACCACTGTACACTCTAGTGACAAAATAGAAATAATAAAGGAAAAAAAAAAAAAAAAAAAAAGCCAGGTAAGATGTGCTGTCAGTTGGTTAATTAGTTAAACCGTCGTCCGAGGTTTACCCTTCGCGGGAAGGAAAGTAGGAACCGACCCGACCCGGATAATCGTCATTCTTGATCCGATTGCCTCAGTTCTTTCCGGAGCTTTTGAGAGAATGATCGGCAAGCGTCGACGCTTAGATCCATGGCGGCGGATAAAGCCACGAAGGCGGCGGCGTCCTCGGCGCAGGTCACGTGCTGCACCCCGATTTCCACCTCCGGCTTGCAGCATTTCCCGTCGCCGCCGACGGTGGACGACATAACGAATCCGCCGTAGAAGGGGCAGGCCCACGACCCGGATCCGGGGGCGGATCCGAGGTCAGACCCGGACCCCAAGCTAAAGTCAAAGCTGCTATTGGGACTAGTCAACGGGGTAGCTCCATTAGCGATGTCTATGCTGAACTTTCCGCCATTTTTCAGGCAGATTGAAGATTTCACCAGCGTTATCGTGTCCGTGGCGCCGTCCGGGATGAGCTCAAACCGGAACCCAATAGAATCTCCGGCGGAACACTCCCGCCAAGCCTCAAGGCGGCCCCAGGGCTTCCAGGTGCCGTCGCCGGGCCGGAGAATGAGCCAGGCCCCAGGATTTGACCTACTCACCCTATCACTGCCCGGCGAGGGCACAAATGGGGTCACCATTGATGCCGCCGCCACAGGCGAACCAGACAGATCATGGATGGTGATGGACCATCCTTTTCGCTCTTTAACAGCCTTTTCTTTACCCTCCGATCCACTAAAGCATTTCGGTGTGCTCGATTCTGAAAATGAAGATCTGAAAGACAAGAACAAAAAAGAATTTTATTGATTAATCAAATGAATGAGTTTAATTTCATGATAGTGACAGAAACAAAAGACAAGTAGACCAGTTGAGATTTTTTAAACCCAGGTGATGACATAATCATATCAATTTCAACAATTCTAAACACTAATATAATAATGACGATTCATTCAATTCCTTCTACGGCACAAATTACTACTCGGAAAAGTAATCCATCTTAAAAAGAAATGTAAAATTTGTTAAATTTGTAACAAGCAAAACAACAAACATGTGGAGTGCAACTTGAACCAACCTGGATCTCAGGGCCCTATCTCCACAGTTTCTGAAACTGAATTTACAGGAGAAAACCGGCTGCTTAACATTCCCGTTGACCTGAAACACTTGCGGACTGCACTCGGGCTCCCCGTCAAACTGGAAAACAAATCTCGGGTCGGGTTCCGCCTTCACGTTCAGGTGGAGCATCGCCGCAGAACCCGGAACAGAAACCCAACCCGACTGAAACACAAAACCCCTACTAGCACTCACACTAGTTTCCAATCCCTTCAAATCCAAAACCACCACCACGCTCCCCAATCGCTTCCCGCCCTTCAAACACGAAACGCCATTGTTCTCGGCATAAACCTCAACGCTCAACACGCACGATTTCCCCTTCGCGCTCAACCGCTCCAGAATCCTCTCGAGCTCCGCCTTTTTCAGGTTGTAACAGGCGTGAATCTTACTCTCGACGACTCCATCAGCCTTTTGGATCACCGGCACCGTCGAATACTGCGTGGAGAACCTGCCGGTCAGCCTGATCTTACAGTAAAAAGACGCCGACGACGAGGGTTTCGCCTCCGCCGGGAACGTCAGTGCTAAGTTTCCGATATTGATTCGCACAAAAGGACACGGATCCATGAGGCGTCCGTAAAAAACGATAAATTGTGTGCGCCAAGAAACGAAGGGTATATATATAGTAATTGGGTGCAGTAATTTTGTGGGCCCAATGGGTTAAGGATGCATGGGCGTGCGTGCGGAATGAGTATGGTGAGCCAGCTACACAGGCCTATCAATACTTATACCATGAATCCGGTCCACCTCGTAAGATAGATTCGTCACAATTTACATACTGAATTGTGAACATTCAAGATGTAAATTGTGTATCTAGATCCGAGTCCACCTTAAATAATTTGTCACAGACCTACTAAAGAGAGTTTAGACGTTCAGTCAAATACAGATTGTTGATCCGATAATTATAAAATTATAAGTTTAATTCAGAAATTTATTATCATGCTACTATGTGAACATTATGAGGTAAATTCAAAATAGAAATTTGCGTTATTATTTCATTTGAGATGAAATGATTATCTCTTATCGAGTTTGTATTTCACTCGATTGGAAAGTCAGTAAATTAAAATGAATAATTTATCAGAGAAATTTTCAATTCAATATATACATTGTGTTTTTTTTGGATCGGTGGGAGGAATTACCAAAAACAAAAAACCTTATATGGTAGATATAATACATTGTATTTAACCTTATAATTAAAATTATTCTATGAGTAATAAGTCTTTGTTTTGGATTATTGCAGTTAAGCCCACCAATTGTTTTAGCAATAACACTTGTGCCCTATTTCATAAATTACTTACAATTTACAAATGATATTATGGGATAAAATATCAAATTATTTTTATACCATGAACAGCAAGGAAAAGAGCCATAAAGTTGACAAGGTTTGAGTGCAAGGAAAAGAACCATAAAGATTGAGAAAAGTTTAATTAAAAAAATGGTAGGGGCCCGAGTGAAATTATCCATTTTGTAGCGGGGTGGGGAAAGCAAACAACGTAGTTGATGTATTGGTAACAGCTTACAGCTGGAGAACAGCTGTTGGAGCTCATTGTTAAGGAAAGGATTGGATAGCATTCTCTTACCAACTTGGACTTGGGTCCCACGACCATTGTGGCCCCACTGCCAACCTGTCAATTCGGCTTGGAATTTTATCTTATTTTATTTATCTTTTGTTTGTTTCCAAATTTGACAACTCCTAATGTATTTTCCAATATCAAATACTATCTTCTTGGATTCATATTGTATTTTCCAATATTCACTTCGGGTCATGCTCATATAATTTGATTTTTACCTAATAAAGGACTCGACCACACACATACAAGTCTCGCTCACAAAATTGGATTTAACCTTATGAAGTTGACTCTCACTCGAAAAAAAGCATTGTTTAGCATAACACGTATATAAACGCCAAACCTTACAAATCAGTAATCACACATAAGTGTTAAACTTTATAGTTGTATTAATAGTCTACTTACGGACCACTCCAAATTGCTAAATTTCTAACTCTATTTCAATTTTTATGTTTGTTTTGTGATTATGTGATACGTTGAGCTTTTATGATGCAAAAAAAAAAAAAAAAAAAAACTATTAAAAATGAATTTTTGCATTTTAAGAACATTTTCCTATTTAGTAATAAAGGTTTTAGTGAGCGAAACAGCACACAACTAATAAGTTAGAGTTTGCTCAGGACATCTCGTGACCTAACCGAAAGAAACAGCACATAGCCAAGGAGCAGTGGAGTTGGGCAACCAAGACAGAGACATAAAATCCAAAATTGTGACAGCCAACAAGCACAAGGCTTCTCTGTTGTTTTTTCTTTGGACAGCTAAAATTCATTACTTGATCAAATTGCCCTCTGTAAACTGGGGCCTGTTTGAAATTTATAATCATCATAAATGTCATGGTGGGTCAAGATGAGGTACACAATATAAACCAGACACATCATTCACACACACAATCTCAGTCTCCATATAAAATAAATCTGAACCATGCAATAGAGTTAGGTGCAATATTTCCATCCAACTCGACGACAGCCTAGCTTTTCATCTTCCCATCTGTGCTATACTCCAAACGGGTTCCCTTATCTCTGTCCTTTTTTCTCGGTTCACCACAATTCTGAAACTAAATGGTCTGCAACGAGAGGTCTTTCAGCTGCTGGGGGTCGACTTCAGAAGGTGCACGAGTAAGAGCACATTGGGCGGTTGTTGTCTTTGGGAATGCTATAACGTCCCTGATGGATTGAGTGCCCGCCAAGAGCATCACCAACCTATCGAGCCCGTAAGCAATACCTCCTGCCACGTGATTCAGAGAAAACGAAAAATGATACCTCGAATAACCTTAATGGAAATGAAACTGAAATTTAGACCGTGAAGCTTGTTTCCCGTGGATTTCTAGTAAGTTCATAGCAGTGCTAACGTATTTTTACCAGCAAATGTGTAATTAGCCATCATTTTAGTGGATGATCGTGATTAATCTTATGTCGTGCATATATAATTGAGAGCAAGTAAATTATACACTATACCGTGGGGAGGAGCACCCATATCCAAAGCCTCCAAAAGATAGCCAAACTTCGCTTCAGCCTGGAGACAACCAACAGTGTCCAGTGAACTTCCATATAATTCACGATGGAATTATAAAAAAAAATAAATAAATAAATAAATAAATAAATAAACCCTCAAGAAGTGTATACAATCAATGTTAATATTTAATTCTTGATTTCGTTTAGGGCCACGTTGAAGGGAATGTTTTCCTCGAAGGAAAGTTTCTTAGCATTTTTCTTGTATCCAACCCTTTAGCATTTAATTTACCGAGTATTCCAACTAAGCATCCATTGAGAAGTGTGAGGAATATGCAAGGAAACGCCACCCTTTAAAGTCTTTGTAATCATCAAAAGACAACTATAGGATAGCTTGCATACATGCATCACATCACGGTACATAAACAATTCATATATATTTGAAAATCATTTGTGAAAACGAGAAATGGATTTAAAGAGTTCTCTTACCTGTTCAAGGGAGATGCCAACAATTTCCAACACCTTTTCTTGAACATCACGCTTGTGAATTCTCAAACTTCCTCCTCCGATCTAATTTAGGGTTTATGTAAATGAATAGAAATGAGCGTTCTTATCTGATATGGCTGTTGTACAACCAATTGATATAGATAATGAGTAGAAATTACCTCAACTCCATTGTAAACCAGGTCATAAGCTAAGGCACGCGCAGAGGCAAGGTTGTTCATATCTTCGGGGTTTGGGGCAGTGAAAGGATGATGCAAAGCCTGAGAAAGAACAGAGATGTTTGATGAGAGATTAAAACATCGGAAAATATAATCCAATTAGCTTAATCCATCGTCAGATATCATATAATCCAAAATATTGACATTATTCAAACCTCAAGCCTCTGCTCTTGATCATTCCACTCAAACATCGGAAAATCAGTCACCCACAGGATTGAATGTCTGGACTACATAACCAAACAACAAACAAGGTTAGACAAAGAAAACTGCCACATATCTATTCTCTGATCGCCTACCTTCTTCAATAATTTACATCAAATGTAGTCCAAATTCCTATTCAAAAAACTTACCTCATCCACTAAGCCCAATTCGTGGGCTATGTGTATCCTCAAACGGTCCAAAGTCTTATTAACTGATGCATGGTCTCCTAATGCAAACAAGACAAGATCATCTGAACTCGCAGACAATCGTTTAATTAATTGCTCTTTCTGTGTAATATCCAAGCTTGAAACAAGAGGAGGAATCCCTTCAATGTCCCCTGGAAACCATATAGAAACACTGTTTATGACTCCCTTTGCGGGATATGTAGACTGATTCTTGGCTAAAAATTTTACTGGGTAATATACATATACTATTGAGGAGTTTTTTTTTTATTACCATCATTCAAGACCTTTATGAAAGGCAAACCCTTCGCTCCGGATTTAACTGCTTCTCTGTAAATGTCACCTTTCTTGAGAGCAGTGTTTGAATAAGTTTTTGCCCCAGAAGGCACACATAATGCTTTAATTATCCCTCCACTTGCCAACGCATCTGCAAAAACCTTGAAGCTGGAGTTTGAGAAAATGTCAGACACCTGCAGGCAAATATGAAGCCACAAATATCAGGTATCACTGGCAATTTCAAAGCACCAAAAAGGAAGACAGGCAAAATAAGGGAACAAGTATTTAATTTTCGAGTGTAATCATAGAGGAGATATTTCAGAATAAGGATTGGTAGATTTGGGTAGTGGAAAGATGATGATGAGATGGATGGGTCATGGGTGTAAATCATGAATGAGTACATAACCTATGACAGTTGTCTAAGACCAAGTGACCAACATTTGCAAAATGGAGGGTTAGACTAAAAAGCCTAGAACAAAAGTATAAAGAGATAATGGCAAATAAATGCACGAGAAATCACTAGGAATATTACATCTTTCAATTCAAGATCAAAACGAAGATCTGGCCTGTCCGAACCAAATCGACTCATTACTTCAGCATAAGTCAGTCTTGGAAAAGGGTTGGGCAACTGGACACCCTTGATCTCTAGAAAAACCTGTAATGGATAAAGCCTCATATGAAAGGAACGAAAGCAAGGAACATAAGTGTTGGCAAGTCAAATCGCATAACTTTGAAAAACATTTAGTGAGAATAAGATCACAAAAACACAACTCCATTCAACAGAATGCCCCTTAGAAATATATCTGTTCCAAGCACCTTTCAAATTTAACTTCAAACCAATGTCACTAACCTTTCTAATCAATTCTTCATTGAGCTTCAGCATGTCCTCTAAAGAAGTGAAGGACATTTCCATATCTAGTTGTGTAAATTCAGGTTGCCTATCGGCTCTCAAATCTTCATCCCTAAAACACCTGTAGTGAAGCACACACCAGAAAATTCATAGCAGGAATTTTATCAGATGTGTCCTCATTGACATCTATAATCTTTTCTCTGTGAACAAGAACAAATCAACATTTCCATAAAGGCTAGTATCTTCTATACAATTTTTTAAGCTAAAACGTATTTTCTTCAACCAAGGACCAGCAAAAGTTGGGAGTTTTTGTGCATCCAATAAGATCCCAAATGCACATTACAAAACAATAAACTAACCTTGCTATCTGATAATATTTGTCAAAACCAGAGACCATTAGCATTTGCTTGAAGAGTTGTGGACTTTGAGGCAATGCATAGAACGCTCCTGGCTTTTTAAGAAAGAAGCAAGTTATCAAACTCCATATAGTGAAGAAACTTTTCAGAACTTCCAAATTCTATTTTCAGCAGAACATAATGTGCAAGCATTTGATAATGAAGGTAAAGCTTAAATTGCATAAAGCTAAGAGAAAGAATTAACAACACTACTCAGAGCAATAGTAATAATCAAAGATAGCCGATGACATAATACAATTGGACAGTACTAATATACTGCATAAATAGGAAGAAAATAATTAAATATATAATACCTGTATTCTAGAAGGCACTAAATAATCTCGAGCACCTTCCGGAGTAGACCTAGATAGCATTGGAGTCTCAATCTACCTTACAACCATGGGGAAGGTCAGGATCAACACAGAGAACAAAACAAAAAACACGGCAAGCATCACTCATGCATTGATATAGAGATTCAAATCGCATCACTGACTTAATACCTCCACAAAACCATGCTCATCCTCCAAGTACCTTCGCATCAGTTTCACCACACTATGTCGCAAGAATATGTTGGAACTCATTTGTGGCCGACGTAGATCAAGGCATCGATACCTATAATCTACCAAAGTAATTAATACATAAAGCTAGCAGCAGCATGAGTCACTTACAAGCTGTTTAAATATGAAGGAATAAAGAAAGATAAAAATGCCATAATATATAAAAGATCAACAGCAGGCTTAAGTTGCCAAACAAACTGCTTTACTCTAAAAATAAAACTACGATGGCATAATGCAGCTCTTAGATAGGCATCCAATCAAATATGGTATGATGCAAAAACAAAAAACAAAAAAACACACGCACACACACACACACACACATGGATAGGGGAAAAATGACAATGAAATAGAAGAATGAAGATGGTAGCAAACTGCAACTCATTGATAGAAATAAGAGCAGATGAAACATTCAGTGTTCTGAAACAAAAGGCTTAGAGATAAAAAGACTTAAATGGACAAAGGAAAATGTTGAACTTTGAGTGCATGTACGTATATAATTCCAAAAACTTAAATTTATTACCGCAATCGTATTTCCTCTTTAGCTGAATCTTTTGAATCATCAGCTGCAGTAACCAAGAATGGCAACTTCAAGTGTACTGCATTTAACACATCTACATGCTCTGCTGCAACCTGTACAAGTAAACAGTTTATAATATTGAATCATTATCAATTAAATTTGGAAATGTAAGAGCATGTGTAGTCCATAAGAAGAATAAAAACAAAAACAAAACAGGAACACACTATTAAAATGTAGCATGACTAACCTCTATCATGCCAGTCTTCATCTTCTTATTGACTGATTCACCTGGCCGAGGCCGCACAACACCTTCCACAGCAACCACATACTCAAGTCTCAAATCATTTATAGTAGAATGAGCCTCGGGGAATTCATCCGGAAGTGTAGTAATCTGAAATCAAAATCCTATTACAGATTAATGGCAAATAACTATCACATTGGCCTCCGGGCTATCTAAAGCTGATAACTTTAGATAATAATGTAAGATTTTCTCTAATAATATATAATATATATTATATATTAGAGCCTTAATTAAGTTAATTAAATGGTGCAACTTGAATAGGCTTACTGAGTAGTTTAGTAGTTTAGTTGGACTGAATATTGGATTGAATAACTAGAAGTTGTTATTCAAACTGACTCTATGCCTAATATAAACCTGTCTCTAATACCAAATGTTAGATATAAATATAACAAATCATAACCACAAAGTATTAGCCAAGTATCATCAAGAATTAAATTCCATGGAGTACACTAAACATTTCACAAGAGAATACAATTACAATAGTCATTCAGTTCAGTACCTGAACAATTCCAGTGTGGTCTCTGAGGTTGAAAAAAGTGAGGCCACCATGGACCCGATGGAGGGCGACCCATCCGCAAAGCCGAACCCGTTTACCCACGTCGGATTCGGACAATTCGCCGCAGTATCGCGTGCGGGTGACCCATTTGAGCTGCCCACCGGATTGAATTGGAGGTTTCTTGGAATCTGTTTCTGCAGAAGGGATTGGAGTAGAAGCAGAGGAAGCTGAGACGGAGAGAGACGAAAGGGTGCGTTTTGGGAGCGGTCTGGGAATGAGTAGGGGATTAACGTGGGCGAAGTAGAGCAGAGAGAGGGAACCGAGAGGGGAAGGTTTGGAACGAAGGGCAATGGCGGGAAGTGAACGAAGAAGGAATACGGACATGGTGGAGTGAGAAATGGTGAAGAGAGGTCCGAAGCTCAGAGGATGGATAGAGTGAGGAAGGTGAGCTCACGGGGTTTAAGGATTTCAGTTGAATGACGTTGGCGGCTGTCGGATTCCGGTAACAACAATATCAGGCCCAATTCTTAAGATTATAATTTGGGCTTAACATTCTGAGTGTTGGGGATTATATCAGGCCCATTGGAATCCGCACATCATTCGAGGGTTACAGTGAATGTTCACAATTCAAATTGTGAAGATTCATTATGTAAATTGTGATGAGTCCACCTTACAATGTAAACTCAGGTCTATGGTATAACTATTCAATCATTATTGCATGGACCATGGTCCACATAGTTGTGTGGACCAAAAATAAAAAGTACATTATTTTTGTACTGAAGGTACATTATTTTTATACTGTAGGTACATTATTTTTGTACTGAAGGTACATTATTTGATATATACTGTCAAACTACAGTACAAAAATAATGTACCTTCAATATAAAAATAATGTACTTTTTATTTTTGGTCCACACAACTGTGTGGACCATGGTCCATGCAATAATTTGCCATAACTATTGGAAAAGAAGCGGAGACTAATGGTGACCTCTGGGGTCGGCCCCCAAGTCCTACTTTCAGGTCCAACCTCAAGGCACAGTCAGCTCGGTCTTCGATGGTAGCCAGCGTGAGAGTCACTACATGTCATCTGAGCACAAGGTGATTGACAAAGCCACATTACATATTCAATCACTACAATTCTTTGTAATATTCCAACAATTTTAGATTGTCTAACTTTCATTCAACTTGACAAGATAATATACCCCGGAGACATATGAACTTATTTTGACCCATCATAAAACAATAAATTTATATTATTATGAGATTTAACTTGTTATTGACTCTCTATACAATATACATTGTATATATCCCTGCCTGAGTTCTCAGAAGCTAGTTAGTCCTTCCGGCTTCCACAGCAGATGATGAGTTACTGTGAAGTTTTCTGTGTTTCTGCCACACTTCTCAGAAGCTGTAGTTTCAAGTTCTGTCAAGAAATGCAATCAACATTCATAAAATGACATAATAGAACCTAGAAATGCAGAAAACTATGAAAGCTGCAGTACATTACATTGTATTGTGAATTATATGAGCCATGAGCTTCTGGGGTTCTATTCAAAGGGCTTGAAATGCATGACAGAATCGATTAGATCCCGAACTGATCCGACAGCAGCAATAACTGAGACGACGAAGCAGGAGAGACTCAGAATCTGCAGCCAAATCCATGTGAAGGAGAGTCTCGGGATCTTTGCCTGCGAAATGTACATTTCGATGGGGAAGTAAATGGTGAGAGGCCAGAAAGCAATGGATCCCAGGAGGCCAAGAATGGCATTGAAGAATGGGAAGATTAAGGCCACAACAGTTGTGAACACTACATATGCTGTTCTCCATGACAGCCTGAAAGGACTAAATCTCCAATCCCCTGCAAATGGGATATGGACAGTGTGTTCTTGTGTGATGAACTGAGACCCCATCCATCTGGTTCTGCACCAGGACTCCACCAGTGCAAAAAATGGCTGCGAAAACACCTGGTAGGCCCCAACCAGGTGCACGATGATGCATACGTTGGCCAAGTCGACGACCCAGAAGGGCTCGTAGAAACCATGATCATCTGTCAAGAGGTTCCCCGGAGCAGCATTTCCAAATGCCAGGTAGCCCAGGATCCCACACAGCAAGTAGAAGACGCTTGCCACCAGGATTCCAACGCTCGTCGCCTGCTTCATCGCCCTCCTCTCTCTCGGGGAAGATCTCAACGTGTCCTGCAACACCATTTCCACACTCAGACACCAGTTCTTCAGTAGGTTGAGAAAGTAGTTATGAACAGATACTATATTCTAACAGAGTCAGTAGTACTCAAAAATAATAATAATAACAACTTGCCTGTATCTCAATCAGAACAAAAGAGAAAGCAAAGGCTAAGGCTATGTTTCCCAATGCAGAGAAGGTACTAAACATCTTGTCTTTGATCGAATGGTTCGCTCCAACAGGCACCCCCGTCGCACTCAACTTCACTTCCACTCCACCTAAACAAAAATTCAACACAATATAAGCAAGAAATTGAAGTCTCACAGCACTGTCCTGCAAAAAGCTGCAAAATTTGCATTACTCGCGATTTGAGCTGCAGAGAGGCCAAGCCCAATGGAGGAGTAACCAAAAGACATGATGGCAGCAACTATGGAGAGAAAGGAAAGCTGGTGAAAATTTGGAATCTGGCTAAGCAGAACCTGCACTGCTCCAAACATGAGTATGAAGTTTCGTTTCGATGGAATGCAATTCGCAGTGCCACGCCCATGGAAATGGTAACAGTTGGTTCTTGCAATAGCCCTGAATGACGACTAAAACGCATTAAACCAGGCAATAATAAGCTCTCACAGATGTATCCTAAACTATTCCATTGATGACAGAAAATGGAAGGAATTGAAGTTAGTTTACTGTATGCAGTGCTTACTGCAAGCTTAAAGCTGTGGTGATGGCATATCCAATGCTGAGGCCAATCAGAGTAGCATATTGAGCTAGCCCACAAAGCTTGAACTTCATGCCACCTGTGCAGAGAAAGAGAGAGATTTATGGTGTTTAATGCACCAAAATGTATGAAGAAAGGTGTGATTTTTTTGGAAAACCCAACTTTGTGATCTTAGCCATCAAATGAAGGTAAATTTATTTAGATTGTCCATAGCTAACTAACTCAAATAAAAAAAATGTTAATAGACTGTTCTAGTTGAGAGTTAAACTTGTAATAATTACCAAGTCAATCGTATAACCAACTTAGTTAGAGTTGGCCAAATGTGTGATTCCACTATTGGAGAGTGTGCAACGGATAATCCAGCCTTGTCACACACTCTCGCTAGCAAAGGACTATGAGGATTTAAACTAGGTTGTGCACTTGTCCATATCTAACTATTCAAATCAAGAACGTCAATAGATCGCTCTCGTTGATAGTGAAACACGTAATCTAGTTGGCCAGCTCAAACCCAGAATCTAGTTGGGAGTTAAACTTGTAGTTATTACCAAGTCAACAGTTTAACCAACTTGGTTATAGTTGGGCAAATGTGTGATTCCACTACTAGAGAGCGTGCAATGGATAATCCAGCCTTGTGGCTCTAACTAGCAAAGGAGTACGAGGATTTTAACTAGGTTGTCCATTCCTAACTAAGTCAAATCAAAAATATCAATAAATCGTTCTCGTTGATAGTGAAATTCGTAACTTAGTTGACAAGCTCAAATTAAGAATATTATTGACGATTAAATTTGTAACCTAGTGATTAACAATCAAAACGTATGACCAACTTACTTAAATTGGCAAAAGGTGTGATTTTTGGTGTGTACATACCTAGATGAGTTCTAACAGCGTCCATGTAAGTGTAGTTCCGTTTGCCGTCCGGCGAACGGTAGCAGTCGGCGAGCAAGAGCGAGGTGTACAAAGTGATGACGGCGAAGGCCACCATAGCCACCGGTCCGGCGACGGAACCTAGCTGCGCAATAGCCCAAGCCAGAGACAAAACTCCCGACCCAATTATGGACGTTATGATGTGAGCGCTCGCCGTCACCACATTCCCTACATAACCCAAACATTAACACAGCTTTAATCCTCCATTTCTTTTCTGGGTTAACAGAAGAAATTAAAGAATCTCTCTTGCAAAAAAAAAATGGCAACTTTGAAGAACTGAAGAGAGATAGCAAGGAATATATATACCAGTTCGTTTGATGTGACCATCTTCGTCGTACTTGGAATCATCACTTCCACCTTCTTCAACAGCAAGACTCAAATTTCTCTGCATTTCTGCAAATCTCTCTCTCTCTCCCCCTGGGAATGTTGAATATGACACTACTATCTGTGCAGTACACAAGAGACTGAACTCTGTATCAGAATAACTACACTGACGGTCACAGTTAATAAGCAAGCATTCATTCATGGAGAATATTTAATTCCTGGGACAACCCAACTGAATTAAAGTTATTAATCCGGATAATTATAAAATTTCAAGTTTAAGACCTAGATTTTCTCGATTTGAATACGTCTGTTACTAGTAATTTATGCTGTTTTTTTAGTGATAAAAAAGTCATCGTTATTATCAGACAGTATGGATGGGCCGGGGTAAATCCGGTTTTATGACCTAATAAAAGATCACAATGAGTAAATTCAATTGCTATACCATGGATTGGACATAAATTGTGTATATTTAGTATTAGTCATATTGAAATTGTGAACTTCTAAAATATAAATTGTGTTTCTATGTTTTGGAAATTTGTGAATACAGTCATCACAAATTAAAATAATTGTGAACATTTAGTAGGTAAATTGTGTATCTTTGATCCAGATCTACCTTTGCAAGGTGGACCCCGGTTCACAGAATAATTTGCAATGTAAATCAATTTAGGTTGTCCTAACTAATTGTCCTAATAAATTGCTCCAATTGAAAATCAAATTTATAATTTAGACTGGTTTATTTCCTTATTTGCCGGCTAAAATTTCATTAAGAGTGCACACTTACATAATAGCTTTAAATTTTTCCTTAATCAAAACAGATATTTAATTAATTCCCTGTAATATAATGGTAATCCTATGCAATAATTTCCGGTCTGACTAACTGCTTGGTGGGGGAGAAAGCACAATTAATGGCTATGAATGTTTTGTAGTCAACTTTGGTCGAGTAAAACTATAGACCCTTGTCAATTCACTGAATTTGATCATTGATGATATTATATGATATGATGCAGCTAACAGTTGGAAAGTAGGCTTAATTTTTAGCCTGTCAAGGTTCCATGAATTCTGGGAATCCTATTCCAAATTTGACAGCAAATATATTACCTTTAATGGTGGAAGATATGTTGTATTGTTATTATATATGTTGACGGTTCAATTAAAAGTTTCACAAATTGGGTGTAATCTAAGAATTAAATTAGTTAACGCAACAAATAACATAGAAGAAACGCTTGAAACATCATCCACTGCATGTCTGCATACAATTCATCCTTAAAAGGACATATCATTAAAGATTAAAGAATAGGAATCTGTTCTATTAAAATTGCCTAATATGAGCATATTTAGATGAAACATTCAGTGGTTAGAGACTAAAGAGAGAGAGAGACTATTTAAATGGACAAAGGAAAAAGTTTTGAATTAATTCCATTTTTTGTCATAGATTTATAGGTGACTGTCCACTTTTAGTCTTTTTTTTTTTATTAAAACGTCCACTTTTGGTCCTAGATTATTGTGGCATGACCAATTTTGGTCATCCAGCAATAAAATCGTTGAAATATCGTTAAATACAAAGACATTTCAATCTCTTTTATACAAAGTAGGTTGAACATCTATATTTTTTATGTTTATTTTTTTGAAAACATTCATAATTGAAGACCGAAATGTCATTGTATTTAACGATATTTAAACTGATTTGTTGATAAAAGACCAAAATTGGTCATGCCACAATAATACTAGGATCAAAAGTGGATGTTTTAATAAAAAAAATGACTAAAAGTGAATAGTCACCTATAAATCTATGATCAAAAATGGAATTAACTCTTTTTTTTTTTCCTATGGCACTTAATATCTTCAATGATCCTATACTAATTTGTATTCAGTCCTATCTATAAAGGGGTGTCTGGTAAATAGCTGATTGGATTAGTGGGTTTGATTATAGTATTGGCTAATTGTAGAAAGATGTTTGGTAAATTAACCATTAGCTGATAACGGATTATATGTAAAATGGCTTTCTTAAAAAACTAATCGAAAAAGTTGTTCTTTGAATTTAGCATTTTGGAGCAATAAATTGTTACAAAAAGCTAATCAACCAAACATTTTCATTGGGTGTTTAACAAAGTTAAACAACTAATAGTGGTAAAAAAAAATCAAAATGACTAATAGACTATCTATTTTATCAAATCTAATTTTTACTCCTGAGAAGGCATAGCCTACCTAGCTACCCTGTAATTGCATTAGTAGTCCGCTAATTTATCCCCAAATAACCGGTTGATGAAAATGTTAGAATTTGAGTGCACGTGCACATATAATTGAGGAGGGTTGGATTTAAGAATTTTTTTTGTAGTCCAATATATTTCTAATGATAGCTCAACTGTTAAAGATTAAATTTTGGATCGTCATATTCCACCCAACATTTTTTTTTTTTTTTTGTGTACCCACCCAACTTATTTATTTCTTGACAAATTAACTCGTTTCAACCAGCCGTATCATAGAATATAATACATTTATGTTTAAAACTTACTCTCTTTAGAAATTATAGTTCAAATATTGTGACATATATAGAACCTGTTATTCACCTAGTCTATCAAGAATTGGTTCAGATTAGGCCATTTCATATGCCTGCAATTTTTCTGAATTTGCTTTAAGCATGAATCTCATCAGTTTATTGTTTTCCACCAGAAAGATAGTGCAGATTGACATTGTAGATAGCTTAGAAGCTTCAAAATTACAGCAAGTGATGAGTTATTCTAAACTTTTCTATGGTTCTGGCTACATATATAAGTACAGAGATTAACTAGTTTAAAGTTCTGCCCCCTCACCACAACCTTCTTGCATTCTAGGCAAAGGGCTTGAAATGCATGACAGATTTGGCAAGATCGCGAATCGAGCCAACTGCAGCAAGAACTGAGACGACGAAGCAGAAGAAACTCAGAATCTGCAGCCAAATCCATGTGAAGGAGAGTCTCGGGATCTTGGCCCGCGAAATGTACATCTCGACGGGGAAGTAAATGGTGAGAGGCCAGAAGGCAATGGAGCCCAGGAGGCCAAGGATGGCATTGAAGAAAGGGAAAATCATGGCTACAATAGTAGTAAACACCACAAAAGCTGTCCTCCATACCAGCCTGAACAGACTAATGCTAAAATTTCCCAGGAATGGGAGCCTGATGGTGTGTTCACCTGTGATGAACTTAGCCCCACCCCATCTGGCTCTGCTCCAGGTCTCCACAAAGGCGAAAACGGGCTGTGTGACAACCTGGTAGGCCCCGACTAGGTGCACGATGATGCACACGTTAGCCAGGTCGACGAGCCAGTAGGGCTCGTAGAACCCGTGATCATCTGTCAAGAGGTTCCCCGGGGCTGCATTCCCAAATGCTAGGTACCCAAGGATCCCACACAGCAGGTAGAAGAACGTCGCTGACAGGATTCCAATGCTCGACGCCTGCTTCATCGCCCTCCTCTCTCGGGGCGAAGATTTCAGTGTGTCCTGCAACAACAACAACAACAACACCATAACCTCCCCATTCCAAAACTGAACCAAAAGAACAACAAGGCTAGCTAGCTCACCTGGATATCAATCAGAATAAGACTGAACCCAAAGGCTAATGCAATGTTCCCCAATGCAGAGAAGGTACTGAACATCTTGTCTCGCGTTGAATGGTTCGCCCCAACGGGCACCCCCGTCACACTCGTCTCCACATCCACCCCACCTAAACAAACATTCCATACAATACAAGCAACCAATCAAGAAAGTTTTACAACACTGAACAGCAAGAACCTGCAGTTCAGGCTGTTCAGCTGTGCTGGCATCCTGTCATTGAAACGTGACACTAACTGCTAAGCAAGCAGAAAGAAATAAAGTTCTGGCATAGTGGTAAGCGTTTGATTTGACAAGTTGTAAAATTCTTGGTATAAGCGTTACAATAACTTTGAATACCTGCAATTTTAGCTGCAGAGAGGGCAATCCCAATGGAAGAATAGCCAAAAGACATGATTGCAGCAACAATGGAGAGGAACGAAAGGCGGTGAAAATTCGGTATCTGGCTAAGCAGAATCTCCAGTGCTCCAAAGCCTCCAAACATGAGTAATGAGCTTCGTTTCGATGGAATGCAGCCCTCAGCTCCACGGCCATGTTTGTGGTAACAGTTGGTTCTTGCAATCGCCCTAAATAACTAAACTATGTAATTCATGACAGAAAAGTAGTAAAAACAAATGAGTTTTCTGCAGTGCATGCAGTGCTTACTCCAAGCTCATGGCAGTGGTGATTGTGTATCCAATTCCCGCCCCAACAAGAGTGGCATACTGAGATACCCCACAGAACTTCACTTTCATACCACCTGTGTAAACACAGAGAGAAAGATAAATTTATTAACTCTGATATCATGTTATAATCTAAGATGCAAAAAATTGAATCCAACTAATTAGCTAGTCTAACTCATGGCCTTATAAACCATATATTATCTCTTATTTTATCAGACTCTTACACATGAATTTGTTAAATTTCATGGAAAGGTGTGATTTTGCAAAGATAATTTATCAGGAAATGAACATTATACCTAGATAAGTTCTAACAGCGTCCATGTAACTGTAGTTCCGTTTGCCGTCCGGCGAACGGTAGCAGTCGGCGAGCAAGAACGCAGTGTACAAAGTGATGACGGAGAAGGCCACCATGGCAATCGGTCCGGCGACGGATCCTAGCTGCGCAATAGCCCATGCCAGAGACAAAACTCCCGACCCGATTATCGCAGTGATGATATGAGCGCTCGCAGTCAAAACAGTCCCTACATTAGTTAATAAACTTCATTACATACAAAATAATCTTCCATGCATAAATTTTCTCCCACAATCTTGCAAAATAATGGGAAATTGAAGAACTGAAAGAGAGATATATAGAATGGATATACATATATATACCAGTTCTTTTGAAGCGTCCATCTTCATCATACTTCTGATCATCCCCTCCAGCTTCCTCAACACCAAGACTCCAACTTTTCTGCATTTCTGCAAATCTCTCTCTCTATGTGAAAAGAATACTAGCTAGGCCAAACTTCTCTCTCTCTCTCTCTCTCTTTTTCTCTCTATATATGTGTATTAGAATTACTGCACTGACGTGCATAGTTAATATGTAAGCATTCATTCATGGATAAGAACCAGATACGCAGCTAACATTGTGTGAATTCAATACTGGAGAAAATTTTGCATAAGAAAGATGTATTAATGATTGTTAGGTGGATGGAGGGCAATAACTTTGTTTCTCTAGTCAATGCCCGTTACAAATTCGATTCTGGATATCTAAGACATATATAGCAATTTATTTATATAGTAGATAGTAGAATAGTAATTAATTATATGCATTTATTTCGTTTTTTGGTGGGGCTAATGATATATTATGAACATTTATTGAACTTGACTAATTTACAGATTTTGTAAATATATTGATCAAAATCGAACTCGCTATATGATTATATTGTTCGATATTGATGAACATTGGGTAAGGGGGGAGTGTACATGCCTAGATGAGTTCTAACATAATAGAGCATTCATGGTGGAGAAGAAGAAAGAGAGGAGAAGCTTTGTTGGCAAATTATCATGTGGACCCAAATCCAAAATACATAATTTACGTACTGAATGTTTACAATTCAAATTGTGAGCATTCAGTATGTAAATGGACATGGTTTATCTTGTAAAGTGGACCCGAATACATGGTATAACTATTGCCCTATAGGCTGAGCTAGACATATAACCAAAAACACAACAGAATGTGAAAGTGAATTGGAGAAGATAAACAAAATATGTCTTGAATTGCCCTATATTGTTCAATCAAGTAATATTATAACTGCTAATTATTATCACTTGCTTCCCTGGATGGGACATTTACAAATTTGGTGAACAATCATGGATTGCGTGAATTATTATTGGCAACACGGTATCAATAATAATTTACTCCATATACTTTTCTTCGTATAAACTTCACTTAAAATGCGCATTCGAATAACAGCTATGTGATTTTCCATAAATGGCAGTACAAAATAGATCGAGAGAGAATATAAAGCAAGCTTCTCTCTTTGTATTCTCTAATTTACTGCTTTTGAGAATAAGTTTGAAGTTGCTAACAGCCTGTGCTCATACATTATTGAGATCGAATTTGAATTAGTATACATTATTTGAACAAATACATGGGAGTTGCACATATACATGCTCTCTGTGTCAATGTTCAGTGTTCAAAACTGGGTTTTTAATCGCCAGAGTGCCACAGGCTCCATGAGCGTGCAAGGCATCGTTCTTGTTCACTGTCAGGGCAATTAGCTTACAGGTTGTGCCCCTGTCCATACAGTATGATCTTCGTCATCTATTCTGTGATTGCGGGTGTCTTGTAAGTATGATATGCCCATCCATATTCCGCGGATGAGTAAGATACTGGCGAATACCACACTCCCAAGGGTGCAAACTACCTGCAATAATAAGATTGGCGTAGAATGGGGAGAGAAACTTTAGCAGTGTGGTGGAAGTCATTGACAGAAACGAGAAAAACTACATCGTTACGCTGACTTTAAAGGATCATGAGCACTCATTATAAAAGCTTCAAGACACAATCATGAGAACTGCAACTGACAGAAACAGAATTTGATGATTTTGCATGTAATTCGGGTGCATATCTATTGACAGAAATGTTCAAGATCATAAAACCTTGAAGGCAAAAGGTAAATAATACGAGCGCTGAGCACAATGTAGTGCCCTGTGGGTTGATGCTAATCATCACATACTTAAAGCTTTGTTGAAAGTGAAGTGCCGGAAAAATAAGAATTACACCAGAGAGGAAAGGGTGTAATTACCTCAAGAAGTGCCTTCAGAACCCATAAAAATGTCAAAATTATAACACCATTAACAGAAAATCCAACCTGCACCCAGCAAAGAACATTTCTGAGCATAACATTAACTAACATAACAAATAACGGGAGAAGAAATGTAAGAAACATCATCCACTGCATAAAATTCATCTTAAAAAAAGAGGATTGGGGCAGGACCGCAGGACTTGTCATTAAAGAATAAGAAGCTTTGGCCAGTTACAAATGATAGAAATATGTCCTATATAGAGGAAGCTCTGAAGCAGTTATCCCTGAATTCAGAGTATATGCTTAAAAGTTTTTGCTCGTTATGATAAGCCTCAGCATGAGGCCGGTTATCTTTATCACTCCTCAAACACAGCCCCTTTTGGAGTCATCCCCGCAAAATGACCAAACTTGAATTGTTTTGACCTCTCAAATTTGAACAGTAGAAAGGGAGCATCATCAGCTGTCAAAGAAATGGTAGTGACATGGTGTGGCTGCTGATTTTGATCTAGCAGGACAAAGGATATTTCTTTATAAGCCCTAATTGGACGGCGGATAACAGACACGAAGCACAATCCGCCACTTAACTAGTATGATATGTATACTACTACTCGGTAGTCAGCACACATCTAAACCCCGCTACTAAGATACAATTTTTTGGTCACAACAAGCTCAAACCTAACTGATATTACCAATGTTCAAATAAATTTAGTATTTCTCAAACAAAATTGGCCAACAATAAGACCTTTAAGCGCAAGTACTTCTCAATGTCCATTGGAGTAAGCACCTCAAAAACATAAAGATCTAATTATCTAAAATCGAAAATTCCTGAGCTTTGACAGCAATAAATGGCCACAACTCTCTCCTCCATTAGTTTATAAACCATCTGCTCTCATTCATTAAGGGAAAGAAAGAAAGGTTGGTTTTTCCCCTTCTTGCATTACAATTAAATTTCTTAAGAGAAAGCAATAGTATGTTATTCTCCAGTCAAGATTATGATTCAAACACAAACTGGAAATTACATAAACCAAATAGATTCCGAACTCGATTTCAAAGCGAACCAAATGCAAAAAAGTAGAAAAATACCAATTGGCTGGAAATGGCTACCGGCAAAACAGATCGAACAGCCTTCCTAGCTTTCCTCGAGATTTTTCTGAAAATATTCTGAACAAATTTAATCAGAAGGTCCAAGCTGCGATCTTCATCTTCTTCATCCTCATCATCGTCATCCTCATCAAAGCCATACCCTCCCAATTCTATACCCGGCCGACGTTGACTCCGATATCGAGAATCATCCGCCAACTTATCACCTTCCTACAACAAGCGGTGGTGGTGGTAAATTAATCGAGAAAGGCGTGAAGAATGAGAAAGAAGAAAAGGGCGGACCTGAGGGAAAGTGGAGAAGCGCCTAGAAGCTTGTAGGTAGGTAGAAGAGGTTCCCCGGATTTGAAAGGGAAGAATGTCGATACGGGGTTGAAAATTGAAGCGAGGGGGATTGAGGATTTTGCAGGGAGAAGGGTGGAATTTAGGATACAAAGTGAGCCTCGCCGCCATTGGCAATTAGAAGTTCAGTAGCTGAAAACGCCTAATCGTTCGATGCTAGCGCAGGTCTTGATAGCAGAGAGCCGCCATGGATATGAATGTATGATCGACTATGAGAGTTAGTTGATTGCCTTTTACTAGCTTTCTTTGGGCTAAATTTATTTTAAACCAATCATAACTTAAATTTTAGCGCTAAAGGCCTTCTGATCAAACGGTATAATTTGACATAATTGTGACTCTGCTGAATGGAAAGTTTGAAATTTAAACCCAATAAAGACAGTAACTCTTGAGTAGCACTCAAATGATTAATCCGAATTTAGTTCAAATCAAACCCGAAAGGCCGTAAAAGGCTTATAGAGTTATAGCAAAACTAGTATGAATTTGGTCCAAATTAAGCCAAGAGGCCTAGCATAGACCTCTTCAAATGGTCGCTAATCCGAATTCAATCTATATTGAGCCCGAAAGACCTATAGTCAAACTAATCCGAATTCAGTCTAGATCAAGCTCGGGAAACCTAATTTAAATTCACGTCAAGTTCAACTTGTCACTTCATAACTTATTACATCATTTTCTTGTATGAAGCTAAGATGCTGCATATAAAGTTCATTTGAATCCCATTAAGTTATAAATGATCCTATACTATTTAAACAGGCATTAACCAGGAACCAGTTGTTGAGTTCATAATTCACAATGCAATCCTTCACTGCCTTCTAACAATTACTGGAAAAACACCAAAGCTTTTAACCAAAATCAACTTTAGTACATTGCTAACAATCTTCCATGAAATTCATGTTCCTAAACACAACAACTTTATCAGCTTATTACAGCTAGCTAAAGAGTACTATATTTCCAGTATTTCTATGCAAGAACAGAAAACAAAGCCATAGTTGTGTGTCAGTGAAGCTCTGATGCCTCCTTGGCTATTGTCTATTGATGCTAGAATCTGTCACCAGAGAATATCAATATCAGTATCTACTGTTTTCAGAACAACAGCAGTGATAAAACATTGCAGCATATGAAATGATGAAACATGCAGCCATGGTGATAAACTGTTGTGATTAGTAACCACAGATGAAGTTAAGCAATAAGCACGAGAATTTGCAATCTGCAAAAATGATATGCTGTTCAGATGAGGTGTAAGGAATTAGACAGCTGAACGGTAACTATAATGCCGAACCATAATCAAATGTTTGGATATAAAGATGAAATGTGCATCAAACATGGTGTAATTCATTGAGATATTACTTGGAGAAAGCTATACCCATTATTCCATTAACATTTGACAACCAGATAACTACTCTTGGAGTACCATATCTCTGTTTTTATATACTACAACAACTTCATTGGAAATTTATTAGAATCATAGAATGTGTGCACATGTGGTTTGTGTTTGTGTCTTACTAACTTCAAAATCCAAAAGGTTCTAACCATGATTAAGCAAAGTTCTTCCTGATTCAGGGCTCTCTGCGATTACAACGAGGCACGTGACTAGCCCACCATGATGGAGGAACATTGTCAAATGGCGGTAGAAGTGGATCGGGATCTCTTATAATATTGGGCTGCCAAGGACCCATAAATGGAGGGCGCTGCCAAGGACCCATAAATGGAGGATTTACATATCCCAGTTGATCCAAAAATCTTCTTCTGCGCATCGTTTTCCTTTGCTTGCGAGCTGCGGCAAACTTCTGCTTCCAATTCCAAGTGCCCCCATTCCATAACCTATCAGCATTAGGAAACTGCTCCTGGAACTTCTGTTTCCAAAGATCATCATTTGAGGCCAAGTACCGCAAGTCTGAGCACAGAGAACTCATCTTTGCTAAATCAACAGCAGGTAGCAACTCCAGAATTTTCAGCTTTAGTTCAGTAGGAAGCCGCATAAAGCACGGAGGGAGTCCAAGACCAGCCTTCTCACACAATTCAATCAACAATGGCAATGCTAGTCCATCCTTCACAGTCCTCCAAAACTCGAAGACCTCTTTCTCAGGAGAAGTCCACAACAGGCCATCTTTACTAGCAATTTCCTCAGATAACCCACAATTAGACCATGCAACATTCAAGAATGGCACCAAGTGATCTTTGTCCAGCTGTACAGAATGCACTGAGGAATTGCCAGATAGGGAACCATAAACTATCACAAGCTTCCCTAGGGTCTGAAATTTCAGCTCAACAGTGGGAACAACATTGCTGTTCTGGTCAGTATCACCATCAACAATCTCAGGCAGTGAATAACTGAGAATACTAACTTGCGGTTCTGTCAAAAACAATTGATTCGGTACTTTTTTATGCGAAATTGGATCAAAACGAACAAACCCAGACTCAAGCAGAACAGCATGAACAGCAATCAGCAAGAGCTTGTGATCACGGCCACCATCACTATCACTCAACTCCTCCGTAAACACTTTCCTTAAGAATCCAGGAACAGAAAACGATTTCCCAACCCCGACTGAAACCACTTCCGCATCATTTTCTTCACAATCGGTTTCCATGAATTCCACCTCTTCTTCCTCTCCCTGATGACTGTTGAAATCAGACGTATTGGTCGATTCCACCGGTAAATCGGAACTTAATTCTGGGGATTTCTCGCTCGGGTTGATAGAATCAGAGTTCTTAGTCGATTCAGCCGGTAAATTAGGGCTTAAACCAGTGGTAATTTGGGATTCAGACGATTTTTGAACATTTGGATTAAGGGCAAAGAAGATAAGGTCGCCAGACGTAATACCTAGCATCTGGAGCGTTTCATCGGGTGAAGAGCTTCGAAGCTCATCTTTTTTATTGAGCGAGAGACGAATGGAATCCGAAGAATGCAGAGATGAAGAGGATGATGCCGGGAGTGCCTGAGAAAGGCGGCGTTTGAGTTCCAGCAGGGTGGTAGACGGCGGCACGTCGACCGGAATGGTCTCTTTGGTGTCGACGGATCTAAGTCTCAGCTTCATGGCGCGCAATCGTCACTCGCCGGAGAAAATTGCTCAATCGGCGGTTCACTGTACTTCTAAGTTCTTGATACTACACTTCAAGTCGAACTGCCAATTTTCAATCTTCTCTTTACCCTCTGCTGCAAGAATCAAGATATCTAGCTTAAGGCATTTCTTGAAATCTCTGCGGTAATAAAATTGAAATGTTATTTGATGTTACTATAATGAAATTAATGTGTGAAAAATAAAATTAAAAAAATATAGTACATTACTGTTAAATTAAAATATAGTATGAATTTAAACTCACTTCCTACCCCACGAGAGTGTAAATTGAATGTCACTAAATTATAAGATTTTTGGCATAAATCATATATATTGATCGATGTATAAATAAATTTAAAATATTAATTCAATAACCAACTAATTAAAATAAGATTAAAGTAATTAAAATAAATACCCCTAGTAAGACCAATCCCATTGAAGACTGCGTTTGCCTGTAGCTGTTCTTGCTCAGTTCATCTTCTTCCCAATGCAAGCCCCAGTTCGGAGTCTCAGTCTCGCGTTCTTGCTGAGCCGTCCATGGTCTAAAGAACCCAGCTTTCGATCATTCTCATCTTCGTCCTCATCAAATTACTCAAACCAGTCTCGCGGTGGCCTCCCTCGCTTCTACTCCGAAATCCTCCCTTCTTCCCAGGTATCTCCATTTTGCTCAATTTTCCCTCTTTTTATCCTCTCCCAAGTCCCAATTTACTATTCATTCGTTGAATTTCTTCTTTTTGGCTCAAACCCAGTTCGCATTTTACTGTTTTTCGTTTATTGTTTATTAAATCGTTTTTGCATTTCATTTATTGCTCTGAGTGCATAAAGAACGAACCCACTGATTTGTGGCCTTGTGGGTCTCGCTTTTATTAAAATGTATACTTTTTCTTAGTAGAGATGAATTATTTTTAGCAAAGGTAATGTCTTTTTGAAGCACGTCTGAAGAAGAGTGTGCTGCACTTCTGCTTGCTTTGAGTTTTTGAATGTTGGTTCTGATTATATGATGTAGAGCTTGAAGAGGTTTAATTGTTCACATACATGGATGTGCAGAGGATTGTATATGGCTTATGCTGGCTCCGATTTGATGAATCTAGATTCTGAGATAAATTTTTTAAATAATGTTTTGGTTTCATGGCTTTCTGCAAGATTTTCAATTTCCTCATATTCAAATTTAATTGAGTTTAGAATCTTTTGGTATTGTGTTGGCATGCAGGGTAGTGTTGTGCGAGTCAAAGGCGATGAGTTTTGGCACATGACTAGAGTTCTAAGATTGAAAGTTAATGATAGGTAATCTGGAGTTACATTTACCTTGGATGTTTCATATAGTATGGTGTCGGCTTTGCCTTTTGATATGTGATGGTGCTAACCAAGCATAAAACACGTGTTTAGAAGTTTCTAGCATAGCTTGTATTGGCAATGCAATAATGTAATGAAAGAAATTTGTTGTAGGGTGTGCAATAACACGTGCTAGATAGTAATTCCAGTCAATGTGTTGAATAGCGCTTAGCTTACTCGTCCTATAGTAATTAATGAATCTCGGTTCATGGTTTTCAATTTCGAAGGGTAGAGCTATTCAATGGAAAAGGAAGCTTAGTTGAAGGATGCATACAAGAAATCGATCAATCTGGATTGAACTTTGTGGCATTAGAGAACCCAAAGTCGGTATCTCCCTTGGACACGCAGTGGCATGTCTTTGCTGCTTTTGGTGAGTGTTTATGAGCTGCATTCTCGTGCTTCTTGCTTGCATAACGTAACATAACGCCCTCTTAAGTTTCTTTGTTCTAGGAACTCTAAAGGGAGGCCGGGCTGATTGGCTTGTGGAGAAATGCACTGTATGTATTCGTCATGTGTCTCCTCAAGTACTGCTGTATCCATTTTAATTACTTACCGCCTTTATTGTTTCTTCGTCTCAGGAGCTGGGAGCCAATAGCATTACTCCTCTGTTGACAGAACGCTCTCCTTCAATTTCAGAAAACCGAGTAGAGAGATTACTACGTGTCAGTCTAGCAGCCGCTAAACAATGTGAGCATTTTGGTGTAATATAAAACGTGCTCAGCATCCTGCTTTATTTTGGCCCGTTTGTCTTTGTTACACGACTAGTGCTATATCAACAGTTACTTTTTTTTAATAGGTCAACGGCTCCATGAAATGAGTCTGAACCCTCCTATGAAAGTTAGCGAACTAATACCTCATGTAAGTTAAATTGCCTTGAGTTCATAGAAAAATCTTATCTTTTATGAATAGCTCTGGCCTAGAACAGTTAAACTTCTTTTCTCCCTTTCCGTTTTCCATCATATACAACACTGATTCTGTCTCTTTTGTTTTGGCCGTGGGCTTGGCACCATGCAACCGTAGGTCACAAAGTCAACATTATCGTTTATTGCTTTAGCGGAGGCTATGCCAGTTTTTAGTGCTTTGAGTTCCCGAAGAAAAGAATCGAGTGGATTATTGATAATAGGACCAGAAGGAGGTTAGTAGTATTATGGAGTATTTGTAGCTTATGACTTGAAACTCTGACTTAGATTTTGGTAATCTGATTTGTGGTGGCGAACGTGGTGATCCTGCAGACTTCACCGAGATGGAGAAGAACATGATAGTGGACGCGGGAGCAACTGCAGTTGGTCTCGGGCCACATCGCCTACGAGTTGAAACTGCGACAGTGGCACTTTTGGCAACTTTGATGTTGTGGTCTGACCATCAGAGGCTAGCCAACAGCTAACAGAACTTGCAAGCAATCAACTATCCTTAGCTTTAGCAATTACTTATTCTGGTACAAGAGATTCCTCTGGTGCATAAATTTGGGTCCCTTGTTTTCTTTTACTTTTATGTTTTGTTGGTGGTTTTCTTGTGAATTATGAGTTCAGAATCTAAAGTCTAAACAGTCCAAGATTTGAATATCTTCAAATGCAGAAGTTGATATCAACTACAGTCAAGTTGATCAAATGTTCCAAATTCGACTCCTCGTGAGAAGCACTTATTAAATTTCTTAGTTTGAGCTGGTTAGTTATAGACAACTTAGGCTAATTTACTTCATAGTGATTCAACGTCAACAAATTATTGTGTGAACCATGAATATCATGTACATTTTTAATATACTAAAAGTACATTATTTATGTACTAAATGTACATTATTTGATAGTATATATAAAATAATGTACTTTCAGAAAATGTATTTTACGTACACAAATAATGTACTTTCAATATATTAAAAATGTACGTTTTATTTATGGTCCACACAGCTACGTGGACCATGGTCCATGTAATAACGATTTGCTATATACAATGAAAACAAATATAAGAGTTTGAGAGAAATAAAAAAGAAAATTAAAAAAGAAAAATCTCGAAATTCTTACATTTCAAAATTTCAAAAATATATATATTTTGCAACTATCTATAGATAGAAAAGTGGTAGCAGATTTACTGACTCCCTGTAATCTAGGCTTTGATTTTGACCCCGTCTCTCAATATTAAATCGCAGCCATACAATTGTTTATAATATATTAATTAATTTAACACAATTAATTAATTAAATTTAAATCCTGCCCAAGAACATCCACAGTCCACATAGTGTGAACTGCATTGACAAAGTCAAGACACAGCACACCAGATCTTCTAAACACTCTCTTCTAAGAACTCTCTGTATTCTAAAACTATATATACACACACACATATATACATACAACCATTTCCAGAATCAGAAATTGCAGAAAATCAACCCTAAACTGCACATATGAAAGCTAAAGGGCTAAAGAAGCAATCAAGCAAGCTAATAAACTGCATACTGAGAGCACCGGCTATGGTCTTACGCAAAGCACGAGAGTTTTACGCGGAAAACCTCACCGGATGCACCGGCGGAGGCGTGTTCGGTGCTCGCCGGGATTTCAGCGCGGAGAGGCGGAGGGGCGAGGCGGAGGAGGGGAACGATATGGCGGTGCTCCTCCGCGCGGCGTTCCCGGAGATGGACGTGAATCGGAGTTTGCTGGTGAGGAAGAAGGGATCGAGAGGAGTTGATCGGAGTTACAGCGATAGGGTTGGGAGAATAGGGAGGATTGATGAGAATGAGCCGTGCGATTTCATGGAGGTTGATGAAAGTAGCAGTTATGGGTGCAGAAGCTATTCTAATCTCATGAAGCATCTTGGTCTCTAGTTTCTTCATTTAGATTTTAATTAGTTAATTAGTCATGTTTCTTGATTTAGATGTCTAATCTTATAAATATTGAGAAACTCTAATCCTTTACATTCTAGTCATATAAACTTTTATTTAAAATAACTTCTCTTTCTTTGTTTAAAAATTATATAGTATCGAAAACAAATTCTTTTATGTCGTTTTGTGAATGATATAAGTAGTTCTTGACATTTTCGACTATGGTAACATCTAACATTTGCCTGTTTATTGGAATTTCAGTAATTTCTTGATCACTCTTTTCATGATATGAAGATATATGTCAAATTTGAATATATCACAATGGATAGAGGTCATTATTGTTGATTTTATGACTAATAATCGATCAATGTGGTTATGCGAGCTAATACAAATGGCACTTAGAGCTCAAACATATTTTTAGGGAGAAAAGTTAACAAGTCATTTTTGTGTATTAGAACTCCAAAATCGATAATTGACCTACAATAGCGGGTAACTTGACATCGATGACACTTTGATGACCTGTGATGGACATAGTAACTCGACATCGATGACACTTTGACGACCTGTGATGGTTGCCAATCGCCTTATCCAGGCAGTCAAATGTCCAAGCAACTGAATGTCGCCCTCCCTACTTCTCTAGTAGAGAGGGTGATCAGTCGGTGGTCGGTTGCTCTCTCCATGCAACTAAATGGGCGTCTACGACAGATAGTTAACGGTATCTCACCATGCAACTAAATGGGCGTCTACGACAGATAGTTAACGGTCTCCATGCAACTAAATGGGCGTCTACGACAGATAGTTAACGGTAATTTACGACGGTTAATGTTATTTACCGTTATTTACTGTACTAGTGACTTGTTCGTTATTTATTGTACTAGTGACTTGACTTGTTGGTTACCGATAATTTAGACTTATTTGATCAATTTTAACAAGTTGAAGTGTTTAATTGCACTTTCAAAAAAGTTTAAGAATCTAATTGAACTTTGATGTAAAGTTAGATGGTCTATTTTGACTATTTTCCTCATATTTTTATTGTTTTTATAAATTACTAAAAGATAGTGTCCAAATGACATTTATACACTCCAAAGCTACCAATAAATGATCCTCTTAAATGCATTTAATTCATAACTGCCTCCATCGCTCCCTAAAGAAAATTAGTAAATAATTGCTACCTAATATCTATACCTATTTAAACAAAAAGTATTTATAAATATAGATATTTTTATACTTGCTTCCTGTTTTCATGCAACTTAAAGAGTAAAATAAAAATAAATGAATGGAAAGCATGATGTAAGCACAGATACAAATCACTCGTAATTTTGGTAATTTTATGGGAGAACGGTGGCGATCCCACTTTTTAACTGAACAGTTCAGTTACGGACAGTGATGAAAGGCAATCCTCCGGCGAAGCTCAACGGCGATTCGCCGGTCGACGATGGCGATCCCCTCCGCACTAACAATCCGTTACCGGGAGGCGTAATCGTCGGCGGTGTGCTGCGAAAGAAGGCTGCCGGGATCCGGCCGTGGCTTCTCCTGGACTCTACTGGGCAAGCGCAGGTGGTGGAGGTCGGAAAACATGCTATCATGCGCCGGACTGGGCTTCCGGCCCGGGATCTTCGGATTCTGGACCCACTTCTGTCTTATCCTTCCACTGTGCTCGGCCGTGAGCGGGCAATCGTCATCAATCTGGAGCATATTAAGGCCATTATTACGGCACAAGAGGTCCTTCTCCTCAATTCTAGAGACCCTTCTGTTGCTCCTTTCGTCGATGAGCTCCAGCACAGAATTCTGCGTCACCACCAAGCTACCAATTCCCAGGTTTCTCTTTAGACTTTGGCCGTTTTAGCGGATAGCTGATTTTGTTAGAAAGTATAATTAGTTGATAACATTAGCTGATTTGGTTAGAATGTATAATTAATTGATAACATTAGCTGATTGTAGAAAAGTGTTTGCTAAATTAGTGTTAGCTGATAGCCATTTGGTATAATTTCTTTTCTCACTAATTGACTTTTTTAATTTTAGCATTTTGGAGTTACAAAAGATGATTAACAAAACACTTATATTGTTTCTTTAACCAAGTCAAATAGCTAATAGTGGTCAAATAAGCCAAATATAATAGATATGCTAACTATTTTACCAAACAGGGCCTATCTATACGAAATGAGTATATATATTGGCTTAAAATGTTCACAGTTGAAAGAAACTGTAATACTTTAGCATGAATTATTGAATTTACCTTTATAAAATTGTTTTGAATTCTGGATTGACATCTTGTAGTATAGGTTTAGGGTGGTGCTTGCAGCAAACTGTGACTGTGTGATTGAATGACCTTAATCCTTTGCGATTTATGTTGTTTTTCTATGTATATCTCACTTTGTATTTTGGTGTTTGTTTGTTGCTATAAGTATGTGTGTGGTGCATTTTAGTTGTAAGTTTATAAGGATTGGTAATCAACTGGTCATTATGATTAATGAAGGAAGCCGGAGTTGGTCAGGATAGTGCAGACTGGGAAAATCTGTATGCTTTTGAAGAGCCACAACCAAATAGAGCTAGCCCTCAAAACTGTTCTGGGGGTTTCCCGCCTAAAGACGAGGAGGGTAAAGCAGATGGGAAACAGCAAGCTGGTGAGAATCGAGATGGGCTAAAGCTTCTTCCATTTGAATTTGTTGCACTTGAGGCATGCCTAGAGGCTGCTTGCAGTTGCTTGGATAATGAGGTACTGTAATGCGCTTCTCTTAGTTGAACATCGATTCATAATACTTTTTCTCATATTGTTGCCTAGTTTTGTTTTGTTTTGTTTTACTCTCTAAAGCACGATGCTTTTATTATCTTGCCTCTTCTTTTGTTGCTATTTCCCTTTTTCATTATAGGCAAGAACATTGGAGCAGGAAGCTCATCCTGCATTAGATAAATTGACTTCAAAGATTAGTACTTTGAACTTGGAGCGTGTCCGTCAAATTAAAAGCCGCTTGGTTGCAATAACTGGGCGTGTTCAGAAGGTACTCTAATTAGTTTTCTGGATAACTACCTGGACAACATGGTTTACTTTAGGCTTTCAATAAATATGTTTAACTAAAAAATATTCGTTCTCAGGTAAGAGATGAACTGGAGCATCTACTAGATGACGATGATGATATGGCTGAGATGTATTTGACTGAAAAACTTCTGCAACAACTTGAGGGTTCTTCTGTTTCATCCATAAATGAGCAAGATGGCTTGGATGAAGGAGTTATTCAGGAAGATTTGATTGATAGGTATTTAAGACTATGTTTCTAGTGTTGTGATGATATATATTGTTGATTTTAGGCATAACCTTCACTCACTAAATGTAGACTGCTTTATAGTTTTACAATTGTATTACTCCAGACAATTTACTAGGATCTCCTCTTTGTTTTATAAATTTAGAAAGACAAAGTACATCCCTTCTCAAAAGCATATATGAACTGAGGTAATGGAGATACTTTCCATCTTTGCATCTTCTGCTTATAATATAGCAAAGGTTATAAGAAACTGGTATATACATAAAATGTGATGACTGTAGTCATGATCATGGCCACATTCATTTTATTTCACTAACAACCCCACTCCACATAGCCTTGAACCTTATATCTATCTGGCTATCCACCAAAAGTTTTATTTCTCTTCATTTGTGATGTCAGGATTCCTGCTGAGGTCTCAATGGGAGCAAATACTGGTTCCACCAGCTATGATGCTGATCTTCCTCATATTGATCACCAGCCTGAAAGATTAAATACACTTGGCCGAGGTAGTCAAGGAACACGGACAAGTACAACACATAGTGCTATTAGCAAGCATCTTGATGTGGAGGAGCTTGAAATGCTCTTAGAAGCATACTTTGTTCAGATCGATGGCACATTGAATAAACTCTCCACTGTAAGTAACCTGCACAGATGCTAAAATTACTTAAGGATTTTTGCTGGTACTGACATTATATAATGAAATTTGTTGAAAGCTCCGGGAGTATGTGGATGACACAGAAGATTACATCAACATTATGCTTGACGACAAACAGAACCATCTCCTGCAAATGGGAGTCATGTTGACAGCAGCAACTCTAGTCATAAGTGCATTTGTGGTTGTGGCAGGAGTTTTTGGCATGAATATTGGTATTGAGTTGTTTAACCCTGAAAAAGCTGGGATGCCAGAGTTCTTGTGGACCATTGGTGGTGGTTGCACTGGTAGTATTTTCCTGTATGTGATTGCAATTGCCTGGTGTAAGCACAAACGATTACTTGAGTAAAAGGAGAGATCTATCCTCAATATGGCGACAACATGTATGTATATGGATCCTAAACTGAAGGATCCCAAGTTGAACTTTGTATTGATGCTTGAAATATATGATTGTGGTATGAAACTATGAACAGCCTTTTGCATTCTTCCTGTGGGTTGTGTTATATAATTTCCCTTTATGCATATCGAAGTTTGCTTCCTGTGGGTTCTGTGTTATATAATTTCCCTTTATGCATATCGAAGTTTTGTGAAATGGACCATGAGCAGAGTTTAGTCAAGAATTTCTTGCAGGCTAGGTACCATTTATTTGCAACTTTATAACTCATTGCCATCCTTCCGAGTCTACCAAATTGAAATTCCCTAATTTCACAAAAAACCTATTCTTGAGAATGCCGAGCTGTTGTTTGGAGCTATGCCTAGTGGGTAGTTAAGTTGTACAAATCTTATCTCTACCCTCTCTAATGTGCTAAAAAACAAAAAAGATTGAACTGCATGATTTTGCATATTCAAAGCCCATACACCTACTTGACAGATAAGAGTGAAGTAGTATTCTTTTCTGAAGTAAACGCGTACTGATTGGGAATGAGCCCTTGTTAGTTGTTACCAACTTGAAATATTCATTGAGAGGATAAGAAGTTCTCCTCAGACCTCAATCATACTGCTGTAAGAATCTTTTTGTTGGGGTCATATGGTCACCCATGCTGTGCAATATTGCACAGGAACTTTGCTCTAAGGGAAACCCACCTATGCACTCATGCCTGTTTGGCTAATTTCGTTTCTGAAACCTGGATAAAACGATCTGTGGTCCTGTAGATCTGTGTCATGAACTTCCTAACTGCCTTCAACTTTATGACGATATGACAGCTGTCTGAATGGGATTGTAAATCCCCACTGGAAATATTCCAGATCTGATCAATTATTTTAGCAACTTTTCTTGCTCTCACGTTCTTTCTAGTACTATTTGGAACTAATCATGTTTATGTTCTTGAATTGAGTTAAGCTACTACCTATGCTATGATATAAAATGGGTTGATAGGATTTTGGAAACCAACTGGATGTTACCTTTCTTTGCTGCTAAGAATTTCCATCTGTATTAACGTGAATTACTGTTTTAGGCTCTGTTTCCTTACAGGCAATGGATGACAGGATAATGAGGAGTGGAAGCCATTTGCTGTTTTTCCTGTAGAGAAGGCTGTTGTCATGAGAAAGGGAGCAGTCTGAGGTGAAAATTCAATTGAATTTGTTTTTGTTTTTTTAATATGAGAAACAACACTGGAGCTCTGTGCCATGGGAATTGAAGGCTTTGTTTTGATGGTAGTTGGCGGGGCAAAAATGGTCTCCCCCATTCCCTTTTGATACCTATCCACCATGCTTGTGCATAAACATTCAGAGCCTAATCATCTTTCTTGTTAAAGAATAAAGAAATGGTGGAAGAACATATAATTGTGAATGACAGCTTAAATGCAGACAGATGCAAGGGAAGCAAACATACTTGCATAAACTATTGCATAAAATGATTTGAATATTGGGATCCTTCCAAACTGGATAAAGAGGCTACCCTATAAAATAAGGATGGCATGTAGCCTTGGGTCAGGAAGATCGGCGGCAGGATCTCTGCACTTAAAAAAGAGTCATCAAGATGCATATGAAATATTCCTACATTAATTTTGGCCTTTTCCCCCTCATTTCTGTGCTTTTCTCTGACTGCCCATCCTTTTGTTACATTTTTCATCTTCATCCTGTCTCATATTTTTTCCACCTATAATCAAGATTTTACATTTTTAATTCATTATAGAGAGAGCTTGAATTATTGGGATGTAGTCTTGTCTGGTCACTAAAAGACACTGAGGTTTTGTCAATACTATACCCTCTAGCCAACCCTTTTCAAAGATTTTCTACTACTTCCACTGGATGCTGATTTTTTTTCAAAACTCAGCTTCAAATTTTCAACAAAATCCTACCTAATCATACTTTTTATTTTGCAATGACTGTTTGGATAATATCTTTTCTTACAGGTGTGGTGCATTATTGCTGCTTGTCCTGTTTTGTCTACAAGTTTAGTTAGCACTAAAAACCAACCTTTGCTTCTTTACTTTTTCTTTATTCTTAGTTGTGTGTATGGAGACTTTACTTCTTGTGATCTTGTTTTTACTCATTTTTTTAATTGCAGGCTTTAACTAACACTGATTCTTTGGTAGTTTGGAAAAGAGCAATGGCAGTCCATGACAGAACAAGGCTTGAATTGGCATGGTTGCAGACACTTGCACCACATATAGTCATATACAATGCTCAAGAAAAAACTCAGAGCTAAAGTGTTTCATTGATAAGCAAAATCGAATTCGGAGAAACAAGAAATGAGTTTCTTTCTGGCTGTTTCTTGCTGCATTGACAGGAAAACGCAAATAAAAGAAAAGAAAAGAAAGGAAGAGGAACGTTTTTCGGTTTCTTGCTTTCAGATCCAATTCCTATTGCCTTGAACAATTTTCCCTCCTTCCCTCTCTGAACATGGATTAAGCAGCACTGCAGTAGACAGTTATCAACAGCAAAAAAGATCTGATTTTATCACCCCCACTTCTTCCCTTCATACCACCTGTTGAAAGAATGAGAATCTAATGTTAGTAAATATTAATCGATATTTCGGTTTCTGGTTTACAGATGGGAGGAAAGTGAATGACTCAACTGATTCTGTACCAGCAACTGGTTTTCAGGGAGTAGAGATGGCATGAAGAAACCATACTGTTCCTGGTATACGGATCTCCCCTGCATGAAAAATTGTTTTCTGATAAGAATATCTGTGTGGATAAATGATTGAATCCAAACCTTATGTAAATGGAATTGAAGGAACATGCATAGTACCTGCAAGTGAGTTGTGGAGTATCCCTGTGAGAAATCCAATACCACATTATCCACTGAAGCTTGATTGTTGATTGTGAAATTATTCTGCAGAAATGCCATGAAAAAACCAACACTTTTCAGATTCTTGCAGGGAAAGAGGGGGAACAATCTGGGCAGGAAGCAAAATAGCAAATACAAACTTACATTACTCAAGTTGAAGATGGGAGAGCTGGCTGTATCATCAAGAGCAGAAGGGTGTTCCCCGATGCTCCGACGTCGATTTTCCTTCTTCTTTTGCCTCTTCACAGGCAATGCAGGTGCAGAGTTAACAGGAGGAGCAGCATGATAAGAGCAGCCATTGTTGTTGTCATTGCCATAGTCTTCTTCTTCAACAAACTGTGGAGGTCCAGAAGATGCATCAGACACCATAGATAAGTCCTCTTCCTCTTCTTCTTCTTCATATCCATTTTCTTGACTAAACCCCCCTTTCCCTTCAAGAAATCTATTGCCCCCATAGGGAGCCATGTATGAGTTCTCCAAGTATAGAGTCCATCCAGACTCACATCCACTGCTACATTCTGAATCCCCCAATGTTCCATAATCCATTTTTTAAACCTCTGGACTATGCTCCACCAAGAAAAATGGGAAGAATCTACAGTAATGGGTAGCCTTCTAAACCACACGAGAATGCAGAGAATGAAAGGAGGGGTGAGAGTACAAAGAGAGCCTCTGAAGTGTATGACTTTGGTTTGTGAGTAGCAGAGCTCGATCCCTCTATTTAGTGCTCCACCAAGTGGGCTTTGAGGGGGGGTGGGGTGTGGGGGTGTGGGGTTGGATAGGAATTAGGAAAAAACCAAAAGGAAATCAAAGCTCCAATCCTAAACCTGTTTTGTCTTGACATAATCTAATCCATTTGTAAGTGAACCACAAAAGTGCCAGTTGGGTTGTAAACTTGTAAAGTCTTACAAGTCCCTCGTCAACCAGACCAGACACATGACACCAAAACCAAGTTAAGCAAAAACAGATCTTTATTCACGAAAAGTACACCAGATTAAAACCCGTCAAGTTTTTTTACTCTGGATCGAGTTTAACCTAGAGAAAAATCCATTCTTTTGCATTATGAGTGAGAAATCAAGAAGTAGAGAGAGAGAGAGGGGATGGAACGGAGGCAGACCACAACTCCTTCACATGGTGGACAGCTAGGCACAGTGTACCCTCTTAACAAAACGGGGTACACGTACATCTTCCCTTCCTCAGTACTTGGACACCTATCCATCCCCAGTGTGCAATAGTGACACCATTGCACTAAGCCAAAAACACCCCTCCCCCACCCCCAACCTACCCCCTACCCCTACTAGGGGGGTGGCCTAGCCCTTCTAGGGTTGTTGTTGTTTCAATCAAGTAACAACAGAAGAATTTATTGGCACTGCACGTTCTCAATCCTACTTCAAGTCTCCCTAGTGTTACTGTCGGGTCATTATATTAGAATGATTTTTAGTCTCTCTCTCTCTATAATATGGCAAAGAAAATCAAACCAAGTTTTTCTTTATTTGGTTCATTCTTTTGCCCTGTTAGGAGTTTCAAACTCCCCAACCTAACTCCGGTTACCAAGTCTTAAACACTTACTTTCACACTAGAAGTAATCATTATTAGTACAATATGCGTCTGTTATAAAACAAACGCAAAGTCCGTTATAACAGACGCAAGTAGCTATTTTTGTACAAGTGCCCTTGAATTTACCTGAGAACTCTCATCTCTCTAGTACAATTAAAAATATTAGGATTTCTGAACAAAACTTAACAATACCATCGATTCTATATAGAAACATCACAACTGTTAAAAGAAAATACTGAGATGTCGATTTAGTCACACATGTGCTCTTGAATCCACTAGAGAATCCTGTGGTACAGTTGAAAATGTGTTGAGATGTGATGTTTGTGTGCTATTGTGATTCTTTGAACATATTAGAATTATAATTATTAAGAAGAAAGTGAAGCAACATGTGTGTTTAAATCAGTGAGTGAGTCAATCGGTCAAATCTAAGGTACACATGACATTTGACTATTTTAAGGAGCAGTATAATTCTGTACTTAGTATAAATGCAAGTGGCAGTTAAAGACAGAGTGGGATTAAGATTCAAGAAAATCCCAGCGTTGTTATTGTAAACAGATTACATGCGCCGACAAAGCGCTGACGTGGAGTGCTTAGGACACCAGATTATGTCCCTAAAACGTCGTTAAGTGTTGGTTGGAATTTAATAATTAATAAATAATAATTAATGAAGATGGAAGAAGAGAAAAGGGGGATGGGAGTTTGACTGTGTTTTGTTGTGGGTTAATGAAGGGAGCTTGATTTTAGCACGCAGTCACACACACACACATGTATGCACGTGTGCATATGCCTAATTTCGGAGCTTCCAACAGATTTATACACATGAATGCACGTGCGCACACTCTTCAATCTTAAATGTGCTTTTTGCTTCATTTTTACTTTCTTAATTAATTCATCCTCCTCTTTGCCTTGTGTTCTCCCGGTTCCTAATTCCAAGAATTGTTTACATGCTATTCGAATTGTCAAGTTGAAACTCCAGGAATGAAGATAATGGAGATATTGTCGATGACGTACATAAATATTTGTAGATGATTTGACAACTAATTAACTTAGTGTAAGGACATTGTTTGTTTGATAATAGGGCATGAATTAGAATCAGTTGGAGGACGTGAAACCCAGGGTTATAATACCGAAAAACTTGTAGTCTAGTGAATTTAAGTAAGAATTGGTCTCCAGAGACATGTTATGCGTATTGCCAAGTTAAAACTCTAGGAATGGAGACTTTATTGATGACACATACAAATGTAGAGGATTTGATTGCTAGTTTGGTGCTAGCAAATTGTTTGATAGTAGGACATGGATCAGCTCGAGGATGTGAAACCCACAATTATAATACTGAAAAATTTGTAGTACAATCTAGTGAATTCAAGTAAGAATGGGTCTCTAGATATATATTATATTGTCAAGTCGAAACTCTAAGAATGGAGACCTTGTCGATGTCACAATCACACATAGAGGACTTAACATATAACACCTAACACCTTATCAGACGAAAAACGCAAATGGCTAACTTAGTGTTAGCACATTGTTTGATAAGAGGGCATGAATCAATTTGAATTATATGAACCCCACAATTACAATACCGAAACACTTGTAGTCTGGCAAATTAAGAATGGATTTCAAGTTGGATATTAATATGCAATAAATTAAATTAAAAAAAGATGAAAAAGGCAATGATATTCCTTCCATATATGACACATGCCCAGTACAGTGGTGCATATGACTAGAGATGCATGAGATTAAGAGCAAATTAAAGGTAGGATGCATTGGAAATGGGAGTGGGATTGAAAGGGGAGAAGAAAAAACATGACACACATGAAAGATTCATAGGGAGTAGTGCACAAACCACACGCTAAATCTGAGACTGATGGGAGAAGAGGATTGATTATTAATACAGGCAGGCTAGCCAGCAGATAGATGCACAGAATAATTAACTATGTTTAGTAACATGGGGGTTCTGTACTGTGGTAAAAATATATATTTACAATTAATTTACAATCCCCCACTAACATAACTGTGTTCTCTATTTGCTGGCCTGGCCTGGCCACCACATCAATGGCGAATTGAAGCCTTTGGTCTCATCGTCCCAGTCAAACGTTACAAACCCTTTGTCATGTGCTTGCCCTCTTGGATCACTCGTTAATCGTACCAAGACAGCCAGACACATTTACTAGAGATCATAAACCTGATCCTCTCTATATATCCCCATCTCGCACTATATTTACAATTGAAAGATAAGTTCTGTCTAGTTAAATTTTTTTGACATCCAAACACATGACCCTTTGTCTGAGTCTGATTTAGATATGGACGTGTTCCACTTGGTCTTCTCTATCCCCATTTGTCAGTATGCATGCATTTGATGAAGAATGCATTTCGTTGGGGATAACCTAACCTAGTCAAGTTGATCAGACTATTGACTTAGTAATTATAATGTTATAAATTAAATTCCCTGCGAGAGCGGCATATTTGACCTCTTGATTTCAGTTAGTCAACTATGAGCAACCTAGATTAGTTTACATCTTTGTGGTCCGATTCTTTAGGGTCATAATGCGGGACTCACCCCGTGCACACCCTTGGGTAGTGTTCGTTACACACAAAAAAGAATGCATTTCATTTCAATTAAACTGGTTCGGGTTTGATTCTACTGAAAAGGATGTGTTTGATCTGTCTCAACTAAAAAGATGAAAAAATTACATGTTACTTGTCACTCCTCCGATATTTACAAAACCCAAAAACCAACAAAACTTACCTAGATTGAAGTTAAAAGCAACCATGACTTGAATATATATATATATATATATATATATATATATATATATATATATATATATATATATATATATATATATTCAATCAAGAATACAGATAGCGAAACTACATATTTATTATTATGTTCATCAGCGGGACGTGTTGTCACTACTCCTAGCTCTATTATTTAATTACTATATACCCAGAATGGAATGGAATGAATTTATCCCATTAATGAATTGAATTGAAGAACACATTATTATGAATATATGATGATGGATGGGTATTTGGAGGTGTCTTTTCTTGCAATATTCCACAAGCAGCTAAGTAAGTATAGTGCAAGAATTGAATTGAAAAAAAATAATGAAGCGTCTCCCTATCACACAGGGCAGACTACACTCATTAAAGGATGCCGGTGACCAGACCAGCTCATCCATGGGCTCCATACATAATTTGACAATTGTTGTTAAGAGTTTTTGGGTCCCATCTTTCGTGGCTTCATCAGTTCTTCGTTGCCAATCCAGGATGTTATCTAGATTTTTCCCCCTCTCTCTCTTCCTTAGCTTCTTCCAATCACCAAGTCAAGATTTCTCGGCAGCCTGCCCGGGCAGCTCAACTGGTCAAGTTTAGGAGAAAAGATTTCTTGACAGCGCGCGGGTCACAGGGGTAGAGTTTGGGAGAAAAGATTCCTTGACAGCTAGTCACGGGGTGAAATTTGGGAGGAAAGATTCCTTGACAGCTGGTCACGGGGTGAAGTTTGGGAGGAAAGATTCTTTGGTAGCCTGAGCTGCACATTATCATCATCAATCAATCAATCATGGGTGCAATTATACACAGAACAAACAGTTGTTTGAGTGTGCATGTAACTGTGGATTATGCATGCATGGATGTATATTATATGCATGTTTAGATTCAATCCTGAGATGAGCATATAATTGTGAAGGGTTTAGAATGTAATGGAGATGCATGTGGGATATGATATGAATGCATATATGCATGGATGGTCCATAAATCTGGAGATGGGACGCTTTCGATCCAATATAATACGACAGTGAAAGTCGCCCTCAAAACACCACACTTTTCTCGCCATGTGATTGAGGTTTCAGCTATTACGGGATTATATTCATGTGTGGATTAGACTTGTCAAATTCCTTTTTTTTTAAAAATAAATATAATAAATTCTTTTTTTTTTTCTTTTTGAAAAGATTTTGTACTTTCTGCTTGTTTCATCTTATGATACTGATTATTGCTATTATTATTCTTGTTATTATTTGAAATGTCTAACTGTTATGATGTGAAGTTTATTTTAAAAAAGAGTTTTTTTAAAAATTGTTTCTCTTTCTAGCAATTTTCTAGGTGCTATGTAATAAAACATTAGTACAAATATCATTTTTCAATGAATAATGGTATTTTCTTTTTATAATTTTTCCCTCCTGAATTATGATGTTATACGATGGATTGACTGATTTCATCTCGGTTTAAAATACAATTTGCTTTTTTTTTTTAAAAAGAATTACAATTTGCTTTTATAATATCACGACTTCACGAGGCAAGAAATTAGAATTTTTTTAAAATTTAAAATTTAAAAATCCCTTAAAAAAGTTTTGAAATGGTATTTGATTGTGCGGCGTAGTAAAAATAAAAATGAAAATGAAAAAAATAAAAAATAAAAAAGATGAAATAAAAGATTTATTCCTACCGACGTTAGTACAAGCGTACAAGCAAGGATCGGAGAGAAGAGGCTTACATGCAGGTGACGACAACCTGCGCCACGTGGGAAGGTGGTCTGCTTTGTGGGCCCCATCACAATCTGTCTACTCATCCATTTACGACTTTGTCGTCTTCGCAAGTACGCCGTACGGACCACCTTCGTGTTTCTTGGGCCATTCAGCCCAATACTGTTACTTCACTCTTGGCCCAGCCCAAATGTTTTCTCATGTTTCCATAGCCCAAATTTCCAAACGTTGAAATTAAGGCAAAGCATATCATAGATCAGGGTCTACCTTGTATTGTAGATGTCACTTCAAAAATAACTTTCAAATTTTGTATTTGTAAATTGTAATTGACACATTATGTACCTGCCGTTACAGTTTCGGTTATCAAGTTATCTACAGAAACTGTTAACTGCAGAATGTGTTAACTGAAACCATATAATTTTTGTATAAATATAATATGAACTCTGATCCATGGTATAAATGCAGTTATACCATTCCAAAATAAGTTCATAACATTTGTTTTTGCTAGCAGCTCCGAAGTTAAATAAAAAATAAAAAAATAAAAATACTATAATCAGTTCCATACCATTATATATTATACAGAAGTGCTAATTAACATAAAACTTTAGCATTGAATACAAATTTTTATTTACTATAATGCAACACATTTCTTTTCTCTAATGTATGTGTATGGAAATGGTTGCAAATTTCTGAGCTCTTCAGGGAAGACATATCGACAAGTAAAAGACGAAAGCTCCGGCGACATGGCGGCTTACACCGATGGGAAGTAGTTGGAAAGATTATAGGGCAAAGAATAGAACTCTGCACTCCGGGCATCTCTCTCAAAGTACTTGAACCTAGCCCACCAATGCCTCCCACTGTCTCTTCTGGTCTGGGCATGGCCTCTTGCAAGGGTCAGGTCCAAGAACAGGGCCACCATTCCGGCCACCGTCGCCGGAGAAGTGAACACCACTTGCATCATCTCGTTGAACTGCAGAAAGATTTAGGCCATTGAAAGTTTAGTGATTAGGTGGTGAACTACTGCAGATCGAATTTTAGGTGAGTGACGAGGAAACTCGCAATCACTATTTCAAAGTATATCTGTTTTGTCATCTTAGCCAGCACATAATAAACCAGCTTAGATTACTCATAGTTGATCGGCTCAAATCAATAAGGCCAATAGGCCGCTCCTGACAGCCTAGGTTACTAATAGCTTATCAGCTCAAATCAAGAAGGCCAATAGACCGCACCTAACAGCCTAGGTTACTTATAGCTGATCAGTTCAAATCAAAAAGTCCAATAGGGGTCCTGGCAGCCTAGGTTACTTATAGCTAATCAGCTCAAACCAAGAAGGTCAATAGGCCGACAGCCTAGATTACTTATAGCTGATCAGCTCAAACCAAGAAGACCAATAAGTCATTCCTGACAGCCTAGGTTGTCTAACTGACAGACTCAAACTAATAATATCAATAGGCCGCTCCTAATTGGGAGTTGAACTTGTAACTCTTGTGATTATCAAGTCAACAGTCTAACTAACTTGGTGGGAAAATCTAAAGTTGTTGTTCTTACCCAAGCAGAGTGTGTGCGTACAGGGCCATGATTAGTTGTTATGACATAGCCATTGAAGTATTGTGGCACTGAGAGTCCCATGAAAAATGAGAATCCTAGGATGAACTTTGTCCTGAAGCTGTTAAGGTTGCAGAACTGGAGTAATCCCAAGCCTGCAGAAGCTGCATGCCAGACAGAACATAGAAGAATCATGAATAGCTGTCTTTGTCTCAGACAGAAGCCTAATTCGATTAGATTATCTTACACATGAAGGCGAACAAGACGCAGTAGAGAGCTCCCACGATTGGCAATGGTATGGATGCAACAACTGCCCCAAACTTTCCTGCTCATTTAAAACGAACATCAGACGTTTTGTTTGCTGGCAAAACTAATCCAAGAAAGCAAGCAATGAACAGTTAATTGTTGCAGAGGATCAGATAGCTCACCTAGTATGGAAAAGAAAAGCATAAAGATGGCTGATATTTGAATCACCCTTCTGCTCCCCACTCGCGTCAATGCCAAAAGACCAACGTTTTCACTGATGGAAACAGAAGTCGGGCTTAGGAAAACATATGGTGATGTTTGAAGGTGTTGAGCATATTATAGTATCAAATATAAATGTATAATTCAACTGTCAGTTTAGACTTTTAGTTGAGACAGAACACATCTGTCAGCTGAAGGGTTCAGAACAGAAGTTGGCCTTAGGAAAGCATATGGTGATGTTTGAAGGTGTTGAGCATAATATAGTATCAATTATATATAAATGCATAATTCAACGATCAGTTTAGACTTTTAGTTGAGACGGGACATATCTGTCAGGTGAAGGGTTCAGAATGCTTACACTGAGACCGTAGATCCAACGCCCGTTCCCCATAAACCATCAAACAGAATGCCCATTCCCTGAATGTCCAAAACACAGTGAATATATACTCCAAATGAAAGAAATGTAACGGTGCATTGTGGTGTTGCTACTTACCAACCAGCCAATGCCGCGGCTTATGACAGAAGCCGGTGGGTGGGTGGCACTACCGAACCTTGCAGCTGCAATAAACGATCCAGTAGACTGCAGAAACGAATGAAGTAACGATCCATTACTAAGAAATTGTTCTGTCTAGATTAAACTATGTTCTAAAGTTTAAGAAGGATCATCAATTTCTCTAACAGTTCAGTATGATTGATTGGAACTGGAATCCGGGCATGACTTATAAAATCACGTAAATTTAGATATAAACCTCGATTAGAGCAACGAAAGCTGCAGCTAGCATGATGAGAGTCTCTCCAGCATTGACAGTGGGAGTGCCCCATTGCCATGGATATGGAAATCTTATCCTGCATTTTGAAGAAGACATTTCATTGTCAGATAGAAATAATAGAATTCAGTAAAAGATGTGTGCAGTTAAAACGACCGGAAAACAGTTATATATAAAAAACCAGAACTTAAAAGCAGGGAGGATTTGAAACATTAGCATTTAGTACACTTAAATGCAGAAACGAGGACATCATATGCAAACATTTGTCTCAGCTCACCATGAAGCGCCACTGATAAGCCCAGAGCGGTCTACACGGCAACTGAACTGAGTCTGAAGTGGTCTGTTTTTGTACGCGCCTGCCACAGTCAAGAGGGCAGCGAATGTCCATACTATCCCCACCGAAAACAAGACTGCGTATCTGTCAACCACAGGTCGATTGGATTTCCACCATTGTGGAATATACTGCAAAAAAATGTCGACAACCCACGAGTCAAAACCAAAAATAAGCTTAGTTCCAAGCTTATCCTCCTAAAGTCCTATTGTACCATTTCTAACATCCTATCTGATAGCTGAAGAATTAATGTCAGAATCTGTCCTTTTTACTGATATATTTTCAGGTTCTGTTTGCAGAAAACTTTTTGTGTTCAATGGCTTCGTAGATCCCTTGTTTGTACAGTTTCGTTAGCCAAGAATTATACAATACTAAAGAATCGAATGAAGTTAGCAATAGCTAGCCAAAAACGACATTAGTAAGCGATGTTACCTGAGAAAACAGTATTAGAACAATCAACTCTGGAAGGCCAACCTCAACACATTCCGCTAGCTGCAACAACGAGAAGGAAAAAAAAAATGAAACGAAAACTGGTTGAAAGCCGAAGATGTTTATTAACAATGGCTCCCGCAGAAACATATAGCTTAAGTACTTGTAATGGATTTAGTTGAGGTTGATTTACCAGTGGGAATCCATGTTCATAAAGCCCGAGGCCAACGAGGGTTACCAAAGGGACAGCAGAAAGAGGGCTAAGGAACCTACACTTTCAAGAAACAAGAACTAAGCCTAAATTTCTCGAAAAAGAACAATTAGTGGTAAAGAAATGCTCATGTGGATAAAGGCACCTCACAAGAATTCTCCAGATTCCAAGAAATCCAATTAGTATGGGAAGTATAGATGAAACAATAAGAGCCCCTTGCATTCCTCGCAATGTGTGTTTAAACCTCTGACAATGAATAACCAAGAAAAGTCAGAAGATGAACTATAGAAATGAATGCGAATTTGAAGCAATAATCTGCATATGTCAACCTCACGAGGATCAAGATATGTGTTGAATCTACTAGATAATGCAACATATATAACTGGAATTATGAATCTGTATGATCCACCAATCACAACAGGAAGCCGGGATCCAAACCAAGATTGCAACAGCGTGTTCACTCCCGAAACAAAGAGCAATGTTTGTACCAATTCAGCTTTCTCCCTCTGGTATACATACCTAAAATCCATGAGAAAATGCATACACACATACATGAACCATAGCAAACTACAAAAAAAAGCCAAAAACCTCACATGAGTGCCGCCCATTTGAGGAACAATGATGGTGGGAATGATAACAGTAGTCCCTAGCATGACGAGATAGTGCTGAAAACCCAGAATGATGGCTTCGGCTGCATTAATCAATTGCAAGAGCTAAGGATTAAAGCCGTGCTTAATGCTGATAGGAAATTAAGAACAACCCAACCAAAAATTTGAGACCTTTTCTTCTTCCTAATCCTATTTCTTAGAACATATTCATCTAACAAAGATTCAATTAAATACACTGGAAAAACCAACACTGCATTCTACCCACTAGCCATAGACTAAAAATGTAACTCCAGCCAAGTTCGTCAAGTTGTTGGCTTAGAAACCACAAGATTTCAAGTTCAACTCCCGGTGGGAGCAGCCTATTAGTTTTCTTGGTTTGAACTGGTCTGCTATGGACAACCTAGTCTGATTTACCTCATTATTGTCCTTTGTCAGCTAAGATCACAAGGGGTTTCACTCCAAGTTTCCTTCATCACCCAAAAATGTAAAATTTACAGGAATTTCACATAACTAGCTACTAAATGCAAAATGCTAACACAGAGATCAAACTGAAAAAGGGGTAATTGATAGTTTGATTATATAACCTCACACAGAAAAATCAGAAACTGATCAAACAATGATTTAACAAAATGTGAATGTAAAGAAACCTACCCCAAGAAGGGTTGCTATTGACACAGAAATCAACACCAGGGAGTTGATCCTTCACAGGGTGAGGCCCAAATTCATCCTCCTTAGCTCCTCCTGTCATCTCTCTAAGTTCAAGAAAACCCAGGGGAAGCAAGGAAGAAGCAATCTATCAAATAAAAATCTCTTTTTTATGCTCAGATATATATATGATCAATCCCAGCCTGACATGTTTCACGTCATCATGCATGCGTATAACCTGAAAATTTTGAAGGACACCTTTAGACTGAAACTGAAAAGAAAAAGGATGAATGAATGGAGGATAGGGTTGTTGAAACTGAAAGCCAACAACCTTTTAGAATTCAGAAACTCCAAGAATATTATTCTTGAACAAAAAGTTACCTTCCCTCTTGAAAAAAGGTGAAAACTTTAAGGATTAAGGTTCCTGAAGTAGTACAGATTGGTGTAATTACAGGGAAGAAGAGAGAGATAAACACTTTTATGTCTGCAATTCAGGCTGAAATTTGGTTTCAGCTTTAACGGAGAGTGGAAATTCAGGCTGCAAGAAGGATTTGGACAAGCTTTTTTCTTGTCCGTTACTACCAAATTCCCATAATTTCATGTGTTTTTTTCTAGAGAAAGGTAAATTTGGTCAGAATCATTTAATAGAAGTCAGCAGAAAGATTAATGTAGATCAACTAATCTATTTTTTTGTACAAATTAATGTTTTATATATATGTATGCAGGTGACATGTCAATTGGGATGAGATACTAGCACCAGAAAATCAACCAAAATCACTCTTTTGATAGTATATTACGCACCATTTTGAGCAAAAGAAATAATAATATTTATTAGGATGATATTGAATATCATTTATATAATGTAAGCGTGTGTCAATGTTAGGCTTTTAAAACATTACGAGATTAAGCGGATGATTGCGGCATGACTAAAAAGAATTAGTGGTGACAATTATCATTTTTTGCATAAAATCATATCGAGCCTTTGCTATTTGGACTAGTGCGTTAGTGAATAGTTGGAGATGATTCAGCCCATGAACGTGCGAGATGGCTTACAATATGAAAATGACTAAAAAGCATTCTTAAACTCAAATGACAAAGTATATCAAACCTTGTTGAGTCAAATTTCATAACACGTGAATAATAAAAACATCGTTATGTAATTGCCTTATTTCCTTATTGTCTATAAAAATAGTGATAATCATCATTACCCTTATTAGACATTTGTTGCTATGGGTGAACACATACTAACAAGAAGTAAGTATATACAATCTTATTGTCTGCAAAAGGTTATTGTTATACTCCGTATTATTTTAATATTCTTTTTTTTTGTGTGTGTATATATGTATATATATAGCTGGTCAGAGGAAGGTGCACCAAACTAAAACCAACACGAAGAAGAAGAAGAAAAAGGGTTGTTATGGTCAGAATAATCCTTGTAATATAATAACAATGGATTTCTGGTAGATGGTCAACCAAGAAATTCAAAAACCAAATCTCTTATTCAAAAATAAAGAGGCCTTTTATCTTGTTTTAATTCAAATCTCTTATCCGGTTAATTCAAATATTTCTTCTTCTTCTTTTTCTTTTTTTTTGCTTATTTTATAATATTGTCTTATAGTTTTTGAAATTATCATTTTGCATTTAATAATACTTTAAAAGTAATTTCTAAATATATAAATCATATATATTAATATTAAATTATATCATAAATAACTTTAATTAAGATTCATTAATTTGATAGACAAATAAAACGCGACATGACAATACTTAAAGCATTTTCAAATAAGGGGTTATCTTTTGAATTTTTCATGAGTTTTTTTGTGGCGTATATGAGGGTATAAGAGAGAAAGAGAAAACATGTAAATTTTCTTTGAGGGTAAGCAAAAATAGTAGTCATGTGTGACTCAACAAGCGTATACAACCAGTGTGTTAGGTGGTTGTCAAGTGACGATCATTTATCTTTTTTTTGTATTTTTTTCTTTTTCTTTTCAACTTGACTAAAAAGCTAATAAAAATCTAAATTTAAAAAAAAAAAAAATCAACTAATGGTGTTGCTGTTAGCCGAAATTATGAGAAAGTACATTTTAATCCTTCCAAATCGGACCGTTAATTTTGTTGAGTCATGGGTGTGCCACTTTAACAGATTAACGTTACAAATCAAATCTTTTAAAAAAATGTTGAATTGAAGGCCCAATTTACTAATAGGCTGTGTTTACAACTATTGCTCATGCCAGTGTAGCCCAAACTGATGGGCTTAGGGCATGGGCCTTCCTTATATCAGTCCATTTAAAAAGGGTATTAGTATGCTCCTACATAATTTGATGATTACGGCCCGTTAATACAACTATAAAGTCAAATGATCGATGATGTACGTGATGGGCTATATTTACTCAACTGGTCGAGTAGCCCAAGCTACACCACCAAATAGGCATAGCTAGCTCATAACCGAGGCAAAAAGGTCGAGTGTGAGAGAGGAAAAAAGTGTGGTTTGAGACTATATGTGATTAAACTGACAAATCGACATAAAGAGACAATCAAGACGAAAAACGTGAAAACACGATAATAGAAGAATTTAGTATAGAAAGACCATAAAAAACTCAATTGACTCAACTCAAATAAACATTTTGTACTTGCTTCACTATGTATACCTTACTCAACCATTATATCCAATCAACTAAAGTCTCTCAACCGATTGATTGGACATATTACTTATATACCCTTAATTTATAACTTTACCAATCACACCATAAAAATCTCTTGAACCCCAATATAATTTACGTTATTAAAATACTTGAGTTGACCAACAGGCTTTGTGGTTAATTGGTCGAGGGCTAGTTTGGTGACGATGTTTAGTACTTTAGTAACTAGTTGACAATGACAAGCAATATAACTTATTAAAAAAAAAAAAAAGAATTGTTGGGAAATGTCTTATTTATTATTGAATATAATATAATTTGTATGCAGAATAATGTTTTTTTCAAATTGGTCAACATATTTTAAAAATTTTAGTTTGAACTGTAAAATATTATTTTAGATTTTTCTTTTTTTTCATGGGGACTACCTATAGTTTAATTCCCCCATAATAATTGTAAGAAAAAAAATTTAATTGTAAGAATTGCAGAGTTACACTTAGTCTAAGTTACATTTTCTAAATTTTAGATAAATTATGTAAATTCCAATTAATTTGTTTGATTTTTCAAAAAATTAACCGTCATTCATTCATAAATTACTTATTCCTTGTTTTGTATTCTCGTAAATTGGTTAACTAACTTTACTTCACTAACATTATTACATTTAATTTTGGTTCGAAACTATTCGTTACATCTTATATATAGTTTAAAAGAATTCAAATTTTAAACCTTGAAGATTTATTTATTTTTTTGCTTACTTACTCTACGGTGCACTAATTAATATTCGCATGCAATAAGATAAGGTTAATTTAATCCCTCGAACTCAAATGTGAGTAAATAAGCAACTCAATAATTATTAAATTGTTGGTTGGTGATAAGGGAATATCCTAAGCAACTATAGCAAGTCAATAATTATTAATTTAATTTGTTGATTGGTGTTAAGGGAATATCCTTATTAGCAACTATGCCAACCAAAACTCTCGTGGCCTCGTTGGTGCATAGGTGATGGGGTCGTTTTGGAGCTTCAAAGCATCCAAGTTTTTGTTAATACATGCAATCATATGTATCATTCATAGTAATTGATGATCTTGAAGGGGTAAGAGCATCCTCATTCCTCAATTGTGTACTTTTTAACACAAATTTTTAAGTATAGTATCTACCAGGAGAGAGAACATTGAGAGAGAAAAAAGAAGAAGAATAAGGAAGAAAAAAAAAAAACAATCAGCACCACAAATAACGCGCTCGACTGGGCGCTCCTAGTGCACATCACACACACCAGGAAGTTGCTTTGTTTTCTGGTGGAATCCACACTATATGCCTGTAAAAATCAAAGTGCTTGCAGGAGCACTTGGAACACACTCCCTCATCCACATAAGACTTGAAACTTGTAAAAAAAATCATCTAAAATTCCCCTATTGGGGATGCTCTAATCGGTTTGATAAAACATAAATTTCTTACAATAAATTTTAAATTCGATTATTATTAACACACGTTGGATCAAATCTATCGTACAGAGTTAGAACAGGCATGACATGCCTGAAAACAATTATGTTTAATATTTAAGTACCAACTGATCTATTTATACATGCACAATTATATTAATTTTCTTAATATGGAAGCAAGTAAAGGAAGAAAAAAAAAACATAGACGCGCATGATACGCGCATTCTCTCAGTCCTAGATATATAGTTAATGTTTGTTCAAAAAAAAAAAAAGATATATAGTTAATGTCGCCTCCTTTCCTAGTTGTAACCTCTTACCTGTCTAAAATATAGAATTTTATCTGCCGTTAACACCCCTATAAATATCATTAAATCCAACTCTGTCCCCTATCTCCTGCGTCTAGTACTTTTGCTTCTTCTCTCTCGAGGTTGATTTAGCACCTGTCTACCAAACTCGGCAAAAAGTCCGATCATGAGTTACTACGATCAGGGCCATCCTCCCGTCGGCGTTCCTCCTCCTCAAGGTATATATATAATCCGATTTGTTGCTTCAATGATTGTTATTGTTTGGATCTGATAGATGGAGTTTGGTGTCGTTGTTTTTTTATGATTTGTGAATTTGTGAATTTTAAGGTTATCCGCCTAAGGATGCTTACCCGCCGCCGGGTTATCCACCCCAGGGGTACCCACAAGGAGGGTATCCACCTCAGCAGGGGTACCCACAAGGAGGCTATCCACCTCAGCAGGGATATCCGCCGCCTCAGTACGGTGCTCCTCCGCCGCAGCAACAGCAGTCCAGCAGCAGCGTCGGCTGCATGGAGGGATGGTAAGTTCGGCGACACGCGCCGCCGCCTTTTGTTTTTTGTGACTTTTGGGTTAGATCTGATCTGGTTAATATTCAGAAGAGTTGACTCGGGGTAATATGCGCCCCGATCGAGTCACGTTGACTTTGGATAAGATTGATCTTTTCCGCCTAGTTGACTCGCCGGAGCTACTCCACGGTTGCGCTGTGTGCGCGAGCGTCGGCGGTGGCTCCGGTGGCTGTCACCGTCACGTGAGCAATATGAGTTGCGACAGATTGCGAGAATACCATTTCCAGCTTTTGTTTGGTGTTCAAAATTTTAGTGCTCACCCATCATTGGGCGGTTGGGCCAGCTGTCTTTGGTATTTCTTGCCGGAATATATTCTCTGATTCTTATCCATTTCATTTTCCCCTCTTACTATAGTAAAAAAAAAAAAAAAACTCTTAGTAATTATAAGATTTCTAATTTAATTCTTTCTAAAAGCAAATTATTAATATTTTTTATTTGAGTCAATCTATAATTTTGTATTGATTTGCTTCTGTATATGGTCATAATATAATATTTACTCAATGTACATTTTTGCGTAGTAGTTACAAATTTATCTTATCATCTCAAAAAAAAAAAATTAACATTTTATCAGTTGAACTCGTTAGACATGATGCTTATAATATAATTTATATCTATTATAATGTGTACTTGTAGTGTTTAATTAAAATGGATGAAATTTGATAAAAGTTGGCTTGTCTTGCAGTTTGGCCGCGCTGTGCTGTTGTTGTCTTCTAGAAGCATGCTTTTGACGAAAGACTAATGGATTGATCGACCGGCGCTGCATCATGGCCGTGAGATTGTTTAATCGTACGATTGAGAAGTGTCATAGTAGTTAGCATGTACCTTTGTATTCTGTCATTTGATAAATAATTTGGACCGCCGTTTCAAGACAACCTTATTAGCTTGCTGTACTTAATGGATTAATGCTTCAAAGTGTTCATTTCTAATTAAACATTGGAATACTTTTAACCTTTGCAAAACATAATACGGAGTAATAATAAAAAAAAATCTCTTTCTATATATTTGAACATTTAACGGTAAAAAGTAACTGTCTATAACTAAAGAATCAAAATTATCATTTTTTCTTAATCTAACATTCAATTAATAAAAGAAAATCTTGCATAAGACAAATCTGCATTTCATGTCACCCTTTCACAAGTGCAACATTTGGTGGTGGTGGATGGTGCACTATCAATCTGTAACTATCTATCTATTACCACTTATACTATATATATGTTGGGAGCACATCAGCAGTGGACTGACGATAAGTTGATAACCGGCCTCCACAAAATAGATGTCTATTCATAAATCAAGATCATGTTTTTCTTTTAACAAATGATATTACTTGGTGAACCAAAGTGTATTTCTTTGTTGAAAGTAATTGCACGTCTATCTGGGTGTTACTTGAGATTCATTATTTATACAAAAATATTTGTCCTTTAGTCAATGCCCATTTAGAATAAAATGTCCTCAATATGCTTGATATCTGGTTGTGTAACATGTGTCTCAAGAATCAAGATTGTCTCGTTTTGTTTCTATATTAATATAGGTCTGAATTGAACCAGCCTAAATAACTCACAATTCACAACTGTCTTGAAAGTATTTGAATGCAAACTCTAATATTTTTTACATAGTCATGACTAAAGTCAAAATCACTAGGTTGTATATTAAGTTTCGTCTAAAATGTATACTTGTGCAAGTCTATACTTAAGAAGGCCGGATCAGTCTACACACCCTCATTCAAAATTCCATAATACGTGCTTTTAAGAATTTGTTATTATTTATGCCGCGTGTGATCATCTATACCAATAATAATGCTATAGGCCATTCACTACAAGAATTGATTATAAATTAATTCATAACTTTAAACAACAATATTACAACAAAAGTCTCAAAACATGCATTATTTTGAGATTCAAGTATTATACAAAAATGTTACATTTCACTAACTAAGATGATAACACACCTTCTTAATCCAAACCACAAAAAAACAAACTCCATTCTCAAATATGCCAAAAGGACAAAATTAAAGCTTCAAAGAAGCCAAATACAAATATACAATGTCCCAATTAACAATAGTGAGCATGGAGTGAGATGAGCGAGACGAGCAGTTGTTTACGATTCTGCGGCGACCTCGTTTTCCAGCTGGCTGTAGTTGCCTTTCTCCCTGAAGAGCTGGATATGGTGGTGCTTGCAGTACAGCTTCCCCTCGTATGCTATGAAGTTTGATGGGCTTATCGTGCACCCTCCATGAGAGCATTTGAAGCAGGCCTTATGGTACGCCGTCCCATTAACCGCAACCTTAAAAACATCAAACATTTCTCAAAAAATCATTAATTTTCGCAAAAAAATCATTCTTTTAGGTTATTAGAGAAACTCGTAGTCACTATCTGAACAGGCTGGCTCAAATTAAGAAGCCTGTAGCTAGGTCACTTCCAAAAATGTTAACCTTATGATTGATAAGTCCACGTTCTGACCAACTTGACTGGAATTTACCTTCTCGGTGGGATACACAGTCTTGCTGCAGCCCAGACACTTGGTAGTGGTGCCTACAAACATACTGGAGATCTTGTTTCCTTGAGCCAGTTTCTGATCATAATTGAAAATGCATATAAATAGTTCCAGTCAGTAATTGAAGGCTAGGCTTAAACATAGTCAAGATTTCATCTTGGAAGCATAATCAAGATTTCAATATATACCTCACTGTCAATGGGTTTATCTGTCTTGGTCTTTGGAGTTCCTGATCATGCATAAAAAATGGTACTAATTAATCAGTTTTGGGTTCTAATATCAAATTGAATAATGTATTATTTCTCAAAAGGTTTTATTACCATCGAAACTCTTGTCCAAGCTGCCAGTTCTCTTGAACAGCTGATCATAGTGAGGCCTGCAATACAAGACACCCTCGAAGGAGTTGAAGTTACTTAGCTGCAAACAACAACACCAAATGGATTATATATATTGAATCAATCTTTCTAGATCATCAGGCAAGATATATAACAACTTGGCCATTATGTTGTGGTTCAAAACAGGCTTATTAACAGTTACAATGCTGGCACATAGGCTATTTAAGCACGACTCTCTCATTAATCCTGTTACAGGTTTTACCAAGCTGAAAAGGTAGCTGAAAGCTGAAAATCTATACAGACCTTGAGGGTGCCCTTGCAATGGTAGCAGCGGAAACAAGCCTTGTGAAAAATGCGTTTGTCAGCGGCGAGGCGGTCGACGAGGTACACGGTCTTGTCGCAGGCGCAGCACTTCTGAGTTGTTCCTGCGAATGCCATTATATTTTGTTGGATGGGTTTGGTTTTTTCAGAGAGAAAGGTGGGTGGTAGAGAATTAACAATAAGGAATTGCAGAGCAGAAGATCAGATGATATAAGTCTCCTGCTTCAATAATTCCTTTAATTTTGTAATTTTGTTCTCTCCCTCCCCCCCTCTCTTTTAATTTGTCAATCTCTGGTTGGTGTCACAATGGAAAGCATGCATGCAGGAGAAAGGAGGTTTTAAAGGAGCGGAATAGAGGAAAATATGGCAGCGCGTTGCGGATAATCGTCCTTTGCCATTTCAATGCACTTAGCAACCACAAAATAAATATTATCATAGAAGAGAAATTATAGCGGAAGGCCAAACAAACAGGGCATTTGGTCTAGTGGTATGATTCTCGCTTCGGGTGCGAGAGGTCCCGAGTTCGATTCTCGGAATGCCCCTTTTCGTGCAGTCTTTTAATTTTATAGGAGTGAACGCCCTTTTGAGGCTGAAGGCCGCAGCAGCCATTTTTCCTGATAGATAAACTAAAGACAAATCTACGGTTCACAGCAAGTGGGCATTTGGTCTAGTGGTATGATTCTCGCTTAGGGTGCGAGAGGTCCCGAGTTCAATTCTCGGAATGCCCCTTTTCCCCACCAACTGTTGGAACTTGAATACATACATATAACTGCCACCTAAAAAAAAGTAATTTTCTAAATTGTGAGTTAACTTGGCGTGCACTAGCTTTAAACCTATCTTCAAACACACCTCTGGGGACCATTATTAACAACCTTAACCTTGCTAGTTCAGTAAAAAATGACAGAATCTTGTTCTTTGCAGCCAATAGTTGCTAAAGGCTACTACAAATCAAGAATGCTGCAGTGTTAAGACTTTGTCTGGATTAATGTGAATCCACTTAGGTTGAAGTTTCTGCCAAGTTACACAAAGGTGAATCACCCCATGTTTTGCTGCAGAAGTTTTGGATGTTATTAGAATGGGAATTCACCTCAGAATCTTATATATATTAATATTATGCAGTGAATTTTAATTTTCATCATTCATTCATTCTAAGTAGACATGAAACACACTTTTGTTCTTCCTATCTTTGTGTTTTCCTTTCTTGCAATGCAATGTAGTCCTCAGCAGCCACATTATGCCTGTGACAAGAATGATCCCAAGACAAGCACCTATGCATTCTGCAACGCTTCTTTGTCGTTCACAGATCGAGCCAAAGACATAGTCTCGCGCTTAACGCTCAAAGAAAAGGCGGAGCAGTTGGTCAACACTGCTTCCGGAGTTTCCAGGCTGGGTGTCCCGGCCTACGAGTGGTGGTCCGAGGCACTTCATGGCGTTTCCAACACGGGGCCCGGTGTTACTTTCAACAATGTAGTCCCGGGGGCCACAAGCTTCCCGTCTGTCATCCTCTCGGGCGCCAGTTTCAATGCTTCCTTGTGGTATGCGTTGGGACAGGCTGTGTCAACCGAGGCTCGAGCAATGCACAATGTTGGCTTGGCTGGTTTGACCTATTGGAGCCCGAATGTGAATGTGTTTCGCGATCCTAGGTGGGGAAGAGGCCAAGAAACTGCGGGCGAGGACCCTCTCGTGGTCTCCAAATATGCTGTTAACTATGTTAAAGGCCTGCAGGAGTTCAGTCCAGACTCAAATCCCAAAAATGATAAAAATAGACTCAAAGTTTCAAGCTGCTGTAAGCATTATACTGCTTATGATCTTGATAAATGGAATGGTGTTGATCGGTTTCACTTCGATGCTGAGGTAAATAGATTATAGATAAACTATAAACACTACCATTCTTACAATAATCTGCAATTGTTGCATATAATTGAAAATGGAATTGTTTCAGGTAACCCCACAGGACTTGGAGGATACTTTTCAGCCTCCATTCAAAAGCTGTGTTGAGGAGGGCCATGTTAGCAGTGTCATGTGTTCATACAATCGCGTTAATGGCGTTCCCACTTGTGCTGATCCAAATCTGCTCAAAGGAATCATCAGAGATCAATGGGGTCTAGATGGGTTTGTTTCTCACTACCTCTAAAATATGAATCACTTTCTTATGTAATCTGTATCTGCTAAGTCCAATATGGTTTAATTTGAGCAGATATATTGTCTCGGATTGTGATTCGATTCAAGTCTATTACGAATCCATACATTATACTGCTACACCTGAGGATGCTGTTGCCCTTGCCTTAAAAGCAGGTCTTGTTTTAACCTTAAGGACTCCAAAATTTCCCCAACATTATATGTGTTATTCATGATGTTTTTGTGGTTTTTGTTGTTTTTAAGGTTTGAACATGAACTGTGGGAATTATCTGAAAGCCTACACAGAAAAAGCAGTGAATTCCAGCAAGGTTGAGGAGGCTGTAGTGGATCAGGCCTTGATATACAACTACATTGTGTTGATGAGGCTTGGATTTTTCGACGGGGATCCCAAAATGCTCCCTTTTGGGAATCTTGGTCCTTCTGATGTCTGCACCAGTGATCATCAGCTCCTGGGGGTCGAGGCTGCAAAGGAAGGAATCGTTTTGCTAGAAAACGATGGCGTTCTCCCCTTATCTCCGAACAAAACCAAGAATTTAGTCGTGATTGGTCCCAACGCTAACGCCACAGAAGCAATGTTGAGCATCTATGCAGGGAAGCCCTGTGGGTTCATAACCATTTTGCAAGGGCTGCAGAAGAATGTTGTTGCGGGTGTTACATATGAACCGGGATGCAAGAACCCGGTGTGCCAGGATTCGAGCCTAATTGAAGCGGCTGCAAAGGCTGCAGCCACAGGCGATACGGTTGTGGTTGTAGTGGGGCTTGATCAGTCCATAGAACAAGAAGGGCTAGATAGAGACAACCTTAAATTGCCAGGCTTTCAAGAGAAACTTGTGACAGATGTGGTTAGTGCCACTAATGTTTCTGTCATTCTTGTTGTCATGTCCTCTAGCCCAATTGATATCACTTTCGCTAAGAAAAATAACAAGATTGGTGCAATTTTATGGGTTGGGTATCCTGGTCAAGATGGGGGAGAAGCCATAGCTCAAGTCATCTTTGGTCATTACAATCCAGGTACACTAATAATGCTCCAAGAAAACATCATAAAAATCCAATCTTTAAGAATCATTCTTGTTCAAGAATCTGTTTTTTTCAGGTGGAAGGTCTCCAAAATCATCAAAAAATCCAATCTTTAAAAATCCAATCTTTAAGAATCATTCATTCTTGTCCAAGAAAACATAAAATAAAATCCAATCTTTAAGAATAATTCTTGTTCAAGAATCTGTTTTTTTTCAGGTGGAAGGTCTCCATTTACCTGGTACCCACAAGAATATGCTGACAAAGTGCCCATGACAGACATGAACATGAGGGCTAATGCAACCAGGAAATTCCCAGGAAGAACCTACAGATTCTACAATGGCGAATCGATCTACCCTTTCGGCCATGGACTAAGCTACACAACATTTTCCAAGTTCATCACCTCAGCCCCCTCCACAATAATCATAAAACCCTCAACTAGCAACAACAAAATCAGGGACACTGCTCTCCCCTCTCAGGCACTCAACATCTTATCCATAGAGTGCCAGAGCCTGGAATTCGAAATTGTTGTCGGGGTCAAGAACACCGGGAAAATTGATGGGTCCCATGTTGTGCTGGTGTTCTGGGAGCCCAAGAGCGCGCAAGGCGTGCTGACAGGGGCGCCCAACGTGCAGCTCGTGGGGTTCGAGAGAGTGGCGATTAAGAAAGGGGTGACAGAAAGTGTGACAATGAAGTTGGATGTTTGCAGGGATTTTAGCCTTGCAGATGGTGATGGGAATAGGAAGGTGGTTACTGGTTTGCATTCCATTGTTGTTGGTGCTCCCACTGAGCGCCAAGTAAGGCACTATTTCAATATCAGGCTGGCAGGGCAAGTGATAATGTGAATTGTAAACTCCATCTGATATAAGCATATAACAGTTTATGTAATAAAATGGAAAAATAACTATGATGTGATCATAGTTGTTGCTAAAATGCTAATCTGGTGGCCGAATGGGTGGAGCATGATTCTCATACTATAAAGTCATCAGCTCGATTCATACTAATACATTCTCAATTGAACCCATCGCATAATGTCTTTCCATTTCAGTTTGAGTGGTGTTACTATCACTGTACAGCTGTACTGATGGGTAGATCATAGATCGAGAATCTCGTGAAGACCAATGGAATACATCAACCACTTAGATATAACACTCCAACTATCAGTTTAAACGTTTAATTGAAATAGAGTACATACTTCAATTAACTGCTTAACTTAATTTCGAAATTTTTCAACGAATGGGGTCTAAAATTATAAAATTTTCTAGACAATTACTCTACTCTATTTCCAGAAATTATAAGCACACATCACACGTGAGCTATGAATAGAGGATGGGAATTGAAAGCTTATACATATCTCAATCTTTCATTACACGAGGAGTGCATTTTGGGAGCATCATGTCCATACACCAATATACGACAATAATCTGTCCATTTTTGAGGTGTCAATTGTCTCACATTAAACATGTGACCTTCAAAAAATAAATGCAGTAATACACGTGAGAGTTTTTGATAGGGTAAATACTGTGCAATGATCTACGTGTAACTTGTTGATAGGCTTAGCCTTCGTCACTGACAAGGACTGTAGATTTCTCTGGTCGGATAAATATTGGCTATTATTCCCAGACCCCAGTCTTTACTCTAACATGATGCGTTTGCGTTGATAAGAAAATAGTAAGTCATAGTCTACGTTACATGAAAACTTTTTTAAGGATTAGTAAATTGTTAATATTTATCTATACTATAAAAAATATTTTAAAAACAAATACACACTTATATCTTTTGTTAACTTTGTACTTTTTTCATACGTTTCGTATTTTACATTGCTTGTTTTCGTGTAACCTACTTATTATTTATTTACTTTAATAAAAGACAAAATATATGGTGAGAGATTTCGCACTTTACGAATATATTTTTCATTGTTTTATGGGAACGTTTAATGAACCTCGACTATAAAAATATAATATATTGAGTCTTATGCTAATTTCGTTATTTAAGAGATACAATAAAATCTCCTATATATTCTGCGGACTATTATACAACGTTGTATGCGAGCTAAAATATACAATTAAGATAGCTCAAGCTAAGTTGATTTTATTAGTGTAGTTCTGTGAGCTATTACACATGTGGCATATTAATTCTTAATAAAGTCCTTTAATTCGAGGACACTCCCAACCAAATTAATCGAATAGTCTACTTGATTATCACAAAGTTTTATTAGGTGAAGTTCACTCATAACGATAAACATTTTGTAGCCCCAAACACATTTTTTTTGAATGCTACTGACTCTATTACAGTGTAGTATATGTTCATAAACTACTTTCTCAACCTACTGAAGAACAAAGAGACAGCAACGCCTCCACTGAGGCTCGAACCCACCACCTCATAACGATAAACATTTTGTAGCCCCAAACACATAATTTTGTTAAAAAATGTCATTGTAAAGTTCTTGATCATTCTTAATAGCCAACTTAAACATCACATTTGAGTTTTCAAAAAAAAAAAACCATCACATTTGGATTTTAATTTATGGGGAAGAAAAATCCTATGATTTTTCTAACCTATAAATTTGTTATTTAAAGCTCTGATGTGATTTTACTAGAGTTAATATCATAAGTTTAAAATTAAAAGTGACAAAATCATTATAGGCCGAGTATTAACTCGATTTTACTATATATAAGTGAGGCAAAGAAAAGAGAAAATTACTGCTCACATCCATTTCGAGAAAATTACTAGATAGTACTGTGCAAGAGGTAAATCCGTTTCTCATTTATTCACACTTCACAGAGACTGCTACAAATCCGTAACAAGGGACAGGCTAATCCTGTCACAGTAAGGAAGGAGCCCAGAGGAAGAAACTTCAATTCGTCTTCTTTACACCTCCAAAGCTCCTGTCTTTCTGCTCACATCTCTCCTTCCTTCCTTCTCTTGGAAATCAGTGGAAATGGGAGGTTCTGAAAAACCCAAAGCCCCAATCTTGCTAGGGTTGCTACTGTTGACTCTGCTGGAATCGGCGGCGGGGAGGTTCGTGGTGGAGAAGAACAACTTGAAGGTCTTCTCGCCTGATTCCATCAAAGGAACTTACGATTCTTCTCTTGGGAACTTCGGGATTCCTCAGTATGGCGGCAGCATGACTGGGACTGTGGTCTACCCTAAGGATAATCGAAAGGGGTGTAAGGGCTTTGATGGGTTTGGGATTTCTTTCAGTTCCAAGGCTGGTTCTTTGCCCACCTTTGTTATCGTCGATCGCGGAGGTGAGCGAGTTTGAATTTTTGCTGTCTTTGTTTTGTCTGATTTGTATGTAATTTAGTTTAGTAATTGAGTTCTTTCCTGTTCTATTTGTCAATTATTCGTGATTTTTAAGATTGATTTAGTTTTTTTTTTTAGTTAATTTTTGATGAGACATGAGGTTGATACTTGATAGCCTTGTTTTTATCAGTTTGTCACTTTGCTGTTTATGGAGGAGTTGTCTGGCCTAACCTTGTTGTGTATAGGATTCTTATGAATCTTTGCTGTATTCAAGAATTTTATTTTGAGACTTATGGCAATATTGGATACTCAGGAGTTTTCACTCTTAGTTCTTCCCAAATTTCTGCTTTTAGTTATTAAGAGGGAAGAGAGAACTTTGACTAATATGGCATGAAAACAATTATGATTGTGAATATTTAATGTTTAACTGTTTAAGTGAAAGCAGGCTGCAGCCTTAGCACATAAGGAAAACAATAATATTGAAGTACAAATGGGCTACTGGTTTCCAGAATTGCAGTAAGTGTGTTTTGAATTTTGGAATCCCGGGGCTGACAGTAAAACTTCTTTACAGATTGCCATTTTGCGTTGAAGGCCTGGAATGCTCAGAATGCTGGTGCTTCAGCGATCTTAGTTGCGGATGACATTGAGGAAAGGTTGATAACCATGGACTCTCCTGAAGAGACTGGTTCTTCTTCGAATTACGTGGAGAACATAACGATTCCGTCTGCTCTTATTGAGAAAAGTTTTGGGGAGAAGTTGAAGAAGGCAGTCAAGGATGGGGAAATGGTTCATGTAAATCTTGATTGGAGAGAAGCTGTCCCTCATCCTGATGATAGGGTGGAATATGAGCTATGGACTAACAGCAATGACGAGTGTGGGTATAAGTGTGACATGCTGATGAGGTTTGTGAAGGATTTTAAAGGTGCTGCCCAGATCCTCGAGAAAGGTGGCTACACCGAATTCACACCTCATTATATAACTTGGTATTGTCCTCAGGCATTTACAGTAAGCAGACAATGCAAGTCGCAATGCATTAATCACGGGAGATATTGTGCTCCTGATCCTGAACAGGATTTTAGCTCAGGTTATGATGGGAAGGATGTTGTTATTGAAAATTTAAGGCAACTTTGTGTCTTTAAAGTTGCCAAAGAGACCAAAAAGCCATGGATTTGGTGGGATTATGTGACTGATTTCCAAATCCGCTGCCCCATGAAAGAAAAGAAATATAACAAGGAATGTGCTGATGGTGTCATCAACTCTTTAGGTAATTTTTTTTTTCCTTTTTGTTGCAATGGTATCGATCCCCAAAGGGTCAACTGATGCCAATGTTACTTATCTTGCAGGTCTTGATCTGAAAAAGATTGAGAACTGTATGGGAGACCCCAATGCTGATGCTGATAATTCGATTTTGAAAGAAGAGCAAGATGCTCAAGTAAGTTTGATTAACTCTCCTAATCGTTTCAATGTCATCTATTCTTTCAATCGTTTTGACAAGTGGAACTTCTATAGATTGGTAAAGGATCACGAGGTGATGTCACCATATTGCCCACCCTTGTTGTCAACAATAGGCAGTACCGAGGTTAGTTTTGCTGCTTATACATCCACTTTTAGTGTGTCCAGACATTTTCCTCTTAAATACTTCTTCTTGCAGGGAAGTTGGCAAAAAGTGCTGTATTAAAGGCAATTTGTGCTGGTTTTGAGGAAACTACCGAGCCTGCAGTTTGCCTTAATGAAGGTATGTTCACATCTGAGCTTAAAGATAAATGTCCCGTGATATATTTACCGATTACTTGAATTTAGATGGTCTATTTTCTCACAACAGAGATGGAGACAAATGAATGCTTAGACCACAATGGCGGCTGCTGGGAAGACAAAGTTGCCAACATTTCAGCCTGCAAGGTTCTTGCATTAACTTTAGCGTATTTTATTCTTGTCTACATTTTATTTTGTATTACTGATACCATTCTGTATATATTCAGGATACTTTCCGTGGAAGAGTGTGCGAGTGCCCCTTGGTTGATGGTGTGCAGTTTAAGGGAGATGGTTACAAGTCTTGCAAGCGTAAGTATCCGGGCTTTGTTTATTTGTTTACTTGTTAACATGTCGTTATCATGCTTTTCCCTCATTACGAGTTCATATCTGCAGCAAGTGGACCTGGCCGATGTCAACTCAATAATGGAGGTTGCTGGCATGAAACTCGAAATGGACATACTTACTCTGCGTGTGTGGTTAGTAGTCATTAACTCCATAAATTTTTTTTTTCTTAATTCTTCTGCCGGGAAATTCATGCAGATTTTAACTCGTAGTTTGTTTCAACAGCCTACTGAAGAGGGCAAGTGCACTTGCCCTCCAGGATTCAAAGGCGATGGTAAGAGTTGTGAAGGTAAGATGGGTTTTCGCTTTCAATTTCACCAGTCCTGTTTTGTGTCCGGAAGTCATTTATGCCCTTATGGATTGCTTTCATCTTTATATCTCTTTTTGTGATTACTAGATATTGATGAATGCAAAGACAAGACGGCCTGCCAGTGCCCTGAATGCAGCTGCAAGAATACCTGGGGTAGTTATGACTGCACTTGCAGTAATGACCTGTTGTATATCAGAGATCACGATACCTGCATAAGTGAGTGAAAACTTTTAATTTCGTTTTTTCTGTATGTATATTTCCTAGGAGTCCGTATGCTGAGATGATGCCTTTTGTCTCGATTCACAATTGCAGGTAAGATGGCTACCGAAGTCAAATCTGCATGGGCTGCCGTGTGGGTCATTTTGATAGGATTGGGCGTGGTTGCTGGTGGGGCATATCTCGTGTACAAATATAGGTTGCGGGTAAGTTTTAATTTCCAGAGTTATGTAATGCATCATTTGAGTTAGTCTATTAGCCATGATTGCGGGATGATGGGATGACCCTAATTCACAAAAGCCGTTTACTAGCCATGGAGATGAAACTTGACATAATTTGCATAAACATGTTAGTACCATTTTGTTCTTCTTTAGCACCTGACTGTTGGAAAATAGATGCCTGAGCATGTTAACATGACAGAAACACAGTTATCTACCTCGTTATTGCGGCAAATTATACCATAGACCAGAGTCTACCTTGCATTGTTGACCTTGGTCCAAAAATAAACTTCAGGTTTTGTATATGTAATTGACACATTCTACTTGCAGTTGACAATTTCTGTACCTGTAACTATCATATTATGTGTCAGCAATTATAAGTTGTGTTTACATGTAAAAAACTGCTAACTGTAGGTACAAAATTTTGTATAAGGGTTCACAATGCAATATGAACCCTGGTCCATGGTATAACAATTGCGTTACTGCATACTAGGCCTCTAACCAACTCACATGCACACCGCCAATGAAACTCATTTCATTTTATTAGTCATGCCTGTGGTTTGCCATCTAATGATTCGTGCGTTCTTCCATTCTCAGTCATACATGGACACGGAGATCAGGGCCATAATGGCGCAGTACATGCCGCTCGACAACCAGAGTGAAATTCCAAATCACGTCAGTGATAGCCGGGCTTGAGAGGCTGGTTGGCGTTCAGATAAGTTCCCTAATATACACAACCGCAAGTCCTGCTGGAGAAGGAAACACCCGATCATCATTACTCCGTATTCTTTTCATATTTTCGGATAATGAGGGAATTACACCTGATACTTGTCTCCAACCAAGTATACAACAGTAAATTATTTTTAGTAGTCAAATATGGACACAATAATGGTGGAACTAGTGATCTTGTTGTCATGAGTTAGGGAGTTTAGTCAAGGAACAAAAATGGTGTTTAGTTCATGCATGCAGATTGCAGCCATGTAAATGTTCTCTTGGATGAATGTTCCTCTTGCGTGCCTGATCTTGATGTAAGGGGAGTTGTAATGCTACTTAATTTGTACCCATACATTTTAGCAGCTGAAATGATGATAGCTAGTCTTCCAGTGTTGTGCTATGAGAATTGATGACACCTTATTAGAATTATTGTTTCTTTTAGTCACCAACAATCTAAAGTTCAAGAGTAGTGTTTTCATTTTTATAAATTTTCAGCTAAGGTGCTTTGGAAACTATATCTATGTTTCCAAAATTTATTTTTTTTGGGGTTTTTTTTTTTTAATGTTAGAGGGGGAAAATAGAAGTCAATGAAAAATAGAGGTCTGGTCAATAGAAAAGAGGTTCAAATGACCTTTTTTTTTTTGTTTGAAAGTCATCGTTTGAAACAGTGGAGCAGCCAATCACTCTTGTCGCCGCCACCACCACCACTATTGTATATTTTAAATATTTATGCTCATTTTTCAATGAACCAAATACACCAAGATAATGTTTTAGAACGCAATCAAACACGGAAAAGGAAAAATAACTCATTTTGCAGAAAACATTTTTCACAAGTTATTTTTTCTTTTTTTTTTTCAAACACATCCTAAGAATACAAAAATAGAGTACATTTTTTTGAAATGACGAGGAAACATAGAATTACTTTCTAAATGTGCGTATTGAGTGAGCCCAATTCTTGTGTAATTATAGTTCGACCAAAAGAGTTTTAGTAAAATTAAATTTGTCTTTCAAGAATAAAAATTACTCAACCTATTTTTTTGAAAACCTATTTGATAACCCTTTCGGGGCAAATATAATAAAATTTGATCGAATCTTTTAAAAAAGAAAATTGAACAAAATTTTGGCTGGATTGAGTAGAATCCAAGTTTAAATTTAAATTTAAATTTTGTGGATATAGTAACCTCACTCACTTGATTGGACTTCCAACTTTTGATTTCAAACTCCCTTCCCCCCAATTTCTCTCTTTCAATCATTGCTCTCACTTTGATCGGAAAACCATCGCTTAACTGAGCGAAAAACCGACAGCATCATGACGGCGGTGACACTCTCAGCCGGACGGGAGCTATCGAATCCTCCGACGGACGGAATATCCAACCTCCGCTTCTCCAACCACAGCGATCACCTCCTCGTGTCTTCCTGGGATAAGGCGAGTCTATTTTTTCTAATGTTCACCATATCCTCAGCTCGTTTCCTCTTACGATTAGTGATACTTTGCTTGATTTTGTGTTTGAAGACTTTAGATCTTACTTCTGATGCGAGCCGTTTCGTTTTTGTTTCCTGTTGTTTTAAATTTTGGTTAGACCGTAAGACTGTACGATGCAAGCGCCAATGTGTTGAGAGGAGAATTCCTGCACGGCGGTGCCGTGCTCGACTGTTGCTTCCACGACGATTCTTCTGGCTTCAGTGCTAGTATTGATAATACTGTTAGAAGGTAAATATAATTATTTGGCCTCTCAATCTACTATAGTGGAGCTTAAAATGATCCTTGTTACTGAGATTAGACTAGGATTTTAATGGTGTTAGTATTGTGGACTGACTGCTCTTTGCTCTATGAAGATTTGAGCAACTCACAAGCATATCTTTGTTCATTGTATCATACTTTGGTGTTTCTAACTTGCATTTACTTTAGTTTTATGTGTTCTTGTACCTAATGTCTCTCTGATGGGAAATGTCGCTCTTGGTGTTCCAGGCTTGTGTTCAATTATGGAAGGGATGATATTTTGGGAAGGCATGATGCACCTGTTCGCTGTGTTGAGTACTCATATACTGGTTAGTTTAGCCTGTGGATAGCCAAGGCATTTATGCCATTTGTTATCAATATAGCTTTCATGATCCTTCATAGCATAAGATGTGTTCAAGAAAACAAAAGGCTGTTTCTATTATCTATACATCTACAGATCTTGAAAATGTTATAGTGAAAAGAAACTAGGATGATAAAATAAAATGTGAAACAAAACTAAAGATTTCACTCTAAAATTATTAATTATGTAAAGTGTGAAGTCCATTAACTATTGTCCCTTTATAAATCTTAACTTTCTATTTCAAGTTGCTACTCAACATTGTTCATTTATTTGATATTCAGTTTTCCAATTTGGCTTAGACAAGATACATTAATGTTTTTATTAAATAGGACAAGTGATCACTGGTAGTTGGGATAAAACCTTGAAATGCTGGGATCCTAGAGGAGCAAGCGGACAAGAGCATACTCTTGTTGGGACCTATGCACAACCAGAGAGGGTTTATTCCTTGTCTCTAGTTGGCAACCGTTTAGTTGTAGCAACTGCTGGAAGGCATGTAAATGTCTATGATTTGCGGAACATGTCTCAACCTGAACAGCGGAGGGAGTCTTCACTGAAATACCAGACAAGATGTGTGCGCTGTTATCCTAATGGAACTGGTACACTACCAAACCTTCATCCTCTATATCTTCTGAGGTGTACAATTCCTTGGTGTGTTCCTGACCTAATTTAGTTCACTGGTGCACACTGTTTTTCTGCTATGCAAGAATCACTTTCAAATGATAATTAATGTTCAGTTCAGGGATGGCTTATAGTTGTACAAAGCTCCTTATAGCATGAATTATTCCTAGAATCCAGAGAACATATTTCTTTCAATCATTGCTCAACTAACACATTACTGCCTTGCTTGGTTTTGAAAATGCAACATAGTCCAATGACTTGACAGTTGAGAGGTATATAGCATAGCTGTTGCTTATCCCTAAGCCTGTTTATAGAGTTGTCATTTGTTACAGAACTTGATAATTCTACCTAGCTTTAAGTTGCTGAGTTCTCTGTTTTTAGTGCATTTTCTGTATATAATTAAAAGTGTAATTGCAGGTTATGCTCTTAGTTCAGTCGAAGGCCGTGTTGCAATGGAATTTTTTGATCTCTCTGATGCTGGTCAATCCAAGAAGTATGTGCATCTTTAACTTAAGATATGCAGATAGGAGTTTACAATAGGATTGATTAAGTGTGAAGGTTATAAGGATTTTTTCCATTAGGATTGTTAAGTACTTAAGTTGTTAACTGCATAAATCAATTTATTTCCACCCTGTTACAAAACAAAATAAATCAAATGAAACTAACATTAGCTTCAACGTTTGAAGCCAGCCTTTTAGATGAATCTAGTGTAGTATATGCTCTTTCCGTATCCCAAGATATCATATCTCCCAACTGATTCAAGATCATACTTGTGAAGCTGTGATTATGAAGTTGAAAATATGATATGGAGTTTGCACTCGTGGGGCTTCAATCTAGAGTAGAATGATTTTACATACTAGAATTTTAATGTGCAGATATGCATTCAAATGCCATCGAAAATCTGAAGCTGGAAGGGATATAGTCTACCCAGTAAATGCCATTGCATATCATCCTATGTAAGTGAACAATTTATGCAATTTGAGTTGAACTATTGCATAGTTTTAAGAACACAAGACCAGTCCACTAATTTGCAATTTGATTCCCGTTGAATCACATTTTTGTGGATACTTTCAATATTTACCTCTGATCTGATCTTCCACTCAATTTTAAATGCAGCTATGGCACTTTTGCCACTGGGGGGTGTGATGGTTTTGTTAATGTGTGGGATGGAAACAACAAAAAGAGGTTATATCAGGTAATTACATCAAGTTGCGTTTTAAAAATTTCATGTATAACTTTTGCTTATCTTGCTGATTTTCATTACTAAACCAACCTGCAGTACTCAAAATACCCTTCGAGCATTGCAGCCTTGTCGTTCAGCAGAGATGGCAGATTGTTGGCGGTAGCATCTAGCTATACGTTTGAAGAGGGACAAAAACCGTAAGTACAACTAAGTAGAACAATATTATGTCTAGCGAGTAGGAACACAGCCGGACATGTAACATACCATTAACTCTTTATTTGTTGTTGCAGCCACGAACCAGATACCATATTTTTGCGCAGTGTGAATGAAGTTGAAGTGAAGCCAAAGCCTAAGATGCTACCTAATCCCACTATGTAAGAATTCAAGCGCCTTTTGTTCAACATTTCATTGCATATGATGGTATATGTTTGTCATAAATTGAAAAATCTGCTTAGAATTGTAAAGACCGACTGTTTAAACGTAGCTTCTCTGTGATTTGAACACTCCCTGACCAAACATATTTTAGTTGCTGAAATTCATAAGTTTGGCCGTTCAGCTCTGGGTTTGCTGAACTATCACATCTGCTGTCTTTTGGGTAGTCATATGCACTTCACCTAACAAATTCATGTATGCAAAGTGGTAGGGATTGTGTTTGGTCAGATCATTTGTTTGGCATTTGCTTCCTATGATCTTGTCCCTTAAACTTTAGGCCCAATTGTATAATTTAGGCAATTTCTACCTGATTCTTTTTCGTCACATATAATTATATTTGTTTTTTGGTTTATATAAGATATTGTTGACACTTATTTTTATGGTATTCAATACAACCATGCATAATATATTTGATAAAAAAAAATTGACATTAATAAATACTTTTTTTTTTTTTAGTGCTACTTGCTCTATTACAGAGTAGGATGTCAATATTGTCTCCACTAAGACTAAATCTCATGACCTCCCATTTGTGAAAGTTACTGTATACCATCTGACCACAAAATCATTGACACATTAATTAATATATTAATACCTTAAAAAATCATATAAATTAATCGTTATGTAAATTACTTGACAACCAATATCTACTTCTCCCTACCTGTATTAGTGGACCAGATGGATCGTGCAACGCAATAGTGTACGAAGTACTAGTAAAACTAATTAATGACTTGTCATTAAGGACTCCGTCACAGACTAGCATTTCTTGTAAATCCTCTTTTTGGGTTGTATATGCCTTGATTCCTTTTTGTGTCTTCATGCTATAATTATCCTTCACCTTTTTCAAAAAAAAAAACTTATTTCATATTTTATTTGCTATATTTATAATTCTATTAGTAAAACCTAAATTCATTCAACTTTTTAAGTTTGTTGTATATTTTATTATCTTGTTTGCTATGTTGTCAAACTTGTCACTATAATCACTAATAGGTGAAATTTATTGAGAATTTTTCTGTATTTATTAAAAGTGATTATGAGGATATCTTCAATTTTATAATTTTTTTTTTCCTTCTACATTATCAATCTAACAAATGTAAAAACAAAAAAATATTATCAGAAAGTAGTGTATAGTTATCCGTCACTTTTTTGTTTCTTATGTGATTGATTTACTCGTTGGAATGATCTACTCATGCCACATTTTAAAAAATTCTTTTAAAAAATTTTATAAACAAGATGCAGAGTATTTGTACACACTAGACTTTATTTCTCTTTTCTCTTCATGAATTTTCTACTCATATAAAAAGACGTTTTTTCTTTCCCTTCATTAGAGATTCCTAACAATGAACCAAAGTTTCCCTTTGCTGGCGAGAGCCAAAAGGGCACGTGGATAGAGTTGGGTGCCGGCTGCTCAACTCAAAGTGATATAAGTCTGTCGAGTTGGAGGCTTTTGGAGACATGTTATCTTTTTAGTTGTTAGACGGCTCTGCCTTGCTTCAGTCTGCCCTTACTTGTCCCTAACATTCAGGAACCATCCAAATCACAATTTTAACCGCCACGTGTCGCTTTTATTCTTCGCCGCTCCTTGAATAATCATGTAGCCACGTGTCGACACCGCAGCGCACACCGTGTTGCGTGCCGCACCTTAGACGATTTCCCACTTAGCTACTACTGCACTCCTCCTCACTCCTCACTCCATCCTAAAGATATGCACATTATCTGAAAATATGGGCTATATATTATTCTTACGCAGTAATTTTTACTATTAAATATTAATATATAGTTCTACTTATATACTCCCTCGGTTCTATTTTTAAAAAAAAAAATTTTGTCTGGTTCAATTAGACATACTGGAATTGTTTTTAATTTAATTTTTCAATAGTATTAATATATAAAATTTATATATTTAGGAATTACATTAAAAATATTATTAATAAAAAATTTTGAATTTAATAATTTAAAAATACTAAAAAAAATAGAATAAAGAGTTGTTTTAATCAATAAATAGTAAATATGACATATAAAATAAAATAAGTGAAGTATTATTTAAGTTTATTTGTTTATGTTATAAAACTCAGGGTTGTTAAAGAATCATGTGCATAATACCTTCTTCTTCTTCTTCTTCTTCTTCTTTTTTTTTTTTTTTTTTTTTTTTTTTTTTTTTTTTTACATAAAGAATATACGTTTATAGGGTAGAGAATATGTCTAATCCCTTGACTCCCTCCTTAGTGTCTATCTTCGTCCTAGCCCTTGGGTTTGAGAGAAATATTTTCTCATCTTTGCATCAACGGGAATTACCATAGGGTAGGGATTTCCCCATCCCTACAAAAGTACTACTAACAATCAAAGAATTCTTGTCTTCTATGTCAATATATTATGTGTACGTAATGTAAATTTATATATCTTTAAACGTTTCAAAAACTAACTAAATTTAAAACAATTAAATAGTTTAAACTCATATATATTGTGGTGAGATTCTTCATTGTTATTAGGGTAGAGAATTGAATTATTCGTTTAAGTTTGAAATAAATAGTATTTTTATTTTGTATAACGTAATCTTTTTTGAAGGAACGTAAATATTTATTTTGTATTTGATTAATAGATGCTCATTAATTTTATTACAATGATTAAAGATATTAAATGCCAAATTTGACTTTTACACCGTAATTATATCATTACAGCAGTTTTAATGCATTTATGATATACACTCATAATATTACACTACCCCATGAAATTTACCATCTTTATCCATTTTCCCCATTGAATCAGTCCCCTTTCCACACTCCAATTTCACTAATCCAAGTACAATCCCACTTGCCCCAGCTGTAACTGATTAGCAACTCGTAGTGGGCGACTGCAACATTTTTTACGTGTGTTACGGCTGCCAATACGCAATCAACAGCAGCCGAGTGAGGCCCCAATGACGTAAGCGTTCACGTAATAAATAGTGTTATAGCTCTTGAAAATTACTCGTGAATTGGAAAGGCCAAAAAAGAAAAAACTTGTGTTGACCAGTGGAACAGGTCAAAATCAAAATGAAAAAGAAGAAGAAGAAGAAGCTTGACCAGTCATCAGTCATCACATAACTTTTATCTCCACCTTAGGCTTTACCACCACTTCCACCTTTCCCACTCTCCTTTGACCAACTCATCACCACGACGTGTTAGCTCCTATTCTCTCACTTCCCTCTCCCTCACATCACCTCCTTTTTTAAATTCATTTTTATTTACTTCGTTAAATTAAAATTTACTGGTCTAATCTAGTAATCTAATTGTTAATGTAATTGTAAAATCAAATGATCAATTTGATTTGAACAGAACTCAAACTACTTTCAAAATAGTGCAACTATTAATACACTCCGTTTTAATTTACAATTTAATAGTTTATACGGTAATAATATCTAATCATAATGAGTCATGTTGTACAGTCATTTATTTTAATTTTAGAAAAAAATCTACCCTATCTAGTGCATATCTTACCAAGTATAGTAACAAAAAAATGGTGGGGCAGTGGTCGCATTTTCGTGAATAGAAAGATAATTAATTTCATACAAAAAATAACAAACGCTAAATTTTTATGGTAAATTAATACATACCATATCAAGTGATTTGATTTGGGATAGTTGTATTTAATATATAGAGTGTGAGGTGGTATGATGCTTGTAAAATTTTTATATTTATAATATAATAAATAAATGTATATATATATATATATATATATATATATATATATTTATATTTATTTATTTATTTATTTATTTGAAGTGAGCGTGCACTTTTTGTGCTTTCAATTGCATAAATTTTGTTAATTTAAAGTATAATTTTTTTAAAAGAACAGTAGTTTTGTGCTATTTTTTACTATCAATAAAAGTGGTGATTATTTTGTGTAGTAAAACTATTAATATTAAGTAATCACCTATTTCCTAATCCTAATTGATGATGGGCAACACCTCCACCGCCATTACTTAACGCAACTTCCAAACCCCCTCTCGCCCGCCTTATTCGCTATATAAAGCACTCTTTCTTCACTCTCTCACTCAAACTACTTGTCTGTTGCTTTACTCATTCAGTTACTTCTCCCTCTCTCTCTCTCTCTCTCCCTATCTCTCTATAACTACTTTCGCAATCCTCTTTTTCTCTTCAATTCGTGTGCTTTGAATATGGCTTTGGAGGCTATGAAATCCGCGGCCGTGGTCACGCCGCCGCTACCGCCGGTGCCCGGCGTCGAGGTTGATGATGTTAATGGACTCAAGAAGAAGCGGACTAAGAGGCCTCGCGGCGATGAAACCCCCGCGCCGCCGACTGAGGAGGAGAGGTATTTGGCTTTGTGTTTGATCATGCTGGCCCGCGGCGAGGACCCGAGCCGTCAGCGTGACGCGCCGCCGGAGGCGAAGGTTGTGGTTAAGGAGAAGGAAACGCTGCCGCCGCCGCCGCCGCAGGCGGTGGCGGCGGAAGCGCCTCTGGAGCAGTTGTATAAGTGCAGTGTGTGTAATAAGTGCTTTCATTCTTATCAAGCACTTGGTGGGCATAAAGCGAGCCACCGTAAATTGAATTCCGCCACCGCTTCTGACGACAACAACAATCCCTCGCCGTCGAATTCCGCCGCCGCCGCAGGCGGCGGCGGCGCGTCTCAGTCCTCCGTCCTCAATCCGTCCGGTAGGGCTCACGAGTGCAACATCTGCCACAAATCCTTTCCGACCGGGCAAGCCCTAGGCGGGCACAAGCGGCGCCACTACGAAGGCAACCTCGGCGGTTCCGCCGCCAATCGCGACGGTGGTTCTGCTCCCAGCGGAAGCGCGGTGACCTCTTCAGAAGGCGGCGTGTCAAGCCACGCGCCGCGTCCCTTTGACCTAAACCTCCTCCCCTCCACCGAACTACAACTCGGGCTGAGCGTTGACTGCTCCCTAAAAAGTCAACGCCCCGGTGATCAAGAAGTGGAAAGCCCCATGCCCGCCAAGAAACCGCGTCTATCGTTCCCCTTCGACTGGGATCTCCGACCAAACAGCAATTCTTGAAAAAAAAAAAAATCAATTCTTTTTAGCCTCCCCAAATCCCAATGATTGATTGATCTCATATACTTACTTTCAATATTAATTAGCAGCACCCTTTTATGTACAAGGAGTTAATTACTCATATAGTCATATTGATTCTTAACTCTCTGATCTCTCTTTGTTAATCATTCATTAATTCAATTGATATTGAAATACTATTCCTTTTTATTATATTCTCATTTATTTATATATGTGGTGGAAAATGGAAATTGAACTGAAGAGTGCATGAAATTGCACGACCTAGTGCTCCTTTGTGGTTGGGTTGTCCATGTGGTTTGTGCCCGGTTTCCACGTTGTATTCATTATTATGATTAGCACAATTATTAGTTGGCAATTCCTTTTCTAGTATTCTCCGAGTGCTTATACTTTATATTTTATTTGTTTATTTCAGAGTTCACGCAACACAAGTTTGAAAATTCTCACTTGTTTCAGTTTAATTTGCATTTTGCTTTCCTAGGATTCCTATCTTGGGTGGTGTTGTTTGAAGGATTGTGTTAGACTTTGAGAATGCTTTTGCTTGCCGGGTTGATGTTGTTGGAATTGTTTAAGGAGTGTAAGCAAACACCTTAATTTAAGCCACATGTGTGAAGGGGAAAGTGTGGTTTTAGCCTTTTAGGCTGGTCGATTTCGACAAGTTTAGGGTAGCGTTTTAAAATTGGTGTTGATTGATTGTTTTTTAGTTTGGATAGGATTTTAATTCATGAAACAGTGGATTGGGTTGATGTTGATTGATTGTGTTTTACTCGGGGTAGGATTTGGATCGGTGTTGGTTCGGTGTAGCTTAATTACAATTGTTCTCTTTTTAGGCTGGTTTTAACAAGTTTAGGATATAGTGTTTTCAAATAAATGAGTGTTTTAATTATGATATAATTCGACTTCGGAGGGTATTTTAATCATATTGCTATCTTTTTAGGCTGATTTTAGCAAGTTTTGGATATCGTGTGTTTTAAAACTAGGATTGATCAAGTGCGAATTAAGATAGAATTTTAACTCTTATGAAATAGTTGTCCAGTTTGGTTCGGGTGTTTGTTGGTTGAGTGTAATTTAATTCTTTTTAAGGTCGGTTTCAACAAATTTAATGGATTTGAACTTATTTGAAATAGTTGTTCGGTTTGGACCGATGTTAATTAAGTGTAATTACTAACTAATTATGATTGTGTTTGCCCATTGAATACGAGAAATGAAGTTGTATTAAATAACTAAATTTGGTTTGAACAAGAATATAATAAAGGGGGGTTTGAATAGTTGCGTGTTGAGTATATGCTAAACAATGCAAGCAAAAAAAGGATTAATTTGGGAGGAAGTCATGATCTATATCTCTGGCAATCACAGGAAAAACAGGACTTCATGCCAGGGATGAATGACGATGTTTCCCTGCTTTTCTGCCCACCTACAACTAACCTTTGCTTTGCTTGCTGTCTTCTATGGCGGCTATTTGTGATCGAGCCTCGTAAAAGCCTAAACAGATGTATAGTATATTTATCTCGAAGAATTTTAAGTTACAAAAATAAAATTCTGTACCGATTTAAATATTTTGAAGATAAAGTTGACGTCGGGGAGACGACAACTTAGTAAATGATTAGTGAGATTTGCTGATTGGTTTGGTGACTAACCAAAAAGATATATGGTTCTGGTGAATTGCGTTTAATGCATAATTGCACTGTTAGGCCTTCATTATAGTATTGTCATTAGTCAACTCATAATTTTTGGTACAATACCAAATAGTATGTGCAACTTGTGTTTGTGTATGGCCAACCAGTCTCTAGACTTTTTCAACTGCCATTTTTTTTTTTTTTTTTTTTTTGGTTTTAATCATTTTCAAGAATGGACAAGGATATATGCATGGTCAATTAAATTAAACCACGCCACTAATTGCCCATTTGCTCCTAATCTCATCAATATCTTATCCAATTTATACATAATAACATAAGGATATGGAAATTACATTAAAAAAATTATGCTCCACGTACACTATATAAGGGTAAGTATGAAGAGGTTGAGCTAGTGTAGCCAAACAACTCTGGTAAGATATAGGAATAAACTAGTAGAAATAGTGAAGTATGAGATGAGAAATAGTGAGGTGTGAGATAATAAGATGGAGATTGGGGATGATTCAAAATGTGATGAGTTGTTTATATTGCTATGCTATAATGACACCTTGCAGGTGATCTAGTTGCCGTGACATTCTCTAGTTGACTGGTCAATGGCTGTGATAATATTCTCATGAAAGGTATGACGACCTATGTATTGAATTCAATGTTGCAAGTATAGTTTGACTACTACTTCGGCTTTTGCAAGCCTACTTGAGCTGATCAACATCTCTTTTGATCAATTGGAATCGAGTTGATCCTTTAGAAAATTAATTCTTAAATTTGATATAGATTATTTTACCGTCCATCATTTAGTATACTTTTTCATATCTATGCAGTTATCTTCCATTCTTCTCTATTGATTTTGTTCAACTACTAAGCATTCTTTCTGTCCCATTTTATATATCCTACTTACTATTTAAAAATTCAATTATTGACTTTGCTCTTAATGAGCAATGATAGACAGTCCCATTGAAGGAGGTGGACAGATATATAGTGCATCAGAATCTGATTTACTACTTCAGAGTGAGAATCAATGTGTGAAGTTGCCACCCATAATATGCAATGAGAACTTGTAAAGGCATACCCATCAATCAAATTGGCCACTGGTTTTTCATCAGAAAGGATAGGCTTGGCTTAGCTTCATCAATCTTGCATGCTGCACATCAGCACATATTCCACTGTCCACTACCTTCAATTCATTATTATTCACAATTTGTATACTAGCTACTACGAACACAAGTTAGCATATATGTAATTTATTACCTTGTTAAAATTTAGTACAGTCTTGTATTCATAAATTCCCTTCTACAACTGCTGTATTTTGACTTAAAAACACAATTTACATTTTAAAAGTTCACAATTCAAATACTAAAAATACACAATTCAATGCAAGATGAACCATGGTCCATGGTATAACTATCCCAGCCCCTAATAAGCATCCCATCCCACTTGCATGTGATGGGCTAGAGAGCTAATGCAACTTTATGTTATGAGCCTACTCCAAAAAAGCACCATTATGGCAGGCTTGGGCCCAACACTTTGTATCTGTAAAAAATGGCCCAAGCTTCCCCATAACTTCAATCCCTCCAATATCAATCAATATTGTTCAAAAGAGGTGACTGAATGAGTGGAGTATAACTCTCGTAACAGAAAGTCTGAGTTCGATTCCTATTAACAGACCTTCTCAATTGAGTTGTCCACTAAACAGATCAAAGTCACTTTTGAGCCCACCAAACATGATCTTCTTAGTACGTACGGTTTACTTGGACAAACGTATTCTTTAAACACCTGGTTTAATTTGCTTGCATGCATTGCATGCATGCACCATAGATCTATCATCACTTTGTGTGTGATTTTGCATTCATTACAATTGCTTCCCCAAAAAGACAGGCGATTATTAACACCCAGTGGTCCTGCAATTTCACACAATGAAATCATCTTCGAGCTAAACAATATAATGCCCATACTACCACACCTCTCCATCTTCTTCATTCATATTTCCACGTGATTTTCTAGCCTATCAACGTGCCAACTCTCTCAAAATTTGTGCCTGCATGCGATAATGGAATCTTTTTGCCTTTGCCCTCATCACCATTTCTTTTCTCTTGATTAATTAAGGTTTTAATGGAGCCTATCCGGTCCATGTACTCATATATACACATCAAAATGCGCCGCCATGTGCCTCTCTCAAACCCCATTAATGGTGCATGCATTTGGTACTGTTTTAGACATTTATAAAATCTAAAGCACAATCAGAAAATGTACAGTACAGTGTATTTAAACATGAATAGCCTAACCTCATAATAACAAACGAAAGTAATAGTAGATTAGGTATCTCCATAATTGTGTTGTCTAAAATTAAATGATAGAATTTTGAGAGTTTTAACTACCTTTTAAATTACCGTGCAAATTAAACTAGAAGGTGTAGCTCTTTTTTATAACAAGAGGGGTGTGAGAATCAATTTTCTTAAACATTTACAGGTCCTTATTATAGATCCGTCATAAATTTAACTGAATATCTAGTTGTCTATTTTGACCTGCCTATTTAATTTCTTAATAGTCTAATCAAAATCTTATTGTTTAATTTGTAGATTACTTACAATAATCACTCTTTATTAATAATCACTCTCTATTAATTACTTTCCGGCATATCATTGTTTTATTGGATATGTAGATTCTTTATTAGTAAGTAGGTAATAGAGTGATTATTATATAACTTATAAGGGTGAAAAAACATCATTTTACAGAGAATATGATAACATATGAGAATCTTGAGTTCTTCGAGAAACAAATAAGATCTTTTAAATAATGTGAAATTCATTAACACATAACGTGAACTAAACACAACTAATTAATATTCATTATATACTCTCTAAACGAGTGTCATTAGTACTTAATTACATCTTAATTTTAGTTGGAAAGTTTTTTGGTCCTTGACTATTGTATATGTATCAAATTTAGTCTTTTACTATTATGGAGCAATATTTTTCAAGTTAGGTGCATGACTATGTAATTTGTATTACATTTGGTCATGCATGCCGTCTAATTTTCTGGTCAAGTTTTTCGCCAATTATTGTCAAAATTTCAACAAAAAAGATACTATGTTCCGACTGAAACTCAAATCCAAAACCTCCTGTATAAGAAAGTCACCTCGTACCACTAGACTACAACGTTATTGGCGTAAACTTTTTTCTTTTAGTTTCATCTAATCTTACAAACAAATAATACTTGCAAGTTAATTATTTCAAACCCTGCGTTTGGCCAAATGGTCCCAACATTTGGTAAGACCATGCACGTGTTGTTCCGTGTCTAAGATGAGTGTGATGAATCAATGGATGGAACCATTCTTGTCTTTTAATAAAAAAATCTTTGACACAAAGATTTTTTGGAGTTGTGTAATAAATCTCAAACTCTAAGTCATGTTAATCTTTATTAAAATAAAATTTAATAAGATTATATATCAAAGAGAAAATTGAACACTAGACTTTATAACTCAACCTAATTTACTTTGAGTATGCTTAAATTCTCGTGTGTAGTTGATCGTGTGAGTATACTTAAATTGATCCCGTATATGATTGATCATTTGAATATGTAAATTTTTGTGTACAATTGATTTTTTTGAATCGTGTAAAACATTACGTTTAGCTCAATTAAAAAAACAACTTATAAAAAAATTATTTTGACTAGCACTTTGCCCATTAATTGGATTGCTTCAACCCAAATAAAGATTAATTTAAATATGGTATAGGCTTAAGACGCTTTCTACAATTAAGGTCTGTTCAAAAGACCTGTAATCGATTTGACAATTTTTTTTTTATAATTATCAAGCTAACAACCGAATTAAAAACTTATACTTATCAAGCTAATTACTTAACCATCTCATGTACAATGGATTCCGTGCACGACAAGAAGGAAATTAAGTGTAGGAAACAAAAACATACGACAAAATGGAGGACATGAAAACTAAGCACAATAAGGCATGTGGTTGAAGCCAAGGGGCTCCTTTTTCCGGCCACGTGGCTACATCCACAAGGTGTCATAGTCATCAGCTAATTCAAACCTTAATTTGAATGGGCCCCGCCAAAGTATGACTAAGATCTGTTATAGCCTCTTTGTTGCTGTAAATTCGTGCTCCTCTGCGGAACATTTGTGGACGAGCTTCTCGCCGGAGAACGATTGACAGGAGTGGTCGCGACTCTCTCTGGATTCTGTTCACCGGAGAGAGCGGCGGCATAAGAGCCACGCCGTGGAGGCTCTGATACCATGACGGAAACGTGAAGAGAGACGAACGTAAAGGAAGAGAGCCAACTGAATTCTGTTTTATTGATAGTGTTTCTTGATACAGAAAGAGGAGCGGGAAAGGGGATTATATACAGAAGAGGATGAGCGGTTACAACTGAAAGGGAATTAAAGAGGAAGGTCTATTCTACCCTTCTAATATCTTCCAACATCTTCGAGCTAAACAATATAATGCCCATACTACCACACCTCTCCATCTTCTTCATTCATATTTCCACGTGATTTTCTAGCCTATCAACGTGCCAACTCTCTCAAAATTTGTGCCTGCATGCGATAATGGAATCTTTTTGCCTTTGCCCTCATCACCATTTCTTTTCTCTTGATTAATTAAGGTTTTAATGGAGCCTATCCGGTCCATGTACTCATATATACACATCAAAATGCGCCGCCATGTGCCTCTCTCAAACCCCATTAATGGTGCATGCATTTGGTACTGTTTTAGACATTTATAAAATCTAAAGCACAATCAGAAAATGTACAGTACAGTGTATTTAAACATGAATAGCCTAACCTCATAATAACAAACGAAAGTAATAGTAGATTAGGTATCTCCATAATTGTGTTGTCTAAAATTAAATGATAGAATTTTGAGAGTTTTAACTACCTTTTAAATTACCGTGCAAATTAAACTAGAAGGTGTAGCTCTTTTTTATAACAAGAGGGGTGTGAGAATCAATTTTCTTAAACATAAATTTAACTGAATATCTAGTTGTCTATTTTGACCTGCCTATTTAATTTCTTAATAGTCTAATCAAAATCTTATTGTTTAATTTGTAGATTACTTACAATAATCACTCTTTATTAATAATCACTCTCTATTAATTACTTTCCGGCATATCATTGTTTTATTGGATATGTAGATTCTTTATTAGTAAGTAGGTAATAGAGTGATTATTATATAACTTATAAGGGTGAAAAAACATCATTTTACAGAGAATATGATAACATATGAGAATCTTGAGTTCTTCGAGAAACAAATAAGATCTTTTAAATAATGTGAAATTCATTAACACATAACGTGAACTAAACACAACTAATTAATATTCATTATATACTCTCTAAACGAGTGTCATTAGTACTTAATTACATCTTAATTTTAGTTGGAAAGTTTTTTGGTCCTTGACTATTGTATATGTATCAAATTTAGTCTTTTACTATTATGGAGCAATATTTTTCAAGTTAGGTGCATGACTATGTAATTTGTATTACATTTGGTCATGCATGCCGTCTAATTTTCTGGTCAAGTTTTTCGCCAATTATTGTCAAAATTTCAACAAAAAAGATACTATGTTCCGACTGAAACTCAAATCCAAAACCTCCTGTATAAGAAAGTCACCTCGTACCACTAGACTACAACGTTATTGGCGTAAACTTTTTTCTTTTAGTTTCATCTAATCTTACAAACAAATAATACTTGCAAGTTAATTATTTCAAACCCCTGCGTTTGGCCAAATGGCTCCCAACATTTGGTAAGACCATGCACGTGTTGTTCCGTGTCTAAGATGAGTGTGATGAATCAATGGATGGAACCATTCTTGTCTTTTAATAAAAAAATCTTTGACACAAAGATTTTTTTGGAGTTGTGTAATAAATCTCAAACTCTAAGTCATGTTAATCTTTATTAAAATAAAATTTAATAAGATTATATATCAAAGAGAAAATTGAACACTAGACTTTATAACTCAACCTAATTTACTTTGAGTATGCTTAAATTCTCGTGTGTAGTTGATCGTGTGAGTATACTTAAATTGATCCCGTATATGATTGATCATTTGAATATGTAAATTTTTGTGTACAATTGATTTTTTTGAATCGTGTAAAACATTACGTTTAGCTCAATTAAAAAAACAACTTATAAAAAAATTATTTTGACTAGCACTTTGCCCATTAATTGGATTGCTTCAACCCAAATAAAGATTAATTTAAATATGGTATAGGCTTAAAGACGCTTTCTACAATTAAGGTCTGTTCAAAAGACCTGTAATCGATTTGACAATTTTTTTTTTATAATTATCAAGCTAACAACCGAATTAAAAACTTATACTTATCAAGCTAATTACTTAACCATCTCATGTACAATGGATTCCGTGCACGACAAGAAGGAAATTAAGTGTAGGAAACAAAAACATACGACAAAATGGAGGACATGAAAACTAAGCACAATAAGGCATGTGGTTGAAGCCAAGGGGCTCCTTTTTCCGGCCACGTGGCTACATCCACAAGGTGTCATAGTCATCAGCTAATTCAAACCTTAATTTGAATGGGCCCCGCCAAAGTATGACTAAGATCGTTGACCAATTCTTGTGGTCAAAAGCCCCACCACCCCCTCATTGACCAGAGCAACTAGATCTCAGATCACCATTTCCCCTAATCTTTACTACTTTGTACTATATATCCATTTATTTGAGATTTATTTTATTTTATAAGAGACATCCCATTCATAATTTTTTTAGATCAAGTTTTAACTTTTTATTTTCTCACATCATATTATTTTCAATTTTTATCATGAAACCTTTTTACAATATAACCTAGGACGATATGATGTTATTAGAAATAAAAATATAACCTAACATCTTGTTGCAGTTAGTAAACGAATTATTAATATAATTATAAGGTCAAAAAATTGATCATTATATATGTGTACACGTAATGATACTGAATATTGTATAAAAAAAAACTGAAAATATATAAAGCCCAACATATATATTAACTCAATTCTGAAAAAGTTGATAACTTTCTTTTCTTAGGTTGCTACATTGTACTGTGACTCTATCCATTTTCTTGGTAGAATTTTCTGCTTTTATACTCATTATAATAACTGAAATTTGATATTTTTCTTCATGGAATGTTAAAATTACTGTATGAAGTTCCAACACAAAATCTTGTATGCTGTATAATCATGCCATGGCTATGGGCTCAGGAAAAGCATATATATATATATATATATATATATATACAGGGTCTTCATCAATTCATTCTCCAACTATTACAAGCTGGTTTTTACCACTGTTTGAGACTCTTTTCTTGCTGTGCTCACTGCCCACACCATCATCATCACCTCTGACAAATCTACTGCACTATACTATAACAAGGATGTTTCTTAAATCTTAATTAATCTTGGATGTCTTAACTTTAATAGCCAAAACAATACCAACTTGACATGAAATGAAGGCACAAAGGGCTTAATACCACTCAAAAAATTTGGTGATAATTCTAGTGTCAAGTTGCATCACTCAAATTGTTAGACTATATATTAACTTAGTAACTATAAGGTTCCACGTTCGATTTTCAGTAAAAGTGATATATTAGCTTTCTTGTTTTAAACTGGTTAAATATGAACAATCTAAATTAGTTTATCTCATTGTATTTAAGTCACAATGCCAGATTTACTCTATGCACACCCTTTGATAGAGACTGAAATTCTCTCGTAATTAAAAAAAAAAAAAAAAGAGAGAGAAGAAATTGAAATGAGAATTTGGGCAACTCGTGATCATGTGATGATGAGATTCGATCTTGCTAATGATAGCAGTAGAAGCACAAGGAGATGAGCAAGAATGATTCGAAACAGGAAAAAGAAGGGAAAAGAAAGGAAGGGGGGAGAAATGAATTGATTGACAAGCTGTTTTATGGTACAGGAGCGGCTCATAGGATGATATTATAAGACTTGGGAAATGCCCCGGGCTAGAGCACTCCACGTTAAAGCAACAAGGCAAACAAGAAAGGTGAGTGAGTGTCAGTGTGGCGTGCAAATAACACAACAATTTGGGGTCTCTGAAGCTCCAGTACTGAAAAAGAAAAAACACTCTCAACCTCCATTTCTCTCTCTCTCTCTCTCTATCACTTTCTCCTGAGAGTTATACTAGTGAAAGACAGTAACTTTGTGAGGTATAATAAGAAAGAAAATGTGTTGAGCTGATTCTAGCAAAACTGGTAAGTACAAAGCAGAAAAATCTTGGCTTCTTGTGCTATCTTGTTTTAAAAAAAAAGAAAAGTAGAAAATTTCATTTCTTGGTGGGCACAGTATGGTGGTGGCTTTACTCTTTGCTTTGTTGGGTTATGCGCAAAATTTGATCTTGATAGGTTTCCCACAAGTGGGTTTGGCATTATTCTATTCCCATCACTACCCAATTCCTCAAAAACTTTTCTTTAATCTGTTATGAGGTGACATTTTAGGTATTCAATTCTAAGTCTCTTTGAAAAAGAATTTCTTGTGTTTCTAAATGCTAAAAGTATTGGGTTTTGTTGGGGGTTTTCAATGGAGGCCATTTGGGGTTCTGTTTACAAGGGTTATCTTTCATTCTTGCCAGAACTTCATGAAGATCTTGGCTTAATATTTTAATTGCCCGTTATGTGTTCGCTGAAATGATTCTTTGAGCCCCCTAATAAGATCTTGCTGGTAGCTGATGCCTGGTATACCCTTAATAATAATGCATTAAGCATGTGGATTGTGGATATCTCTATTTACTGATTTACTCATCCAATTTTCTTTTCCAGCTTTGCAAAAACTATGAAAGATGCTTGCTGTCCACCGCTGTGAGGGGTTCTTCATCTGACTCTAAGATGCTGTTCTGTGTTGCAGGTATCCAACCATATCTTTAAAATATATATATTTTTTGAGGCTATGGATTTATTATTACATGTGATTGAAGTTTGAGCATTTCAGTTTTGTAGAGCATTTTAGTATTGTTTATGCTGCAAAAGATAGGGGGGGAAATATAGAAAATAAGAAGGGAAAGGTGATGCTAGTGGGTGTTTCTCTGGTTTTGGGAATAATTTAGTGTTCAAAGTCTGTTGTTTGTGTCTCCTTGGCTGACTGGGTGCCCCGGGGTCCTAGGGCTTTGCCGCCAACCAAGGAAACAATCTCTTCTCTTTCACTCTCTTCCCATTTAAATCAACCATTTCTTTATACAAAACAGACAGACTGCACTTAAACCAGTTCTTTCCCTTTCCTCTTTTCTCTATCTGCAAGATATCTCCTGCCTTGGATGCTGTCAATATTCGGTCATACGAAGCATATATCCTCCCATTTTTGAGATCTTATTACCCTCGCATTGAAGCTCAGAAAAGTGCTTGTGCTGAGAGAGTTGGTCCCCACAGTTGTGAGTCCTTATATTCTTCATTTCTAGGGTTCTTTAGCTAGATTTTGGGGGTAGTGTTTGAGCTTAGGGGATGCCAGCTAATGAACACAGGGTAGTTTAGTTTTACAGTGTATAATCAGTTGAGTAGCGTGGAAGCCTAAAGATTGAAGTTTCAAAGGAGAAGCTGATTGTGGCAGGATGAAGTTCATGAAACTTGGATCCAAGCCGGATTGTTTTCAGTCAGAAGGAAAGAATGTCAGGTTAGATCTTTCGCCAACACTCTTCATTGATGTTATGGTGATTGATATACAGCAGTTAATTAGCAGAAATGTAACGAGGGACTATTATACCTTTTCTAGATTCACTTCATTTTTGTTCTTTTTTGTCCTTGAAACGACAAAAATGTCAAGCCAATTGAAGATACAATGTCTGTAAATGATTACAGATTTGTGAGCTAGGCTTCCTCAGAAGTAGCTTGTTCTGGTTCATAACATTTGATGAATGAATATTTGCACACTCTCTTGTTTTGTTGGTTCTATTATCTCCTCTCCGTTTTTGCACGAGCACTTTGATGAGCGATTCTTAGGTGATAACACGCAAAATGTCTTTGCCATTCCAAAGAGGAATTTGCTGATTCTGATATTGAGACGATTGATCTAGATCTAGCATAGCATTTGTGGATTGTGATTAATGCATTTTGCAACCAGTTTTTATCATTGCATTACAACCCTTTTTAGTGAGATCTCAGTTAAATTCCCCTAAAACTACGAACTTTGGAATAGAACTCCACGGTATGTCTGAATTTTCTCTCTTTTCTTCTAAAGCTAGAAACGTTTGGTGCAGATATGTTGCTTCTGAGTTGGCTTCCGACATCGTGGTTTTTGTAGGAGATGTGAAGTTCTACTTGCATAAGGTACTAACAGTATATGTTTTATTCAACGGTATTGCTTTAATAGACTTACTAAAACATTGAAACGGGAGTACAGCCCTCGTTTTTACTTCTTTTTTGGCCGTTTGATTCATCGCTCTCTCTCTCTCTGTTTTATGAATAATCTGGTTCTGCAGTTTCCTCTTATGTCCAAGAGTTCTTGTCTGCAAAAGCTGATCGCAAACTCGAATGACGGAAATGGTGATGAAGTGCGCATTGATGAAATCCCCGGAGGGTCAATGGCGTTTGAAATATGCGCCAAGTTTTGTTATGGTGTCACTGTTACGCTGAATGCTTACAATGTGATTGCAGCCCGTTGTGCTGCAGAGTATCTAGGGATGAACGAAAACGTTGAGAAAGGGAACCTCGTTTACAAGATCGATGTTTTTCTGAACTCGAGTATTTTCAGGAGCTGGAAGGATTCCATAATAGCTCTGCAGACGATGAAGCCTCAGTTACCTTTCTGCGACGAACTGAATCTGGTCAGCCATTGCATCGACGCCATAGCTTCCAAGGCATCTACAGACGTATCCCGGGTGGACTGGTCCTACACCTATAACAGATACAAGGTTCCCGAGGAGAATGGCAATGATCATAACATGAATGGTTTGAGAAGCAGAGCCGTGCCAAAAGATTGGTGGGTCGAGGATTTATCTGAGCTTGAAGTTGATTTATACAAGCAGGTTATTGCCAGTATCAAGAGAAAAGAAATTGTTTCTAATGAAGCCATTGGAGAAGCCCTAAAAGCTTATGCTTCAAAACGGCTGCAAGGCTATGGAAGCATCCAGAACAGCGACGCTTCCAAATATCAGTCTTTATTGGATACGATCGTGTGGCTTCTACCCCGAGAGAAAGGTAGCATCTCGACTAGTTTCTTGCTGAGATTGTTAAAAGCGTCAATTTCACTTGATTCGGGAGAAATGGCACAGAGGGAACTGATAAAAAGAATAGGCCACCAACTGGAAGAGGCCTCTGTTAACGATCTTCTGATCCGAACCTCAGATGCAGAAACAGCCTTGTATAATGTCCATGTAGTCCAGCAAATACTACAAGAGTTCATGATGAGCGATCAGGACTCTGAAACGAAACTAGAAAATGGCAGCGAGATTCAGGAGGTTAGAAAGCCACCGGGGATTTTGTCTGAAGCTTCAAAGCTGATGGTGGCAAAGTTAGTGGATCTCTACCTCGCTGAGATTGCAAAAGATCCTAACTTGACTCCCTCAACGTTCCTCGGTTTAGCAGAGATGGTGTCTAGCTTTCCACGACCTTCTCACGATGGTCTTTATCGTGCAATTGACATGTTCCTCAAGGTGAGGTAGCCTACTGATGTCCCGACCCGACCAACTATTTTCTGATCCCTCTGCTTATATTTTTTGTTATAATTTAATATTGGACTAGGATCACTCAACTGGGCTATAATGCACATGGACCAAACCATACTAAAAGATTGAATCCTACCAATTAGCTAGTCTAACCCATATTTGCTCTCTTATTTTTATCAATATGGGATTCTTAACATTTTTCTCGCAGGATCACCCCGGGATCAGCAAGAGCGAGAGGAAGAGAATCTGCAGGTTGATGGACTGCAAGAAGCTTTCCGCAGATGCATGCATGCATGCAGTTCAGAACGAGAGGCTCCCTCTTCGTGTCGTTGTGCAGGTGCTGTTCTTCGAGCAAGTTAGGGCTAATGCATCATCCGGAAGTAGCACTCCGGACCTGCCAAAAGCGATAAAGGATCTCAACTGCGCCTCCTATGGCAGCTCGAGATCTGCAACGACTACGACAGAGGAAGACTGGGATGGCGTCGCCTCTGCTGACGAGCTCAGAGCTTTGAAAGGCGAGCTGGCAGCTTTACGGTTGGGAAATGCAGGAATGGCGGCTGATAGAGCCGCCAATGGAGATTCTACTAAGACTGTCGCCCCCGACAAGGCTGCCATCAGTAAAATGAAAGGTTTACTTGTTTCGAAGAGGATCTTCTCCAAAATCTGGTCTAGTAAAGGCGGAAATGGCGAGAACAGCGGCTCTGATTCGTCGGAAAGTCTCGGCTCTACCGCCATGGAAGAAGCAAAATCCACCCCTTCAAGGAAGGGCAGGCATTCTGTTTCTTAGTTCAATATCTGAAGGTGTATAGATATCTAAGCTTATAGCCTGATTAGTTCACAGAATGACAGTTCTATTCCAGGTCAAATCCAAGAGGAATTGCCATTCTCATGTTCACTTAGACATGTTTTCTAGGGCTAGTTTGAGCCTAACCATTAGCAATATGGTCTCACAATACTTTGGACCCATAATACAAATTGCATGAGCCAAAAAGCAGTTAAGCGGGTTGTTAATATAATTGCAAGACGAGAAGATCGATTATATGTGCATCTCTTGTTAAAGAGACCTCTAGGTTAGACCTTTTTTTTGAAATCAAACCTCATAAAAGAATATATTAATGCAAAAGAGCTGAAATATAGTCAGGAGGGACGGAGTCCCAGTACATAATATCGAAATGAGAAGCAGCCTGAGAGGCAAGAGTGTGAGCAATAATGTTTGCTGATCTAGGAACCCAGCTTACTTGACACTGAGCAAAAGTTGACATGGTTATCCTGCACTGATCAATCGCAAGCCCCGCATAAGAACGAAAAGAAGGTTGTACCGTCGTTAGGGCATTACGTAGTTGCATGCAGTCCGTGACGAGGTTGACGCTTGTAATTCCCTTGCTCTGCAACCACAATAGAACTTGTTTGCATGCGTTGGCCTCTGCCATGAAAGGGCTGAAACAATCCAGCAAAGAACCCGCACATGCCGAAACGAAGACCCCCTCGTGCGAAAATAAAATCGCACCAAAAGTTGTCCTCGCCGAGTCTGGGTGATACCCCATATGAGTCTGATTTGAATGATGCCCAAAATAATTTCACATTAACAAAAACACCAAAATTTGTGGTTTAGATAGAGTTCAATTTGAGCTATAAGGTACATACTAATAGTTATATCATGAGTCAAAATCCACCATGCACATTGTAGACCATATCTAAATTATGTACATACAATTTACACATGTATTTTCAATTAACAACTTATGTATCTAATACATTTCACGTATTATGCGCCTTCAGTTTATTTACAGTACATAATATGTTAACTTCAGACACATAATATAAACCTAGACCAAGATCCACTATATATATGCATTGTGAGCCCGGGCCTACAATATAATTTTTTCCATGATTACAAGAAAAAGAATATCTATAAACCAGACATGTAGTGAATAGATAAACTTACAGACAACATTTGGAAAGAATAGTTTCATCATATTAGCCAGAAATGCAATTAAAAAGATGAACTTGCAGGAAGCAAAGGAAAGTGCTCAAGCAGAACACTGGCAATTCTCCACTAGGTAACATTCTAAATAGAATTGTACATATATACACATCAGTTTTCTTCCTTTTTTACTAGACAGTTGATAGCAGGAATTAGGGATACGTTAGATCGCGTATACAGAGATTAGTGAGAAGGAAAATCAACTTGCAGAATATTCGGGGGTAGAAGTACATGTCATGCAACGGGGGAGAGACGTGGTGTTCCAAAAATGGCGATGAGAAGCCAAAATTAGACGTTTGGTGCACTCCTACTACAACTCTGAAATGCCACCTCCACCGGGTTGAAAGGTTTGATGCGGTGTTAGAATTTAGAGCCGGTCAAATGAAGATCAGATCTACAGAGGTCTTGTCAGGCTGTTGATACACGCCGATGTTGTAATACATGTGTTCTCAAACTACAATCCTTAACCTGCGCAATTAGGTTTGAGATGGAAATCGTCACGAGAGAAGCATAAACCGACGTTGAGAAAAAAAAAAAAAAAAAAAAAAAAAAAAAAAGGGTAGAGGTGGGTGCATTCACATTCACCTGCATCGTTGCTACCATAGACAAGAAATCTTTGCATTGTTCTAGTAAAACCCGCTCCTTTGCAGTTATTTTAGCAAGTTCAATTACCAAAATATTCGCTTCTTCTACCTGAAAAGGTGATAACAACTCATTGGTACAACATGCAATACAAGAAAACGTTTGAAAATTGACTACTATTCCGTACTAATTTAGGAAACCTGAACATAAGATTACCTTTGCCAAAAGCGAACAGACTGAGGTTACCAATGCTTGCATCACATCAACTGTTGAACCAATAGCTTCCTTCAAGCTTTGAATGTCAACCTATCAAAATCATTGAAAACTATTGAATCAATGCCATCACCAAACATCATAACTCTTTATGAAGTTTTTCCAAACATTGTAGATAGAAAGGGGGATAAAGTAAATTCATACAATTGCTCCGGCAAGAACAGGAAGACGTAGAGTGCTAGCCTTCAAAGCTTCAATACCACCCATTAAAGCAACAGAATGTTCTTTATCCAAGGAAGCCCAGTCTTCTAAATAGGATATCTAAGGAAAAATTAACTCAACTCAGCAACAAGCAATGACTTCTGAGTTCTGATGTCCAGACTTGTTTGAACTTCGAAGGATAAACTCTGAGGAAAAAAAAAAACGAACTTACTTGTCCCTTAAGAATAGATGCTAGCTTCAATTTTTGCTTCAGCAATTGCAACCTGTGTCGTTTTTTGGTGACTATATCACGCAAGTCTGAGATTTTTATCCAAGCATTCCAAAGAGTTTTCTGCACAAGGTACAACAATGATTAAGTATACAATTTTTTTCCCTTCTGGGGTACAATGACTATACTTTCTAGAGCAGCTCAGCTATAAAGTCATCTGCAGCGAGGTTTCAAATACCAGTAGTGCAGAATGATGTTAATAAATTAACAAGCTACTTGAGTAACAGAGAGAACAAGTCGAGTCAAATAACTTAACAAGCTACTTGAGTAACAGAGAGAACAATCAGGGAATGGTAAATTGGTAAACACTTTTGAATAAATAACATAGAATAGATATCAAGGCTTCAACTGATAAATGAGGGAGAAAACACCACAGGCTTCAACAGAACAATGAAACAGAAGGGGGAGGATTGTATCCAATAACAAATTAACAAGTATCATATATTAAGCTTTCTGACCATCACTTTTCTTAAAATAGAACTTAGTAATTAGTATTTCTCATTTCTGATCCTATTTTACATGTTGAATGAGTAATCAAATTCGTATTTCAAAAGCAATCTTGTCATTACACGCTGTAGTACTGTCTGATTACCAAGACTGCTACTTCATCTTTTGATGCAATAAGACCATGACCATCTAAGTGTATCAACTTATATTACCAATGATCACAAACTTTTGTACAACAATTTCATACAACACGGTTATTTATATGAGATGCCAACAACTTTATACAGAATTACTAAAAACAGTGAATCATTTCCACTTTTTTGCTGTGTTGGAAAGAGGGATTCAAGTACACTTGATATCCTATCAAACTATTCAAATGACTACACACAATTCATTCAAAGTCCATTAACACAGAATAAAAGGTTTGACCGAATTCAACTCAACTAAGCATTAATCAAAATCTGGTGCATTTGATATCGGGATATTATTCCACCACAAATCTGGTGAATTTGTGGTCAGTAACTTTAATCATGTAACTTTGGACATTTTCCTATCCACTCTCCCATAATGACCACTATCACTTTTTCCAACTTCAATCAGCAAGATCCTTTCTTGTGTCTGCAGTTCTGCTCATCCATCTTAGAAGGTCCTCATCTCAGAAATGACAGCCAAATGATTTTTTTACTCTTTTTTTTGGGGTGGGGGGTGGGAGGGCGGTGAAGGGGTTAGGTGAGACTTGAGAGGAGAAAAATTATTGGGGGTTAAAATCAATGGACACTAAATTGAATAAAGGAAGATACTTTGTTTGATAAAGGACAGAGACAATGACAAGTAGTTATTGGTTTCTTTTTAAAGCTTTCAAGATTCTTTGAATACTAACAATATGTTGCCTAAAAATTCAATTTATTTTCGAATTTTATGCCATAAACAAAAAGTGATGTACTAGCTTAACTTATTGCTTACTTTCGCCTATTCTTATTTTATTTCCTGTCTAAGATCAATGCATATGCACTTATCCAACCCAATATTAGAACTCTTTAAATACAAGAGGTAGGTAAGAGCTGGCATTATTGAGTGTCTGTGTGTATAAACACAACATACACATAGCATTATAATTGTAATTGTTAATCAACATAGGTGGAATTCATCCCAAGTTAAGATTTACATTAGGTTGCTCCAACACAGCATTAGATGTCAAAACTTTTGAGCAAGGAGTGATTCCTAAACAAGCCATAAGTCTTTTCAATGAGGGTTTTGTAGTATTCATCAAAAGTTTCAAGATTAAAGAAGGAAATTAAGTGTAAGCAGCATTTGCAGGAAGTCTAAAGTAATGCTGCAACAGATCTCATCTGGATAGATATCTAAGTGGGCTGGAAAGCCTGGAAATATAAAGCAAGAAATCACACAAAACGCAAGTAAATTAGAGGAGTAAAAGTATACGATCTTACCTCTGCAGTGTGCATCTGCACATGCAAGGCTGCTTCTGTCCTAGCATTTACAAAGCGCCATTGCAAGTGTCGATTATAAAGAAGTCGCAACAGGTGAGCGTCAACAATTCGGTTTTCCCCTACCTTCCCCCTCCGAACATCCACAGCAAAACTAAGAACTGAAGGTGTCTCAACAAAATTATTGCTAATGGTACTAACAGCATTTCTCACACGACTTGGACTAGGCATTCCTCGCGAGGGAGATGACCGTGAACCCACTGGTGTCCCCAACTTACTTGGAGAAGCAGGCCTAATGCCACCGCGAATAGGTGATGAAATGGTTCGTTGCAAGGAAGCTGGGACATCACTTGGGTACTTTCGCAGTTTTGGTGGCACAATCAACTTTGACCCTGGACTTGTGGATAATGGTGAGCCTGGATCCTGCAACCTCCTCAACCTACTATTTGTTTCTTGCCAAAACCTAGCCGAAACAACAATTCCTCGCGGTGCTGTAGGCCCACGGGAAGTTCCACCACTCTCTTGCATTCCCGAAGTACTACCAGAAGAAACACTATCCGTATCAGATGCAGTGCGATCAGAAGGCACAGATGACTCATTATTTACTGAATTTTCATCGAAACCACGTTGAGCAGCTTTTAATGGCTCAGCATTTCCCAAATCAATACTCAGTCTGCTATCAAGTGAAACCCTTCTCTCATCCATCATCGAGTGCTGAAGTACCCGAATCCCAGATCCAATAAGCTTGTTCCTCTCCACATCACTACAGTTTAAACTCCTGGACAAGGGATTTGCTTGCCTAGACCTCGCAGGCCATCGGTGCTGATCAAGGGGCCTAGAATTCTCCACCTGATCTCCTCCCCCATCGGGCTTCCCTCTGAGAGGAGTAGTCGTCCTCCTCCTCTCGGGCGTATTCTTCCTAATACTACTCAAATTAGGCGAAGGGGGAGCCGCCTTAGTCTTACTAATTGGCAACGAAAAGGCCTCCCCTTGAAAGGAAACAGATAAACTCCTAGTAGAAGTGACCAGCAGCTTAGTGGCAGCTGAAATCTCACTCCCATTACTCACTTTCAGATCGAGATCGGGTGTTAGAGGCCTCGAAACCGCCGGCCGCCTCCTGTCCACGGAAACGGACCTTTTGGGGCCTGAAGAAGGCGGCGCAGTGGACAAAGGAGTGGAGTTTCTGGAAAGTAAAGGGGATGGGAATCTTCTGGAAGTTGAAGTAGTCTTTGAGGAGGAAGAAGACACAGAGGATGAATTTGAAGAAGAAGTTGAAGGAGAAGGGGACATGTATCTAGAAGAGACCACTCTAGCTTTGGGTCTCTTAGGGTTATTGTTAACTCCATTATTGTCCTTCTCAGACGGCAATAATGGAGGTCTCCTTGTGTTAATTTGAGGCTCCTCTTGTGAGCTGGTTTTGGGGTTTTGAGCTGAAGCTGCACCAGAAAACGCAGCCACCACCATCATCACACAGACAAAATCACAAACACATACACTACACACACACACACACTACCCCCAAATTCGCCTCTCACATTGTAATTTCACACCAAATTAGACTTACCCAGAATCCCCTTACGCCTCTGCATCCCCTAAAACCTGCAACAATCAACAAATCCGACCATCAATCGGAATCCCAGTCCGGGTCTTTCAAAAATCCCGCATTTCCTCAAGATTCCTGCTTTTCCTCTCAATTTTTCCCTCTAAAGAAGAGTGCGGAGAACAAGTAAAAAACTGATTTTTTTTTTCCGGGAAGTAGTAGGAGTGGCCTCAGAGAGAGTGTCTGTGCCCGTGAGAGAAGGGTGAGATTTGGGGGCACAGAGAATTCGTACATCCTTTAGCGAGGGTGGTTTTGGGGTTTTGTGACCCTTAGGAGAGACGTCACGCTAACCTCCAGTTTTAATTATTTCTTAATTCTCCATTTTTAACTGCGTTTTGGTGATAGATATAAATTTGCAGCCATCTGTTCAGTTGATTATAAGGGTAAAGTTGGAAAGAAAAATTAAGGATCAAATCTTACTGATGATAACCTCTAGAGTTACCATGATTTACATCCTCTCAATACCTTATCAAATTAGGACATGGAAAACATTTAGGGTTGGGATTCAACCTTTTGAGAATAAATAAATTTACAATAACGCCCCGAAGTTTATGAGTTTAATTGTTGTCAATGTTCTTTTAGTCGAGCTTATCATACACAAGAACAACATTTATTCAATACAAATTTTCGTGGTAGATTTTCATTTAAAAAAAAAAAACAAAAGATTGTTGTAATTATTATTGTAATCCCTATTTTGCCCATACCGACCAGCCCCCCTATATTCTTTAAAGTCAGAGGTTTTTACCACTTCAATATAAACTCTTGAGGAAACATGTTTCATCATCTAATCATTTTTACTTTAATTGTATAGATTTGATAAACACCATTCCATTAAGGCATTGACCATAGATTGTCTTACCATCATTAAGACTTAGGCATGCAATATTCTAATATTATCTAAATTTATATTTGTTACGATTCTAATTATGTTGTACACGATAAACACAATTTTTAGAGATTACATTTATCTATATAAATTCGTTTGTTGGAATTGCAATTACAGATTGAAAAATGTATCTAGAAAAAAAAAAAAAAAAAAGTCGTGTATAGATATTAATCCTATTCAAGAAATTAGTATAGATAGTTTATTCATGTTTAATTATTTCAATTCTTTCATTTTTTTTAAATATGGAATTACACCTTTTATCTTTGAATTATAGGAAAATAATGCTTTTTGTCACTCAATTATATATATTGTCCTTACTTACCCTCCCCTTCAATTGTTTGTCAAGTGATATTTTTTCATCCTTCAAGTGTTTGTCAAATGACTTTTTCTTTCCTCCGATTGTTTGCGAATTGAATTTTTGTTAACCCAAACTCTAGTAGAACTCAAGGACGAGAAAGTCACTTAACGAACAATTGAGGAACAAAAATTGACAAGTTTCGTACAACAAATGCCTGTGAAATGGCTTTTTAAACCCAATTGTAATCAAAATTCCGACATTTGAGTGACAAAAAAAAAAGTGAATATATATATATAATTGAAGTGCAAAAAGATGATATTTTTCTATAATTCAAAGACGAAAAGTGTCATTTTTCACTTTTAAAAATTTTCATTCTTTGTTACCTTGTTTTTTCAAATTGGAGAAAGGTATATAAATTTTGTATTTTTACAGAAAAATATAAAATTCCTCCATTAATTTATACTTTTAGCTATAAACTTCATTGACAAATTAAAACCTATCTCAAAATTTCTATAAATTGTTTAAAAAAAAAAATCCTTAGCAGTTGTTGTGTTGCATGCTGCAGTGCAGATTCTTGTTTTAGGAACTCACAGTCACATGTGAATGAACACAAGCCAAGTTAGGAATGATGTTCATATTATATTTTTCTTAATTAATCATAAACATTATATTTATAATAATGATTACATGTTTTATAGGTCACAAGCTTTCTTGAACTGAATAAAGTAATGGTAGAATTAGGAATGAACATCATATATAATACTAGAATTATATATGTTTTGTTGGTCATCATCACAAGCATTAATTCTTAAACATACTTGCTTTAATTAATTGATTTCCTTGAATGATGATGATCAGATGTCCTTTTCTGGGTTTCACCATCACCATTTCTTAGCTTTCTCTCCCCTCACCATAGTCAACATTCATATACATACATAAAATACATACAGGAATAGAGGGGTGGGGGTAGAAAGCTGCACTCGATCAAAGGACAAGGCTTGCCTTGCAAATTTTGCAAGCTAGCTAATTAATTAAAAACATTGCTGCCAAATGCCTTGTGGTCAAGCGGTATAGCTGTCGCCTTTCCACTTGAGAGGTTCGATACCCATATTACATACATTGTAACAGATCCCATGTCGAAATACTGACCAGTGTATAAGGTCGAGATTAATTATTATCTTATACTTTTACAATTTAGGAAGACGGTAAAATTCCACTTTTGACTTTCCCCTCAGGCCCTCCTCACACCTTCCTTGTGTAAGGCTTGCACCCGGACTTCCAAACATTCCCTCGTGTCTTTTACAATTATGAATCCCTCGTGAAGGCCAAATATATAAACATACATTAAATGTTATTTGCAGTTGAATTGGATCATATCGTACATCGTCATAACTAACGTTTGTGCTCTGATCTCCCAATAAGGTTAATGTCCCATATACAATATGGATAACTGTTGAACAAAAGTGGATTATGGATGGATACACGAAATGGTCATTAATAATACTTAGTTGTGGTTTGATAAGAATGGTCAGAAATGCAGTAGTTTTAACAGTTAAACGTAACCTCTCCTAGTCCCCCTTCATAACTTCTTTCTTCAATGGGCAATATGGCAACCCGTGATGAGTGAGGTGTGGTGCATGATCAATGCTTGGCTAGCTTCATTATATTGTTTTTTTGTTTTTTTTTCTTTTTTGAATGGTAAAAAAATTTATAGTCATTATTCGAATGTGTGCATTATCTTATGACTATAGTCTGTAAAGGTCACAATAAGGTAAATCAGCACTATAAAAAAAGTTAATACAACATTTAATCAATAATTTGACTGGGTTACCTCTCATTACGTACACAGTACACACCCAACCCCATCCGTCGGTCAAAGCTGCTGCTACCTTAATATGCAACATTTACTATACTGTCTGTCTATCTGGCCTAGCTCTAGCTATTTACACGCCGACATTTATCTTTAATTACATCACTCATCTTACAAAAAAAAAAAAAAAAAAAAAAAAAAAAAAAAAGACATCACTCATCTTTAATCCCGGATAGTTGTTGTCTAAAAAGTTAAACAATTTTATCACTAATTTTCTGTCTCTTTTTTTTTTTTTTTTTGTTGTTGTCTAAAATAGCAGTCCATAATTAGAGAATTTTTATCCGTGCATATTAAAGTCTGTGTCACAAACATATATATAATATAATATATACTGTATATAATTTACAAATTAAGTAGAAGTAGAGCAGAAAAAAGAAATAAATTAGGTTCCTGTTTATGAAGGACTTAGGATACTTTTGTGGCTGGTGGTCTGAACTTGATGCAGGTTGGAATAAATAACAGTGATAGGTATAGTATCCCAGAAGATGCCTGGAAGAGTGATTAGTGAGATGGAGACAGAAAGACCACATAGGATTAATATATGTATTTTCTTAATCTTGGTTAATTGTATTGTTATTATTATTAATGACTGACAAATCTGGTTTACACGTACGTAGTACAGTAATAAAGATCCTTTCTTCTTGCCGACCCATGCAATCTACAGTAGTACAGTGGAGGAAAAAGATAGATTGGCCGCCATAGAAGTACTGATGATAATGTTGGGAACATGAATATAATGTTCACCACAATATATGTGAATGTATTATTGCTGTTATTATTAGTAATTTAGGTTTACAATAGCCTTATTTAATTGGCTCTTCATCGGCTTTCATCCAACAATTCTCCTTAACATTACTCTGATTTCACTTATTAGAATTAAACGTATAGTACGCCAAAAGTTATAACTTGTAGTAATGCCAAACTTTATTTTCAGGGTGTCGACCGGACTTGACCCTTTAAGTCTACGCCCACCTGATACTGGATTTGACCCTTTAAGTCCCCGTCCAACAATTTTACTATCACTTATTTTACCTATACATGCAACATGCATCTATCTTAGAATTTTATAAATATTAATTATGTAAATAGTGGTAGTGCCATGTTTGGCGAAGCAGGGAATTAAAATATGATAAAACTAGAGCACAAGTCAATATATTATCTAAAAAGCAACTTGATAATTGACATGCAAACGGTGGCAATTAAGGATGGCTTAGATACAAAGAAATCAATTAATGAAGATAACAAATTAAAAGTTAAGGAAAGAGATAGATTAATAGAAGAAAAAAGAAACTTTCGTGTATATCTCAATATCTCATATGTTACTAGAAGATGACAGGTGCTAAAGCGTAGTGAAACAACCGGGGTGCAGTGGCATAGTGGTAGTGCCCTATGATACAATTCACGGGTTTAATTTTGTAAATCTGTCGTAGATTAGGATTACATACAAATATATTTAATTTAAAAAAAAAAATCTGTTTTGCTCTCGATCATGCACATTAGCACACTGCCGAACCATGTAAATACAGTGCTCTTCTTATATTTTTGTTTGTTCTTGATTTCTTGATCTTGAAAAACTGGAAGGGGTTAATTAATAATGAAGTGAATAAAGTAGAGTAATTAGTTGATGATTAGTTAGGATTATCAATCCAGTGAACTGTGTTGAAAGCATGGTTATGGTTAGAAGTAATGTTGTCTGTTTAATTTGACGGGAGGATGATCCATCTTAACTAATGCTTGTTATGTGTAAACGTCACCCCCTCTTTAATTAATCTTTGTTTCCTTAATTTTAATTTGTGGGTTATAGACAGAAAACTAATTTAATGCCGCTTACAACGTTTAACTAACACATAAAGACCACATTAATTAACTTCAGTTGTTCATTTGTCATCTTTTCATTGAAAATAAATAATGAAAACAATATTAAAAGAATAATAAGGGTTAAATAATCAAATATTTTTTTTCTTAAAAAAGTATAATCAATGTGCAGTAGTTGGTGTTAAAATAGCAAGTTAGCATCTGAGTCATAAATTCTTAAAGTAGGTTGATTATGTTGTCTGATCTAATCAAGAATTGTTATTTCAAGGAGTACTCAATAAAATAAATCCAAATGTCATTTCAAGGAGTACTCAACTTGTATTCACTAAAGAAAAAAAAATGATTATTTTTTCACATTGATTTGATAATTCAACAAGAGCTAAATAAATCAATTCATTCATGGTCTCCCGATTATTGCTCGTTTGCACTGAAATGCTAATATTTTAAAAGTTGCTCAAAACAAATTTTTTGATAAATTTTTTAAGAAAGTCATTTTATATGTACCTAAATATCAATCTGCAGAGCCTTAAAGCAAATAGGACTATAGATTTGATAGGATTGTAGATTTGATGTTCCCCTCAAAGAAAAACCCAGTTCGCTATCGGTCGGGGAACAGATGGGCTTCTACTGCAGTATGGGCCCGCAGATCTGGGCCCATTAGAACATAGCTTTTAAACTTAAGCTTAAAAACAATGAATATGACAAATTTTGGATAAATAAACATTGAACCTTTTTATTTTAGAATTATTTTCACTCTTACTTGCTTAATTATCAAGTTTGTATCATAGCATCCTTATCAATGAAAATATTTCACGGTATTTTAGGAGTTTTTGTAAGTGTGATTAGGAAAGAGAATATGAGGTGGGAGGAAAAAAAAAAGTATAAAACAAATAAGATTTAAAAAAAAAATAAATAAAAAGGTTGTCAGGCGCGCTTGACGAGTTGACGCGCCCAACGGACGCGTGCACTGTACGCGCCCGCATAGGGCGCTGCTGTGCGCGGAACGCGCACAGCAGTGGGGACTTGAATGATCACAAATCAGAAGCTACTGTACTATGATCCATGTATTAGTAGAAGAACCATTTTGTGTCTCTCTTCCTTTTTCCTTGCCATGGTGGCACAAATTCTGACATAATCCTTATATAATGCGTTGATGGCCATGCTCTCACATCTCCAAATATTATTTTTGTCATATTTAATATATGTTTTTAATTGTCAAGTACCTTGTGCTCAATCAGGAGCACGAACTTTCCTAGGAAAGTCCGAGGAACCGGGAGAGAGGCGGTTTGAAGCCTCTTCTCCAATGTGGCGTAGAGAATCTGCAACTGCAAGGTGATTCTCAGTTAGTCAGACGAGGGCATTGGAAAATTAGCGGCGGCTGAGCTCAACATGGTGTAAAAGTCCAAAATGTTAACTTCAATAAATTTACTGCCTTCTTAGAAAGTCAATGATGACATAAAAATGTGGGAAAAAATGATTCGTATCAAACCAGATCGCCGCCGTATTGGGTTGACTTCTCTGCAGATTTTGGATGGAAAATGAGGGAATGGCGAAGAAGACGAATCCAAAGTTAACCCTTTTGCCTTTGATTGCTCTTATTTTCTATGAAGTTTCCGGCGGGCCATTTGGCGTGGAGGATTCAATCAGGGCAGGCGGCGGCCCTCTTCTCTCCCTGCTCGGTTTCTTGATTTTCCCTTTGCTTTGGAGCATCCCAGAGGCTCTGATCACAGCTGAGCTCGCCACAACTTTTCCTGAAAATGGCGGATATGTGGTTTGGATATCATCAGCTTTTGGCCCTTTCTGGGGCTTCCAAGAAGGCCTCTGGAAATGGTTCAGTGGAGTTGTGGATAATGCTCTTTATCCAGTTCTGTTTCTTGATTACTTGAAGCATTCGATCCCCGTTTTCGAGCATTTCTCGGCCAGGGTTCCAGCCATGTTAGGGATCACAGTTTCCCTGACTTATCTGAACTATAGAGGCCTCCACATTGTTGGCATTGCTGCTGTTTTGCTTGCAAGTTTCTCTCTTTTGCCGTTTCTTGTGATGGGGATTCTCTCGATTCCTCGGATTAGGCCTAGGCGATGGCTTGCTGTGGATTTCGGGAAGGTGGATTGGAGGGTATACTTCAATAGCATGTTTTGGAATTTGAACTATTGGGATAAGGCCAGTACACTAGCCGGGGAGATTGATGATCCGAGCAGAACGTTCCCTAAGGCGCTGCTCGGTGCTGTTGCTGTCGTTGTTTCTTCGTATCTGATCCCACTTCTTGCTGGAACTGGAGCTTTGAAGTCTGACCCTAGCCAATGGAGTGATGGGTATTTTGCAGAAGTTGGAATGCTCATTGGTGGCTCTTGGTTGAAGTGGTGGATCCAGGCCGCGGCTGCAATGTCTAACATGGGGCTGTTCGAGGCTGAAATGAGCAGCGACGCCTTCCAGCTGCTCGGGATGAGTGAAATGGGGATGCTTCCATCTATATTTGCTTCGCGGTTAGTCACTAGCAATACGCTGTTACAATGCAGTATCTGTTCATAACTACTTTCTCAACTTACTGAAGCACTGAGACTCGAATCCAGAACCTCCCATATGGGAGTACAACTTGGTGCCACTAGACCAGAAGGTCTTGGCAGCAATAATGCTTATTTTGAATAAAAACCATGAAAGTTCTTGCACAATGGTTAACTATCATGGAAACAATGCTCTTTCATTGTTCACATTTATGCAGGGTTGATAAGACCTTGTTTCATAGAAAGAAGAAGAAATTGCTCTTACCAGTTAAGAACACTGAAATTCTGCAGGTCAAAACATGGGACACCTACATTCAGCATCCTGTGTTCTGCAACTGGGGTGATTTTCCTGTCATGGATGACATTCCAGGAAATCTTGGAGCTTCTAAACTTCCTTTACTCCATCGGGATGCTTCTCGAGTTTGCAGCCTTCATAACGCTGAGGATCAAGAAGCCTGATCTTCGCAGGCCGTACAAGGTGCCCTTGCAGACATTTGGTGCAACAATGCTTTGTCTGCCTCCAATGTTGTTGCTTATCCTTGTAATGTGTCTGGCTTCTCCAAAGACATTTTTGGTTAGCGGGATAGTTATCGTCGTGGGGTTTCTCTTGTACCCTGCTGTGGTTCAATCTAAGGAGAGGTTTTATTTCCATTTTAACACACATGATTCATCAGTGATCACTTCAAGTACTGGTTTTGAAGGGCAAGAAATCATGCCAGTGAATAGTCAAGAAGGGTCTGATGAAGCTTCTCTCTACCTTCTATCAGATCCATCCCCTTTGAAGGACCAAGCAGAGGTTGAAATCATATCAGGAGTTTCAGAACTACAGACTCTACATCACACTAGCTAGTTCAAAGTCTCAAGACAACTAATTTCTTGCATTGCAAAAATGGTGTAGTAATAGAATTGTTATATCACATATTCAATCAATGCATTAACAAGTTCTTATTGTATCTGTATAGTTTTCCAGTTGTTCTATGAAATCTCTCACAAAACCATCTTCTTTAGGTTCCAAATTTACCTGTTTTTGTTCTCTCTTTACGAGGAAAATCTGCAATCACTACCCGAAGGTGTGCACTAAGTAAACTCCACCTTGTCAAAGACCATAACTGATCTAACCAGCAAAGGGCCACAAAAGGATAAATCAGCCTAGGTTACCCATAGTTGACCGGCTAAAACCAAGAAGGCCAATAGGCCACTCCCGTTGAGAGTTGAAGTGTTGAACTTGTAACCTTGTGGTTGCTGAGTTAACAGCCTGGCCAACTTGGTTGAAATTGTCCCGTTGTTCTCTCTTTTTGTTCATAGCAGAATGACTGAATGAGAACCAGTTTGTAACAAATTAAGTATTAACATCAAATGGAGCTTGCAATAGCAAGAAAATGGTACAGTAGAAATTCAGATCAAAAGTTAACAAAAGGAAAGGGCCTCAGTTTGTCAAGTTCCTTGATTAGGTATGAAAAAGAATACAAAATACAAAAATGTTTAGGTTCTCTTGCTCCATAGATTGGATCTGCATTGTAACGGGTATCTAAGTATCCTCGTAGCTGTTCTAGGCTAGAGCATTGCGTCTGCTGGCATCAACTATCAATGTAATGTGTCACTAACAATTCCGCTTCCAAAATGCCTTCGAGCAGGCAGCCCGAGAGAAAGAGGAAAAAAGAACTCCGATGACTACTATTAACAGCATTCAGCAGGATCATGCTGGGCTACCTTCTCTTTGCTCGCCATATAAGTCAGGTACACATTCCATATATACGAAAACGAGTTGCTAACAAGTGGCTGTCATTGAAAAACTAACAACGATTAGCTAAACTTTCTCATCATTCAGTACCTAGGTTGAAATAGGAAACATATATCGCTAATCAACAGCTCAGAGTTGCATATCCAAAAGCACAATGAATGCTTGCCTACCTGTAGATGGACGGGGATGAATCTGAATGTGATGAAATCACACATTGGCCAGAACATAACACCGCTCTTCATCGTGGGAATCACATCCCGCTTTAGTCTGGCAAGAATCTCTCCACCATTTTCACCTGTCGTCCCAAATAAAACATTGCTCATTCACCAAATCACACCGAATTTACTGAAAGCGGAAACGCTCAGAAGCAGAAGATTCCCAATACCTTGCAAAGCAGCATTTACAGAGAAGAAAACAACAGTCATGATAGGTCCATATACAGTCTGCCCCAAAGCCATCTTTGTCAATGTTGATCTAATATCGCGCTTTGGAAAAGCCATTGAAACAAAGTTGAACCAAAAATGCAGGGATGGCCCTAAAATCACCATCCCATAACCAGCCATTCGTAGTGTCCTTACAAGATCATACTGCTCTAATGATAAACCTGAAAGTGTCTGAAGTAAAGCCAATTCAGAAATGTAAAATGTCACAGATTCACATGCCCATAGGCCATAGCTTATCCCTTACTCCCTAACACAGAATTGTTGAAATGGGAAAAAAGAAAAGATGAACATAACTACTTAGAAAGCTACAGAAACACAAAGGGCCATAGATAATCTCAGAGTAAACTGACTTTTCCACAATTCCACAATTCCACCTTTCTTCATCTCTTCATAGTACCTCATAAATAGTAAAGATGCAAACTTTCTGCCATTAGACTTCAAAATTTCACAACCCTAACTGAATATATCTACCTAAGCAATTTTTTTTATTTCAAAAAAAAAAAGAAAAAAAGAGAGAACCTGAGATGACAAATCGGCGGCGGTGTAGATAACAGCACAGGTGAGGCTCTTGGTGAGAATAGGCCGAGTTTTCAACAATTCTAAGTACCATCCGACCAATCCAGCCTTCGCCGCCGCGGCGGCGGCGGCGGAGCTACTCCGGGAGGAGAACGGCAGAGAAATTATGCTGGGAACCGAGAGCTCAATCTCCTTGGCCTTTTTGAAAATGGATTGAGGGAACCGAGAATACACTTTAGCTTGCTGGTGGCAGTGATGGGTCCGAATCTTCGACGCTCCGACGGAATCTCCGACGGAAGATTCCTTCCATAAATGGTACAGAGATCGCCGAGCCTTGAACCCATTTCTGAGGCTCATTTTTCTCAAAGGCGAAAGCTAAACCAATCTCTTCTCGATTCTGGGTTTGGGTTCAGGTTAGGAAGATCCGTTCTTTGAATTCTGATTGTGTAATGCTGAAAACTGGGAAAGGGCCGCCAAGAAACGAAGAGAATAGGGGAGTTGGGTGACAAATTTGATTTTTTGAGACCTAGAAGTCTCTCTAATCGCGCGAATCGTAACGCCGGGTGTCCAGCAGTCATGGGAACACAACTCTCACGTGGCTATTCAAACCCGTTTCGACCAAACGTGTTGTCGGCTTACCTAAACGCTAAAGCTTACCCGCAAGACAAGAACTTTTGTTTGTGACACATGCGAACTTTCAGGAATGCTGTCCTCGTTTGGTAATTTGTAAGTCAATTACTAATTACTAATACAATTGAAAGATTAAATTTGAGTTAAAGTTATGTAAATGTAACTATTATTACCATTTTAATGATTATAAATCAATCTACAATTATCATCCATGGTCAAGATTAAACACCAAAGCCAACTACTTGAGTCAAGTTTGAGCATCAATCCAACTACTCTAATCTATGACTTATACTATAAACTTTTCATATATGATAAAAAGATTTAAACTTTATATACTTTGGTTTAGTTATGAACTTATGATTTCATATTCAAATTTGAGCATCGATCTAACTATCTTAATCTATCATTCATACTATAAAATTGTCATGTATGATAAAAAGATTTAAACTTTATATACTATAATTTAGTTATAATTTGAGATTTAAGTTTGAGTATTGATCCGACCACCCTAATTTATCACCCATATTGTAAATTTTCATGTATGATAAAAAGATTCAAACTTTATATACTTCAATTATGATTTTTACAATTAGAATTGGATAATATGTGGTTCAAGTTAGTTGCAAGTAAACCAAATGACAACAATGAAATCTATTGATAAAACAAGGTGTCTATTCATTACACAAATATGGCAATGCACACATGCAAACAAACACAAAAATGTCCAAACTAACTGATTTTTTATTAATATTAATAACTCTATTATAATGTAATATCTGTCTATACATATTTGATTTTTCATTTAGGAAAATCACAATTATACGACTTGACTACGTATAAGGTTGTTGACCAAACTAACTAGTTTAGTTAAGGAACAATCTTGAAAGCTTTCATCTTATCAATCCATGAAATGAAGGCCTTCTCGGAGTTCCTAAATCCCAGGAACCCATGTTCTTTGCTCTTGTTCATATTATCCAGGGGAGATTCTACACTGAACAGAATATCCAGAAACCACCAGTGACCAACATCCTCCAATTTGGTAGACAACAACCCGTTTTCCCTCACAATCTGGTCCCAAACAGGCCCTTTCTCCTTCATCATCACCTCCAGATTGCTCCCATCAGTTCTCTCCTCAAATTCCACAACTTCCACCTCAAACTTATCCGCTAAAACTCTGCAGAAATGCTTCCATTTGAAGACGTCTCCATTGCTGACGTTGAAAGCTTCGTTCTTGGCGGATGGGTCCACCGCCGCCCAGATTTCTTGCTCTGCAATCAAATTCGCGTCGGAGCAATTCGCGTAGCCGTCCCAAGCAGCTTTTAGCCCGGAGAATCTCAAGGGGACTCCTTCGTGTTTACAAATGGCGGCGTAGACGCAGAGAGATCCGACGGCGTTCATAACGCTGTACGGGGAGAACCCGTGGATTAATCCCGGCCGGTGGACCGACCATGTTAATCCCTCCTTATTTTTCGCCTTTTCAAACAGAATATCTTCGAGAGTGTAGTAAAAATTGGGAGATTCTAATCTGGGCAAATCCTCGTGGTGGGGAGTTTCGTGGGCTATTTTTCCGAACACTTCAAACGCGCCGTAATAGTGTTTCTTCCCCGTTTGCAGGCAAATATGATTCAAATCTGGAGAATTTGGGATTACCGCATTCAACACGTTCCTCAACATTTTCCCGTTGACTTCACAGTTTTCCAGCTCCGTGGGCCGGTTTGCCCACGTCACGTAAAAAACATGCGTGACGTCACTCAGCACAGACAGCTTGGAATGGGCGTCTTCCTCGTCGGAAATATCGCACTGGATATAGTGTATTGGATGATCGGAGTTCCAGGCGGGTCTGGGGCGGCGGGCTACGCCGTAAACTTTCCACGGGCCGCCCGGGGTGTCGGCGAGAGGGAGGATCTCGGCGAGGCTGTTGCCGACAATCCCGGTGACGCCCACGATTAGAGCCACGCTCTGGTGCTTCAGTGGCGCATCAACATCATCTTCTTCTTCAAACCTTTTCTGGGAAATTAAAAAACATAATCATCAGATTCTAGTATAATATAGTCTAGGACAAACACAACTATGGCTTCCTAGGTTAGGTTAGGTTTTTAGTAGATTATTATTCAGTATTGTTAAACTATATTTAGATCTAACAGTATGTACAAGAAACATACCCTGGCAGCGCCAATAGCTCCAGCCCACCACCAGCTCATCTTTGGGATGATTTCCAGGGAAAATGTAATGGTCTCTTGTTCAGAGAAATGGAAAGTTTCTGCAGGCTCTTATATATATAAACAATCAATCAGAGTGATGAGCAACAATATATCAGCAATATGGAGCAACACCAATTACGTTAGTGGGACAGTTACCTTAATATATTTTGTGGCAAGTGTATATGATTTTTAAACTTTTGATCAATATTTTGATCGGTCAATAAATTAAAATATATGTGGAATAGCTAGGACCATACAAAGATGGCCCAACTTTAAATTAATATAAGATATTTCAGATCCACAAGCAACACTGTTGAAATTTGACAATTTTGTGGCGAAGATAATTAAGACTTGAGGGTCATTTGTCAACCCAAGTGTAAGCTGATATTTATATATATCATATTGTATATGAAATTGCCAATAGAGATTCAGCACATGTAATAAGGCCAACTGTCCCAAAGGAAGTAGATTGTAAACAAGAATATTGTATAAACCTTCCATGGGCCGCCGCCCGGGGTACAATGCCAGCTTAATTGATCTTAATTTCGAACTAATAAGTCCATAGACCCTGCTTGTAAAATTACTATAGAAGTAAGTAGTGAATTGCACAATATAATCAGCCTACTATACCGGTCAAGCATGACTACTCATTCAGAATTGTCAAACATGGAACATTCCAAATATTTGATTGTAGGTTAATTATAAACCCATCTTATTTGTAGCTACACAGCCCAATCTAAAAGTCTCAAGGAACAATCCTATGAGCTTTCACCTTATCAATCCATGAAACGAAGGCTTTCTCGGAGTTCCTAAACCCCAGAAACCCATGTTCTTTGCTCTTGTTCATATTATCCAGGGGACATTCTGCACCCAACACAACATCCATAAACCACCATTGACCCACATCCTCCAATTTCGTAGGCAACAACCTATTTTCCCTCACAATCTCGTCCCAAACAGGCCCTTTCTCCTTCATCATCACCTGCAAAGTCGGCGTTTTCTCCTCAAATTCCGCAGCTTCCACTTCAAATTTCTGGGCTAAAATCTCCCAGAAATGCTTCCACTTGAACACGTCTCCATTGCTGACGTTGAAAGCTTCATTCTTGGCGGATGGGTCCACCGCTGCCCAGATTTCTTGCTCTGCAATCAAATCCGCGTCGGAGCAATTGGAGTAGCCGTCCCACGCCGCTTTAAACCCGCCGGGGAATCTCAGAGGGGTTCCCTCGTGGCTACAAATGGCGGCGTAGACGCAGAGGGTTCCGACGGCGTTCATCAGGCTCTACGGGGAGAACCCGTGGATTAATCCCGGCCGGTGGACCGACCATGTTAATCCCTCCTTGTTTTTCGCCTTTTCAAACAGAATATCTTCGAGAGTGTAGTAAAAGTTGGGAGATTTTTCCAATCTGGGCAAATCCTCGTGGTGGGGAGTTTCGTGGGCTATTTTTCCGAACACTTCAAACGCGCCGTAATAGTGTTTCTTCCCCGTTTGCAGGCAGATATGGTTCAAATCTGGAGAATTTGGGATTATCGCATTCAACACATTCCTCAACATTTTCCCGTTGATTTCACAGTTTTCCAGCTCCGTGGGCCGGTTTGCCCACGTCACGTAAAAAACATGCGTGACGTCACTCAGCATAGACAGCTTGGAATTGGCATCTTCCTCGTCGGAAATATCGCACTGGATATACTCGATAGGGTGGTCGGCGTTCCAGGCGGGTCTTGGACGGCGAGCGACGCCGTAAACCTTCCAGGGGCCGCCGGGGGTGTCGGCGAGAGGGAGGATCTCGGCGAGGCTGTTGCCAACGATCCCGGTGACGCCCACGATTAGAGCCACGCTGTGGTGCTTCAGTGGCGCATCAACATCATCTTCTTCTTCAAACCTTTTCTGGGAAATTAAAAAACAAAAATGATCAGATTCTAGTATAGTATAGTGTAGATTCTAGTATAGTATAGTGTAAAGACGAACACAACTATAGCTGAAAATCAACACTTCAGCTTCTTTCTGCTATTACGACGATAGGTTTCTGGCAGATTATTATTCATCAGTGTCGTTAGATTATATTATATACAAGGAACATACCCTGGCAGCGCCAATAGCTCCAGCCCACCACCAGCTCATCTTTGGGATGATTTGCAGGGAAAATATAATGGTCTCTTCTTGTTAAGAGAAATGGAAAGTTTCTGCAGGCTCATAAGCAATCAATCGAGTGATGACGAGCAATATATCTGCAATAAGGAATAGCCCAATCAAGTTGGTGAGAAAGTTAGCTTGATAACCCTAACGTTTCAAGTTGCATTCTCTGTTATTTCAGATCCACAAGCAACAGTGTATGAAATTTGACAATTTGTGGCGAAGAAAGACCTGAGGGTCATTTGTCAACCCACGTGCATGAATAAATTCATTAAGCTTACCGATTAAAAGTCATTGAGGGATGGAAGACTTGAACCCACAGGCTTTTTCCATCCACAAGATCAAGTGACATATCACATAAGTTGTTACGTACTGAAATTCGATACGCAACCGGAGAAACCTTTCGAGCAGGCTTATAATTTCTAATCGTGGTCACGGCAAACTACAATTTCACACTTCGAGCCTATGAGATCGAGCTCTAAAAAATAACTAGAATTGAAGAATAACAATACATATCTCTGCTTGTTCATCTTCATATATACAATGGACCTATTTATATTAATTTACTAATACATTGAAGCATAGCATGACTTTGAGATCACAATCATGGACGAACACAAAAGATTCAAATTTTATATATTTGAGATATGGTTTTTACCACTACAACTAGATATATATAAAATAAGACTCCCTCTCCATACATATATTATTCCCATTTCTTGAAATGCATTACAGTGAGTAAGATGACATTTTTAACACTAACTAACATGGCACACATACATACACAGACAAAACTAAGGAACAATCTTATAAGCTTTCACCTTATCAATCCATGAAATGAAGGCTTTGTTGGTATTCCTAAATCCCAGGAACCCATGCTCTTTGCTCTTGTTGTTCATAGTATCCAGGGGACAACTTCCACTGAACACAAGATCCGCCATCCACCATAATCCAACATCCTCCAATTTCGTAGGCTGCAAATCATGTTTCTTCACAATCTCATCCCAAACAGCCCCTTTCCCCTTCATCATCTCCTGCAGAGTAATCCTCTCCCCCTCCTCTAATTCCCCGGATTCAACCCCAAACTGCTCCGCTAATATCTTCCACAAATGCTTCCATTTGTAGACGTCGCCATTGCTGACGTTGAAAGCTTCGTTCTTGGCGTGTGGGTCCACTGCCGCCCAGATCTCCTGCTCTGCAATTAAATCCGCATCGGAGCAAACAGAGTAGTCATCCCACGCAGCTTTAATCCCGGGGAATCTCAGTGGGGCCCCTTCGTGCTTGCAGATTGCGGCGTAGACGCAGAGAGTTCCGACGATGTTCATCATGCTGTACGGAGAGAAGCCGTGGATGAGCGCCGGGCGGTGAACCGACCACGTTAATCCCTCCTTTTTCTTAACCTCGTCGAACAGAAGATCCTCGAGAACGTAGTAAAAGTTGGGCGTGTCCAATCTGGGCAAATCCTCGTGATACGGCGTGTCGTGGGCTGATTTTCCCAAATATTCGAACGAACCCATGTAGTGTTTTTGGCCGGTTTGTAGGCAAATATGCTTCAAATCTGGAGAATTTGGGATTACCGCATTCAATACATTCCTTAACATTCTCCCGTTCACTTCACAGTTTTCCAGTTCCGTGGGCCGGTTCGCCCACGTCACGTAAAAAACATGCGTGACATCACTCAGCACCGACAGCTTGGAATTGGCGTCTTCTTCGTCGGAAATATCGCACTGGATATACTGTATAGGATGATCAGCGTTCCAGGCGGGTCTTGGGCGGCGGGCTACGCCGTAAACCTTCCATGGGCCGCCGGGGGTGTCAGCGAGAGGGAGAATCTCGGCTAGGCTGTTGCCAACAATCCCGGTGACGCCGAGGATTAGAGCCACGCTCTGCTGCCTGGGTGCCGCATTGTCATCTTCTTCAAATCTTTTCTGGAAAAAAAAAAAAAAACATAATCATCAGATTCTAGTATTGTGTATGATAATATAAACGTGTCAACATGTCAGTGGATCAGAGGTTCCCACTACTTTTGACTATTATATAGAACACAGGCAAAAATCCACCTTACAACATTAAATGCCATATATATAAGCTGTCAGGGGATAAGTACGGGCTAGCGGCGGGCATGCACGAACCCAAAGGCGGGTCCAATATCCGGAAGCCAGATGTTGTGATGCAAAAAGGGTTTGGACTTTGAGAAAGACGTCTAAGGACAGCGATCGACCGCTCATCCAGAGCCCTAAGGCCGGGACCTAGATTGGCCTCGGACTGGCCCAACAGATCGAGAGGACCAAACTGACCAGTAAGTAGGAGAAAACCGGTCAATTAAAATAGACTAGGGCAGTGTAGGGTAGGTCGGGAAATAATCCCTATCTCTGTAAATTAAAGACAAGCACTTATGTACAAGAAACATATATACCCTTTCAGTGCCAATAGCTCCAGCCAACCACCAGCTCATCTTTGGGATGATTTCCAGGGAAAATATAATGGTCTCTTGTTCAGAGAAATGGAAAGCTTCTGCCGGCTCATAAACTATGGAGTGAGCAATATATAGGCAATTGGAAACAACTCCAACAAAGTTGGCTGAAGAGTTACTTTCATGACCATTCAAGTTTAATTTGATGTGAAGGCTGGTTATAGACTAACGTATAAAAGCAAAACAATAGACTTTTCCAAAATGTAATACGAGTCCATGTAGGCGGCTTCCCAATAAATTAAAATACATGTCAAATAGGACGATACAAAGATGGTCCCACTTTAGTTGGAATATATAATAAATTTCAGTTCCACAACCAACTCTAATAAAGATGGTCATTCCTCAATCGAACATGCATGGATAATGTCGAGACTTTTCCACTTTTAGTATCACAAATATTAAATTATTTTCTTATTTAATTATTGACTCTGTTACAATGTAGTATCACTTACTGAAGCACAGAGAGTCAACATTTGCCTCCACTGAAGCTCGAACCCACTCCCATCATCTATCTATGTGGGAGTGTTAACCGGAACACCGGATGCCACTAGACCACAAGGTCTTGGCAATGCTTTTACATTTGATCTCATTACTTTTAAATCATTGACTTCACTGTTTTTCAATTCCGTGGCCGGGTTGGTGGGCCGCGCCCATGTCATGTAGAAGACATGCGTGACATTTGTCAGCACAGACAGCTTGGATTGGGTGTCTGCGGAAATAGAGCACTGGATATAAGGATGTGCATAACTCGACCGACCCAAAAAATCCGCACTGTCCAAAGTCCGAAACAAAGCCTGCCGACCCGAATCCAGAAGTCATATCCAAACGGCAAGTCAAAATGACGTCGGGTAAGGGATTTCGAGTGGGGTAGGATATTTCCATATCCGACCCGCCCTAGTATTCGAAATATATAAGGGTTAGGTTTAATATGCTATGATACGACGTCGTTTTGTCCAAATATGTATGTATGTATGTATGTGCGTGTGTGTGTGTTGAACAAGAACTTCGTTCATTTGCGCAGTCGTCGTTCAATTTGTGAGTTCGTTCTCTCTTTTCTCTCTTTCTCTGATTCTCTCTGTTCTCTCTTTCTCCGATTCTCTCTATTCTCTCTACTCTTCCAGAATCTAAGTTTCATAGACCATAGTTTATAATTGATTCTCTTTATTCTCTACTCCTATGTTCTCTCTTCTTCTCCGATTTTCTGATTCTCTTTGTTATGTGTTCTCTCTTTTTGTCTCACTCCCTGAGACCTAAGTTTTAGACTATCGTCTCCAACGGCCACCAGAGAATCGGAGACTTGGAGTGGTGGATGCCCTACTCGTGGTGAATACTGATTAGAAGCCCTTGATCTCTGGGAAATATTTTGGAGAAACGAATTAAATCGCAAATCCTAATTTTATATTTCTAATTTATTAAATGTATTGATCAAACATCTTTCTGATTGTCTCATTGATTTTATATTTTAAAATGAGTTTGCAATGATTGTTTCAACCAATTGACTCTATAGTTTTTGCTATTAAACTTTTAAGAAATATTAATGACCTCAATGGGATAAGGAGCTATCATCCAGACTAATTGTTGGGTTAGGATAAGGAGTTTGGTAATTGCATTGTCCTCTGCTAATTAAAGATTCTCGTCTTCATTAGTCAAGTTGTTGGTCCCGATGTAGTCAACCCAAATTTTCATGACAATTTTTTAAGGCAATTTGAAGAATTTCTTATCATGAAATTCAATTTGTAATTAAGATTTCATTCACTCAAGTAGCAAAATAAACCAGAGACCAACAATAAAATCTATGGACAAGACATGTATATATGAGGACATTAGAAGCCAGAATGTGTATGTCTCCTAGTATTATTCAAAAACATTACACTGAAATCAAGTAATGATGAAGCACAGATAGATATGAGGTAAATCAAGGAACGATCTTGTGAGCTTTCACCTTATCAATCCATGAAACAAAGGCTTTCTGGGAGTTCCTAAATCCCAGAAACCCATGTTCTTTGCTCTTGTTCATAGTATCCAAGGGACAACCTCCACTCAAGATAAGATCCACAAACCACCATACTCCAACATCCTCCAATTTCGTAGCTTGCAAATCATATTTCTCCACAATCTCATCCCAAACAGCCCCTTTCCCTTTCATCATCTCCTGCAGAGTAACCCTCTCCCCCTCCTCAAATCCCCCATCTTCCACCCCAAACTCCTCCGCCAAAATCTTCCAGAAATGCTTCCATTTGTACACGTCGCCATTGCTGACGTTGAAAGCTTCGTTCTTGGCGTGTGGGTCCACCGCCGCCCAGATCTCATGCTCTGCAATTAAATCCGCATCGGAGCAAACAGAGTACTCATCCCACGCTGCTTTAACGCCGGGGAATCTCAGTGGGGCCCCTTCGTGCTTGCAGATTGCGGCGTAGACGCAGAGAGTTCCGACGATGTTCATCATGCTGTGCGGAGAAAAGCCGTGGATGGTCCCCGGGCGGTGAACCGACCACGTTAATCCCTCCTTTTTCTTAACCTCGTCGAACAGGAGATCCTCGAGAACGTAGTAAAAGTTGGGCGTTTCTAGGCGCGGCAAATCCTCGGTGTACGGCGTGTCGTGGGCGAATTTCCCGAAATATTCGAACGAGCCCACGTAGTGTTTGTGCCCTGTTTGCAGACAAATATGTTTCAAATCTGGAGAATTTGGTATCACCGCATTCAACACATTCCTCAACATTCTCCCGTTCACTTCGCAGTTTTCCAGTTCCGTGGACCGGTTCGCCCAAGTCACGTAAAAAACATGCGTGACGTCACTCAGCACCGATAGCTTGGAATGGGCGTCTTCCTCGTCGGAAATATCGCACTGGATATACTGTATTGGATGATCGGCGTTCCAGGCGGGTCTTGGGCGGCGAGCGACGCCGTAAACTTTCCATGGGCCGCCGGGGGTGTCGGCGAGAGGGAGGATCTCGGCGAGGCTGTTGCCGATAAGCCCGGTGACGCCGAGGATTAGAGCCACGCTCTGGTGCTTGCGTGGCGCATCAACATCATCTTCTTCAAATCTTTTCTGGAAAAAAAAAAAAAACATAATCATCATATTCTAATATAGTATAGTGTAAATTAAAAACAGACAGGAGCATCCTTAAATCTACAAGCAAACTGTCTCACCCAAGTACCTACAGTCCAGCTAGGAATTAGTCTGACCGACAGAGAAAACCTGAGTTACAGCAAAAAAACAAACACGTATGTACAAGAAACATATATATATATACCCTGGCAGCGCCAATAGCTCCAGCCCACCACCAGCTCATCTTTGGGATGATTTCCAGGGAAGATATAATGGTGTCTCTTGTTCAGAGAAAAGGAAATTAAAGCTTCTGCAGGCTCATAAACAATCAATGGAGTGAGCAATATAATATATAGCCTTCTTGAGTTAATTAAAGTGGCGATGATCTTAGTTGATTTATCTTCTCTTATTTCTTTTGTCAACTAACATATAAATATATAATAGATTTTATCCAAAATGTACTACAAGTCCACAGTGGTCGGCGGCTTCCCAATAAGTTAAAATACATGTGAAATTGGACCACACAAATATGGTCCTACTTTAGTGTAATATATGATAAATTTCAGCTCCACTAGCAACTACTCTGTATGAAATTTGATAATTTGTGGCGAAGACAAACTTTGAGAGTCATTTCTCAGCCCACATGCATGGATAATGTCGGGATTATTTTTCCACTTTTGTATCACAAATATTATTATATTATTTTCATATTTAATTATTGGGTACGGTGGCGTGTTGTCATCTTCTTCAAATCTTTTCTGGATAAAACATAATCAAATTTCTTTATGAACATGTATTGCATTGTAACAAAGTCAGTAATATTAAAAAAAAAAAAAAAAAATGGCCGGGGAGCGCCAATAGCTCCGGCCCAACCACCAGCTCATGTTTAGGATTTATACACAAATGCTGTAGATCAGAGAAATGGGAATTTTTTGCAGGTTGATAAGCAACCCAGGGAGTGAGTCATATATGCAACTTGAGTACTGTAAAGTTATAAATTATCCTAAGTAGTTGGTTAGACCGATCAAAATCTTACACAGTGTATGCAACTAGTGATGTGAACTAATACTAAACATGCAGACAAATATGGGTCCTACGTACCTTAATTTGGTTGATATAAATTTCCACACTCAACACTATAATTCGTACTTTTGTTGACAACACCAATAATTTGTATTTTTGTTGGAAAAGGGAAGAGAGAAGAAAAAAAAAGGTGAAACAAAGCTGCTTTTCACGCGACTTAGTGTGTTTTACACATATTTTGCAAGTATCTCTTTCAATCTGTGACCCCATATCTACTTCTCTAAACTTTTTCTGCATAAATCATTAAAAAAAGAAACTTGCCCTGGCAGTGCCAATTGCTTCAGCTCACCACCATCTCATCTCTGTAATCTCTCAGTCGAGCTGTCGCATAAGGCCTTCTCCGGTGTCATTTCAGGTAAAATTCCATGGGAAGTAGGTTCACCGCTTAGTTAACAACTTATTCGCCATCTAGAACATCAAGTGAAAGTGAGATTTGTTCCTATAAATTCTCATCAATAGGAAGCTATAGCTGAAGGTGAGTACACCTAAAATTACCACGTTTTTTTGTGCCTACATGAATTAATTGCTTACAAATGTATCATTAAAATGGAGATCACAATCATGGATGAACACAAAAGGTTCAAGCTTTATATATTTGAGATATGGTTTTTACCACTACAACTAGATATATGAGACTCCATGTATTATTCCCATTTCTTCAAATACATTACAGAGAAAAAGATTACATTTTTAACACCAACATGGCACACATACAAACACAGACAGTCAGAAAACTAAGGAACGATCTTGTGAGCTTTCACCTTATCAATCCATGAAATGAAGGCTTTCTTGGAGTTCCTAAATCCCAGAAACCCATGTTCTTTGCTCTTGTTCATAGTATCCAGGGGACAACCTCCACTCAATATAAGATCCACAAACCACCATACTCCAACATCCTCCAATTTCGTAGCTTGCAAATCATGTTTCTTCACAATCTCATCCCAAACAGCCCCTTTCCCCTTCATAATCTCCTGCAGAGTAATCCTCTCCCCCTCCTCAAATCCCCCATCTTCTACCCCAAATTGCTCCGCCAAGATCTTCCAGAAATGCTTCCATTTGTACACGTCGCCATTGCTGACGTTGAAAGCTTCGTTCTTGGCGTATGGGTCCACCGCCGCCCAGATCTCGTGCTCTGCAATCAGATCCGCATCGGAGCAATCTGAGTATTCTTCCCACGCTGCTTTAACGCCGGGGAATCTCAGTGGGGCCCCTTCATGCTTGCAGATCGCGGCGTAGACGCAGAGGGTTCCGACGATGTTCATCATGCTGTACGGAGAGAAGCCGTGGATTGTCCCCGGCCGGTGTACGGACCACGTTAATCCCTCCGTCTTTTCCGCTTGCTCTAACAGAATATCCTCGAGAGTGTAGTAGAAATTGGGCGCGTCTAGTCGCGGCAAATCCTCGTGATACGGCGGATCGTGGGCGACTTTTCCGTACAATTCAAACGGGCCTAGATAGTGTTTCCGGCCCGTTTGCAGGCATATGTGCTTCAAATCCGGGCAATTGGGAACGACGGCGTTTAGCACATTCCGGAACATTTTCCCGTTTGCTTCGCAGTTTTCCAGTTCCGATGATCGGTTCGCCCACGTGACGTAGAACACGTGCGTGACATCTGTCAGGACTGACAGCTTGGATTGCGCGTCTTCCTCGGCGGAAATATCGCACTGGATATACTGGATTGGGTGGTCGGCGTTCCATGCGGGTCTTGGGCGGCGAGCGACGCCGTAAACCTTCCATGGGCCGCCGGGCGTGTCGGCGAGAGGGAGGATCTCGGCGAGGCTGTTGCCGACGATCCCGGTGACGCCGACGATTAGAGCCACGCTCTGGTGCTTCGGTGGCGCGTCATCTTCTTCTCCAAACCTTTTCTGCAGAAATTATAATCAAAATTTACAATTAACAACTCATCCATGATCGGAACCGGAAAATTATCAAATTCCCATCAGAATCTGAACAAAAAAATTGAAACTTGCCCGTGCAGCGCCAATAGCTCCGGCCCACCACCAGCTCATCTCTTGAACTTCTTCTCTTAGTAAAATTGAAAGTGTCCTTGATTGCTACTTTAAAGAGTTCGATTTGTCACGTTAAAGAGTTCTGAATTAGGTTTGTAGAACTTCGTGAACACGATAAAGAGTTCTGAATCAGACTTTGTGAACACCATCTAGACCAAAATGTAGAAGCTCTTAGTGTGAAAAGAGCTCAACACAAAAACTATATGGTCATGACAGTCAACAAATGTGGCATGTGTTATTTATTTAATAAGTGATAATGTCATCCACACAAAAACTATGACTACATGGTCATGTATCAGCCACAGATTGGATTGCTAGGGGTTAATATTAGTTAGTACAAGTAATCCATCATTTAGAGTTGATTAATGATATAATGATCAATCATACAGCAAAAAAAACATGATGACATGTTTAAGATAAGATTGATTAACGATTAATGATCAATCATACAGCAAAAAAACAAACATGATGACATGTTTAAGATAAGATTGTGCAGGTTAAGGTTAGGAAGATAACATACAAAATGAAGAATTAGCAGGGGCATAGAGGCTAAAACCACTAACTTTCAGGAGATTGAATCCTTAACAGCATCCAGTTCAGGAAACATGGGGAAATACCCAGAGCCCAACATGGCAATATAAATATATAATGCATTCCTTGCCATTACATTACATGTGTTGTTAACAACTGGCATAGAATTTTGCAAGCTCAAAATGAAGACCTAAAAGCAAAACTATGTTGGCACCCTAGATTCCTAAGAACATGTTTCTGCATAATCCATTAACTGCACTCCTCCTGAAGCACAATACTTAAAGAAAGTGGGGAGTTATCAATCCGGCAATCTCGAGGAACCCAACCTGTTCCCTTCCTCCAAAAATTTTCTTCAGCTCATCGTCACACACAATGACCTTCTTGTCTGCGGGATCCTACAATTGGGAGATAGAGAGGAGACATATTCAGCTCATGATGTTATATCTTAAGGCAATGTTATAAGCAAAATCATGCTGATAACTTATAAGTGTAGTATGTAAACAATGGTGATAATATGGTATCATACTCTCTTATGAAAGTAACAAACGAAGTAACTAGAAGCCTGCAGGCTGTAGCTCAGAGACTCAGAGTCACAAAAAAGGCTCAAGCTTTTTGGAAACAACACTATAGCTTCAACCAATTTACAAAATAATGAATTATTCATTGGGAAATAAAAAATAATATATACCAACACCTTTCAAACTAAATTGCCATCAACACTGCTTCAAAGATGTTATGCACATGCACATATATTAATGAAGTAATGAAATGAATAAACTGTGCATGCCTCACCCTGCATTTCAAGAAAGGACTATAGCCTGGCAACCACAACCAAGTTGGTCAGACTATTGGTTTGGTAATCACAAGTTTCTAAATCCAACTTCCAGTAGGAGCGGTCTATTGTACTTCTTGGTTTGAGCCGGTCAACTATGAGCAATTTAGTTGTTCTTTGCACCTAGTGCAAAAGTGGCTACAGGTGTCTCTCGTCACCCAAAAAAGGGGAAGGACTGTAGTTCTATTCCCTTAAGCAACTGGAAGCTAATTTAGGCCACACAACTTATAACAAAAGAATAAAAAATGACATTTTGCATACGGCATACCAAAATCATCAAATTAGCAAAGGTCTCATGGCTTTCTTCCTACATATTAATACCATCTCCATAGAGTATATCATTCCAAAAGCCTAGGGAAACAAGATGGTGCCATTATAGATGTTCCACAAGAATGAAATAAGTTTACAGATATTCCCAACAGTAGTCATAAACCAAACATGGACAACATGAAGATTGAAAGGGCAAATCACCATATGCATTCCAAATATAGCCAAGGTAAATTTTAAAGAATACTTTAATAAATTTAAAATTTCTGAATTTTTAGTTCCAAATATTTAATCTTTAGTGTACAAACTAAATATTTCAGTTTTTATGCACAATTAGAAATATATATACACACACAGTGCCCAATTTCTTCAAAATTTCAAGCAATAGATTCAAAACAAAATATTTGTTGCCCTAATATCGAGGAGGGAGAATCGCAAATGTTACCTGAAGGTTATGCTGTTTAATGTGAGCCCAAACCTGCTTGACAACTTCAGTGCGAGGGGCCTCAGCAACGCCGCCGAGGAAAGCCTGCATTTCCGGGGAGACGCGCCGTGGCTTCATGATACCTCGGACAGGGCTCTTCTTCGTCTCCGATGCCGGATTCGAAGAAGCTGCGAAGCTCACCGTACGCGCAGGGTGCAGGTTAGCAAAAGGAGGAGCCGCAAGCCTAACAGAAGACGGCGACCCCGACGGCTTCAACAACGTCGCCGTTTCTCCGGTAACAAAGCCGGAAAACATCCCCAAAGACAGAGCCATTACGCCGGAACTTTGGATTGGATAATGTTTCTAGAAACTTCGGGAACTTCAAAGCGTTTGAAAATTATCTGAAACGCCGTGGAAAATTGTGAGATGGAGAGAGAAAGAGATAATGCATTGCAGAGTTCAGAGGAGATGTGTTCAGCCTACTTTTGGGCCGACACAAAATTATGGGCCCATACCCCAAACGTATGAATTAAGCCTTTCTTGCAAGCCCGATTCTTATAGGCTTAAAAAGGTCTTCTTTTGGGCTGATCCAAGATGTAAATCCAATTGCAAACAAACTACATGTTACCTTTCACTAATTTTCAACAAAACAATGGACAAATAGCTATATAATGGCAGTTGTTATGCCGTGGACCCAGGTCCACCTTGTACGACACCGTTTCACAATTTATTATTTTTTTTTAAAAAGAAAAACAAAAAAAGTTAACGGCGTTAACGGCTCCTTATCGCAACAGAACACAAACCCTACATTTACAGGTCATATACTCTATATCACAATTTGAAAACTCCACATTCACACATTACAGGGCTACAAGTTGCTAGAACTATGTTAACTCTACTACAGATTCACACATTCATGACTCTACATTTACAAATTCTATACTCCATAAGTCCATATTCACAATTTGAAACCTCCACATTCACACATTTCAGGACTATATGTTTAGACTGTTTAGTAATTTTTTTTTTTAAATAGTGAAACGGCGTCGTATTGGACCCAGGTCCACCTTGCAATGTGCACTTGGGTCCACGGCATAATTTGTGATATAATGGAATATTGGTCGTCGTTATACGGTGAACCATGGCCCATAATGCATGCTCACAAAACGACACCGTTACATTAAGTAAGAGAAACGGTTGCCGTAAGTTGTAATGAAGCTCTGTAAAAGATACTACAGCTCATCTCAAAAGATACTATCTCACATTGCTTTTATATTATCAAATGAAACTGTAGTTATATCAAAATCAAGGCTTTTAAAAGGTAAAACAAAATACGGAGTAACAAATAAAAGGAAACAAGGTAAATAATAATGAGAAAATGACAGGGCAACGAGTAGAGGCCCTCTAGAGGGTGACGGTGATAGGCAATATCATTTCAAGTCGTTAGTATGTATTATATTACTGAAATTCTATTAAAAAAATTAAGGTTAAACTATATGCATATATAGTTAAATAGTGAAATTTAAAGATTTTTCAATAATGTTAATCAATATTTGTATTAATAATACTAGGTACAGCAATGTATAATGTCCATAATACACAAAATTAACTAATTTTGTTGGCATATAAAAGTACTATTTATATATTTATTTTTAAATAATGATATTTTGATTGTTATTATTTTTAAATAGGGGTATATTAAAATGTCATTATCTTGTAAATATACAATATTGTGGTTATAACATATAACATCAAAATTGAAATGGTTGGTGATGAATATATATTCATGAATGCTTGATTTAAGGATGAAATGAATAATCGTTCATCTAGATTAGCTTGTTTTCTAAATAATTACAGCTAGATCCTCAAGTTCAAGCATAGATAACACTTGGATCCTTTAAGTCTTTGCATTATGACTATATACTTTAAAATGATACCATTGGCATTAACTAACATAGATGATACATCAAGAGTATAAACTTTGGACAAAGCAATGACTGCGTGGGTGGAGCATGCTTCTCGTATAATAAGATCACAAGTTTAATTATTGTCTATACCATCTCAATAAAGCCCAAGCCTCACACATGGTCTTCATTGTACGGTTTACTTCTCTTGCATAGCTTATTAGTTATTACACAATAGCAGAATTTACCAGTGTACAATCTTAGATAATAACAATCTTAGATAATAACGACGAGTTTCTATTGTTTCGCACTAAAAAAAAAGTTATAAACTTCTAAAAATACTAGGGGTGGAATTTCCTATATAGTGATAAGTATGGGGTTTAATTAAATACCATGGCAACAACCATAATTAGGACTTGTGTAAAAGGTGATGTGTGTAATCTAAGTACTTAATTAGATTGTCTGTTGCTGAGGAGTATCATAATGGAAGTAGATTATAAAGGTGAATTGCTTTGCAAGCAATGCCCTTCCCTTCCCCATTATCTTTCCTTTCATTAAAATCAATGTCAACCTATCACTTCTTTTTCTTTATTACACCATATTATTGTTATTATTTATTTCAACAGCCCCACCTACTCATTACAAGGGCTAGAATAATAAATATTTTTATAACCAAAAAATTTACAGTTAATTACTAACCAACAAGTTAAATCGAGAAACTATTAACAAGAATTGAACTTGTGACATTCTAATATAAAAATCATGTCTCATTCACTTAGTCACCTATTTCGGGACAACCCTACATATACTTCCAGTACTAAACGGTGCATAGTACAAGTTATTTACTATTTTTGTATACATTCTTAGAAGTTACTTTTTAAAAAAATTAAAAAAAATTGAGTGATAGGGGATGCAATGGTCAAAATTTCAGAGTACCTACTAACTGGCGGTCATTCTGAAAGCGTCCCACTAGCCCGCTGGGGCGCACAGTCTCTTGCCTTTTTTCTTCTCCTGCAAAAATTAAGGTCTTTTGCCTGAGAAAAAGAAAATCAATGTTCATATTACTTAAAAACCATATATATATAAACTTTTTTTTTGGGTGAAAACGATGTAATAGTGTTGCTAATTACATCATTTGCATGAGTATGTAGAAAATGAAAGAAATAGTGGAAAGAGACTAACCAACATCATTAAACTGAACAAATTAACCCCGGCCAGGTGGCGGTGGCGCCCGCCATCTCCACCAACCTGCAATCTGGCGCCAACGGAAAATGTCTTAAAAAGTTTGTTTGGTAGTCAGTATTCATATAATAACTCCGTGAAATCGTAAGAAAGACTCAATCCATCCATCATCCCATCACCATTCACCACCTTTATGGTACGTACATTATTCTTTCTCATTTCCTAGATCTCAAATAGTTCATCCAAACAAGGCCCTATATATTCTCTCCTCTGTCGCATTGTTTCACCACAACCAGCTCTCTCTTCTCTTCTCTTCTCTTATCTTCTCTCCTGTTCTCTCGGAGAGAATAAGAAAGTTTGAGCCGTTGGATCGATTATAGCATTGTGATGATGGATTTGAAATGTGCTGCCGTGGTGGCATTTGTGTGCTTGATCGTGGCCGGAGTTGGTGGCCAAGCGCCGCCGGCTCCTCCCACGTCAACTCCGGCGCCGCCGACTCCTACCACCCAGGCGCCGCCTACTCCGGCCACCCCTAACGCTCCGGCGCCACCAACTCCGACCGCGACTCCGGCTCCTCCCACTCCCACCGCCACGCCGGCGCCGCCAACACCCACTTCTTCTCCTCCCCTAACACCACGCCGCCCACGCCGCCGGCTCAAGCGCCGCCTGCTTCCTCTCCTCCTCCCGTCGTGACATCACCGCCGGCTTCACCGCCGCCAACTCCGCCGGCGTCTCCCCCACCCGTCACCACACCGCCGGCCAGCCCTCCGCCGTCAAGTCCTCCTCCGGCCCCCGCTAGCCCCCCGCCGACTCCCCCATCTCCACCGCCGCCAACTCCTTCCCCGCCACCTCCGGCAGCTCCTACACCTTCCCCTCTCGCATCTCCGGCTCCGGCTCCCGCCCTTAAGAAGCCCAAAAAGAAGAGTCCGGCACCGTCTCCTTCCACATTCAGTCCCCCATTACCCCCGTCCGGAGCTCCGGCCCCCAGCCTTGGATCTCTATCTCCCGCTCCATCGGCCACCGATCAGGTATCTTCATTATCCGCATGTGAGGTTATGAAGTAGGCTTAAAAATAGTTATGAACAAATACTGCATTGTAACCAACAGTACTAAAAAAACTAATGACTAGTCCACAGGAATAACGATTGAATAAACACATGAATCTCATGCAACTAATTAACTACTTATGGCTTGATTTCATTTAATTTGCAGAGTGGAGCAGAGAGCATTAGGACGGTGAAGAAGATGGCGGCGAGCATGGTGGCGTTTGGCGCCATGAATTTGCTGCTACTTTAGATATATATATTATGTGCGGATGGAGTTGCCATCAGGGTGATGATGATGGCCGGCCTATCTTACATCTATTTGATCTACATGCATTTATTTACTTTGATTCTTTGAGATTATTGGAGCTTTTTGTATTGAGGTGTTTGCTTTTGAATTCATAATTTCATTCGGATAATCGACTCCATCTATTTTTACTTTTTTTCCATATATATAAATATATATTATATCCATGCTTGCTTTATGTTTTTAAGACATCCATATCTTATAATAGTTGGATACATCATATGACAACAAATCGTACATCATACACGATAGGACTGTCAATGCGGGTGGAAGCCCGTAGAACGAGCTAGGGCTTCAGAAAAAAAAGGCCCGCAAAAGAGCAAGTCCCACATTGACAGCTCTAATACGTGGAGTGTCAATGCGGGCTTGATAGAGTTATCAAAACAGGCCAATTTGATGTATACCTAATTAGCCAAAAACTAATCAAACAGGGTTGGTCCATATGTGATGTCCGGTAAGACAATGAAATTTGTCGTGGCCTCAAATGATCACAACCAAGATGGCACTATGGAATCATGGCCTATCAAATGATTAAATGGGCCATGATTGAAGTCTTTGACGGCCCATTTAATTCTTAGTAAGATGTCGCCCGGTTGTTATGGGCCCTCATCTCTTTCACATCCAATATACCTCACGATCTTCGTCCTTAGAATGTCTCTCTTTGTCTCTGCATGTTCTATTGACTATTGTTGTTAAAAAATGAATTCTTAATGACATTAATATATGGAATTACGTATTACTTGTAATAGTTTAAGAATGTCTTAGTGTTAAGGTTATAATATTCGGGTGATCCAATGGGTTTGTGTACCATCCATTCTTGAGTTCTTCACTACTAAAATCTAAAGTTTGTCTATGATGACTCCTCAAACTTTTTAATATAAGATATTTGGGTCATTTTTTAATCAAAAATAATGCTATAATTGTTTTCTAAAATGATAGGATTTTTTTTATATATACTAAAATGATAGGATTAATATTACAAGTATTTCAAAAAAAAAAAAAAAAAACATATTCACTTGTCCAATCAAAAAAGGTTGTCAAGCAATAATCGTTCCACAAAAAGTACTTCATTGGTTTTCCTACTAATAACAAGGGTTTTAATTAGGTAACCTTATCCCTAAGCAACTAAACCTAATAACTCCAATTAAATTGGTCAGATTGTTAACTTCATAATCACAATGTTACAAGTTTGACTCTTAATAACAACAAATACAAGTTTCCTTCAATGGCCCCTAGTTTACCAACTTTATCGATCTAATGCACATCCTCCATATTTTCTTGATTGCGAGTTTCTTTTGTCACCCATTATTAAAATTAGTAAACAAATATGGGTATGGGCTTGATGTTTCACCCAACCTAACCTAACAAAAATGGCAAACCCAATGTGCAATTGCACGTGGAAAGGACACATGCGCTTGGTGGGGATGGGATGATCTTTTCTGCAATTGCTCTCTAATAATGGGAGGCGAGTAAATGCATATATGCAGCTTCAAAGAAATTAAAGGACCATGAAATTGAAACCTAGACGACCATGGGGTATGGTCTGGAATCTCCTGTCACTGTACCCTTCCCAGCCTCCATTGCACCATTTCTTTCACCAAAATGGAAATAAGCATTTCACCTTAATTTCTTTCATTAAATTCCTCCATTGCCGACAGCCACAGAGATCTACACGTGTCAAATTCGATTGGAACTCGACATCCTACACTATTCTAAGTGCACTAGCCCTCCATAACTACTACTTCTTCATGAGGCAGTACTCTATTAAGTGTAATCGTTGCACCTGTTTTCTGCTTAGTTCCTGATCGTTATTATTCAACTGTCTTAATTGCTTTGACGGGTTAGACCAAAGAGTGTTATCCCGTCAAGTACAATGGAGGGAACTGAGTTACCACGAACAATAACACATCATCTCCTCACACTCGAGACCAGATTTTTTCCTTTGCTAGATCAACTGCTATATTATGTCCCGTAACAATACGTTGGATTCTCAGCTCGCATTGTTCTCATTTACTATTTCTCCTATACGCACCTCAAGAAGAACCTCAACAAACCTACCATCACATCCCTATGTGGCACGAAGACGAAAAATTGAGTTGTCAATGAAATTTAGAGTTTGATGTATCAATTCAGGAAAATTAAAACGTTATATTTGAATTTAAATTTCTGCCAACAAATTTGATATATAAAAACTATATATAATTGGTTTTAAAGTGAAACAAATCAAATAATGTGAACAAGCATAATAGTAAACATGCTTTTAGTAAAACTTAATTTGAATTTTTGGATTCTTTCAAAAAAAAAAATTTGAATTTTTGGATCGTTGCACATGATATGATGCTAAACCTAATACGTCATTCAAGTGTATTAATAAATTAAGAAAAGGAGTAGAATATTTGGCAACAACCAAGCAGCTATGGTAATATGAAATCTCAGTCTAAAGTCAACATTGGAAAACACAAACAACATGGCCTTAATCTTATTTTAAAGTTTAAACCAACATTTACTTAGGTTTCCCAGAACATACTGTAACAGCACGACTTGGTAAACCCACATAATATATTAGTACAAACGTGAATGTTACGCTATGTGTTTAGTGATATTATAAGTTTTCTAACGTTAACTTTCACAATTAATTATTCCAGAAATATGTAAGAGTTGATTGCAGGAACAAAATCTTGTTTAAACTCAAATATGTATCAATATCTACTTATTGGATTTCTTAAAACTAGTGAAATAATGCTTGACTGCCTGTAAACTTGAGCCAAGGATCTTGACTGGGTGGCTCAAAGGTTTTCCTAACTAAGACAATTGATAAATGAATTGTTAATATACAATTATAAGGTTGGGTTGAATTCAAATTAGTCCTATAGTGGTGGGATTACCGAATGATATATGCACGAAAAAAAATCATAAATTTTGAAAGATTGCCTGCCTTTACATAGATGCCCACAATACAATCAATTCATACCTGGTATGATTATCACTCTATCAGCAAAGCAAAATTATTAATTGAGGCCATGGTTGTGCTAGGTTGGAGGCCTCGATGAGAGCCTCGATTTTTTGCCCCGACTGGATAAATAGTGGCGTGATTGTCTTGTTAAGACATTATCTTGACCGACTGGATAAATAGTGGCGTGATTGTCATGTTAAGACATTATCTTGATCTCTATTTGTCTAACAATTCATTGTAATAGCATTTACACAACATATCAATACAATTTGTCTCCGTGACTTACCATTACTTATTTTGTCATTACATTCAATTCCTTGTTTTTGTCACTTACCATTATCCATTTATTTATTCCTATTATTATAGAGTTTGTTAATTCGGATCACCCCAATTAATTAAATCCATGAGGTTAACTGTTGGGCTGTCTGAACTAATAGTATTGTCATTCAAACAAAACTATTAATTTCTTTGAATTGGTTAACCGCTCAATTGTCTATACTCTATAGGGGAATAATAGTACAGCCATCCAATACAATCACTGTAGAATTGCTTGCCATTGTTGCCTTCACATTCCCCATTCCATGAATGCTGAGCTGCAACATATTATTGATTCACTGGGATTAGATCCACTCCAACCAATCATACACTCTGCCTCTCTCTCTCTCTCTCATTCAATGTGTAGCAGCTTGAGAGTTCCTGCCTCATGGACCACTGTGATCTGATTGAAACGTATGATTGTGGTGCTCTAAACTTCAGATTCCATTAGGGTTTAATGGCTATACAATTAAGAGGTCCCCAACTGGTTGGTTAGGCTGCCACTTTTAGGTGGCGGTGGGTGATTCTTTCACCAATGAACTTGCCCCAGGTTGATACAATTATATAAATTCCATAAGATACATAAATAGCATAAGAAATTGTGGAGTGATATAAACTGAATGCATTTTTTTTTACCCAGAATTTACACTGTCGAACACAGTGATTAATCCCCTCGCAGCCTTGCTGAATTGTGGGCACTGGGCACCTCTTCATGTCAAAGATCGAACCCTTCACCTTTACTCATCCTTTGCCACTCAACCAAACAAGCAGGGCATTTGGTCTAGTGGTATGATTCTCGCTTCGGGTGCGAGAGGTCCTGAGTTCGATTCTCAGAATGCCCCCTCTAAGAATTTCAAGTTGAACACTGTGATTAATTCCCTCCTTGTCCATACACATGCCAAGGATTTGCCACTCAACCAAACAAACAGGGCATTTGGTCTAGTGGTATGATTCTCGCTTTGGGTGCGAAAGGTCCCGAGTTCGATTCTCGGAATGCCCCCTCTAAGAATTTCAACATTGAACTCTTTAAACCTTTAGTCAAGGATGGTCCCCTCGCTTTCCATACAAATGTCAAAGATCAAACACTTAAACCTTTAGTTAAGGATGTCCGATGCCACCCAACCACACCCTAGATTGGCAAGGGTGAAAATGGGTGCCAAGGATCGAACCATTCACTTTTAGTTAAGGATGGTCACACCCCAGGTTGGCGAGGGAGAAAATGGGTGCTTATACAAAAAAGAAGAACAAACAGCAATAACAAGTGAGAAAATGGGATAGCTAGCTTAACAAAGGCTATTTGCCCTGTTTGGTACACAGACTAGTTACAATTTCTCTACCATCTGCTTTCCTAAGCTATGGAGAAGAACTCCAGTTCTCCTTCATACAAAATAAGAACCTTTTTTAAACAAAAGAAAACCCCACACAGATAGCAAACTAGTAAAAAAAAAAAAAAAAACAGAAAGACTATTGTGAATCCTGTCTGCAACAATTCTTCCAGCTGCCCAGGAGTGTACCGAGTTTTACAAGAGAAACGATTTATAACATGAAATGGAAATCAATGGTTTGGCTCGAAGGAGAAGCTTCACCGCCTTCTTTAGTTCATGGAAGGTAAACTAAAAATCAACCTTCACCATCGATCGCTGCTTATATGCCCCTAGGAAAATTAAGCTCCAACCCCTTGTTGGATTTTGTGTTTCAGAGTATAAAGATTCATCCAAGCCCAGGAAGGACCCGTGAATGATTATGCTCTATTTACAAAATGATAGTAGCGTGCATACCAGACTACTAAAATTCTCGATAAACCTATGCTTCTAATTGTAACTCCTACTGGGTTAGTCAATTAGAACCTGCCTATCCATATAAACAACTGACCGTTACTGATCCCCGTGTAGTTCAGATTTCCACCTTCCAGACAACATTATCGACACTGCCTTCGTGGGTTGTCTCGAGAGCAGCAACCTTGGCACAGTAAGCTGCAACGGCAGCAGAGCTCTTTCCCTTTTCGTCCTGGGGAAGTTCGCACGCTTCACTTAAAGTTCCCGACCTTAAATCAGCAGGCGGAATGAAACAGTCTACTGATAAGCCCGGGACATTGAAGGCGACCTCTTCAATAGTCCACGCTTCCTCCATCCTGGTTTTGGTATGGCTCATGGCCATCTCCCCGAAACGGAATAGTGTCACGACAGAATGCCCGGAGTGGGCAATCATGATCCCTTCAACAGGACGGTAATCGTCTAAGAAAGAGTTTATAGTCGTCTCCCAGTAAACAGCATCCCCGCCATTTGTTTGGATGCGGGTAAGATGTGAATCCTCCATGTGAACGAGAAGCCCGGTTTTCTGACTAAAGTAGCCAAACAGGACATGCCTTATGATCTCTGCAGGCCCTTCGCTTCTGGCCTTGAGCGTATGAGGATCAGCACAGAGCTTGAGGATGAAGCAATCCTCCCCGTTGATTTTCTTCTCTCCTATGCACCGAGCATTCGCAAACAAACTAGCAGTGGTTCTCGGATCCAGACCCTAAAAACAGTACACCCAAATCTGAGAATTGACAAAGAAAAAACATATCAACAGGCACACATATTTTGGTCACATCTTCACCTGAAGGGCTCTTCGCAATGGCCTAACAGGACCTTTCGCAGTATGAGCTCCAATCCACGGCGTGTGCCTCCAAACAAGCTTTCCATTACAACCCGCATGAACCTTGCTCCCACCAACCGCAAGCTCCACGTACCACATGTCGGGATTCATTTTCCACAGCACAAACCCGCCAGACTCAGCAGCTCTCGCAACATTCCTATTCTTCATCACCTTCGTCGGAGTCTCAATTTCTGAAGCCAACATCCTAACTTTCCCCATTGCATAAGCATTCTTTATCGAATGCTGCAACTTCTGCCCCCCAGAAGCTGCAGTATATTGCTGCAATATATATTGAGCAGATGATGTTTCCTGGACAAAAAAAACACATGCCATCAACTCAAGGAATAAAGACAATAAACAGTGGGAAAATTGGTACTTTCTCAAGCAAAATTATTGCCCTGTTTAAAACAATGAATCTGCAGCTTTTAACACCAAAAGCTGAGCTAAAAATCCTAAAATTTGTGTAGCATTTCATAGTTTTCTCAAAATCAGAAGTCTAACAGAGTTACAGAGCAGCAAATTAAGATGAACAAAGTAAAATGTGTCAATAAAAAGTTAACAATTTCAAGTGGAAATATTCAAATATATATATACAAGAGCACATGCAAGTGTGAAATGGTGAAACTTACAATGGGAGTGTCTTTGATACTGAGATGAGGGAGGGGGTCAGCGGTGCTAACGTGCACCGGGGCGAGAGGCGCACCCATGACCCCAAGTAAGAGCCGGAGATCAGACCGGCGGCTGTAACCGTTTAACGCGACAGAGGGGGTCCGAGACAGCTGTCCCTTCATCCACTGGCCCAAACCCGACCCGACCCGCTTCGACTCTCCGACTTCCCCGCCGTCCGGATCAGGGCCCTCCATCAACGGCGTCAGCGTCTCGCCGAGCGGCCTAAGACTTCCCGATCTCGAAATCAACGAGTCGGAGTTCACAACAAAATGACTGCTACAGCTACCACTACTCTTCTTTCTCCATAGTAGCCTGGAGAGAGGCGACCCGCTTCTAGCCGGACTCTTCGCCCTTGATCGCGCCGGCGATAAGCTCCTAACCACTTCCTCCTTTAACGCCGAGAAGAACCCTTGCTTCCGCTCCATTTTCCAAACCACCCTCACTCTCTCTCTCTACTTACATACACAAAACCAAATCAATATAAACACATATCGCTAGTACACTACCTCAGACACACACAGAACAAGAATGCCCTAAAGGCCTGTGATAAAGGCCTAAATTAACCTATTAATATGCTTTAATTGTACTAATTTCTAAGTGAATGTGAGGTGTTTGGGTAAGAACAAAGCTTATTTCAGGTGTTTATGGCATGTTGAAGCATAAAATGAAGGCTAATCGGGATGATAATGGTTCTAGAATGAAAGGTCAAAACGTTCAAAGAAGCAAGGCCTGAAAGCTAAACCACTCAAAAACAAACCCAGCAACGGAACTAAAATCTGGGTTCACTCGATTTCCAATGCCACTGCAATTATCAACAGAGAACAGAGACCCCAATACACGAATAATGCCCCTACACAACAGCAACAAAAACACTGTTTTCTCAGCAAAGAAACCTCTGCAAGCGCGAAAGACTGGAAGAAAGAGAAAGAAGATGAAGAAGAAATTTCCAGTAGAGTGTGTCAGCTGCTGCTTTGCGAGAGAGAGAGAGAGAGAGAGAGTGAAGAAAAGGAGGAGAGAGAGAGAGAGAGTAGTGCGGTGCTCTCTGCTGGCTGCTGCTTTGTGTGACAGTGGAATTGAGAGCAGCATGTGTGGTTTCACGCGCGGAAGAAAAGAATTGGGTGGGCCCCCGTGTAGCTTCGGTTAATTTTAAGGTAATGTGGGCTCCTCTCTATGAAACCAAAAAGTAAATATACGAAAAAAAAGAAGGATATAGAAAGAGAGATATTATTCCACAACATCCCAACACCTATAATATCCATTATCCGCTGCCGTCTTTCATTTTTGATATGAGAAAAATAGTAAAATACTATAGTAATGTTTGGTAAATAGTTGTTAGCTGATTAGTTTAATAGATTTGTTTTGTTAATAGTGATAGGAATTACTTCCCAAATTTTCAGCTTATATTATCGGTCTATTTCCACTGATCGATCGGTCTACTCTGCCACATTTACCGGTTCGCGGACTGTCAAAGAGCTAATCATGCTTCCGACCTCCATGATCGAATTGACCGGGCCGATCGCTGTCCTTAGGCGTCCTCCTAGAAGTCCATTCCCTTTGGCCTTGTGACACCTGACTTTCGGACACTGGACCCGCCTTAAGCCGGTGCATGCCCGCCACGCGGCCGCCATGCCACTAACCCGGCACATGTCCCCTAACAGTCTATATATACGGCATTTAATGTTGAGACGTGGACTTTTGGATGCTTTCTATATAATAGTCAAGTAGTTCGAGAACATTTGACCCACTGTCACGTTGACCGAACTCCATTAGGGTATTGCTGCATTGTACCCGATCCATTTATTAATAAAGAGTATTTTCTGATCGTATTGGCGTATTTACTCTATTAGATAGTATTAAGTGATAGTATTTACAAGCGCTTCTTCATAACTTGTCACTAGGCGCTTCAGGTGGCGCCACTTTAAATGTTAATCTTTGATTTTTTTTTTTTTTGATATTGTTGCATGGACAACTTCTTCTTCTTCTTGAATATTTGTATTTAATTTTGTTATTAATTTTTTAAAATGTATGTAAATTTTATTTTTTTTAAACTCAAACTATTAATAAGATGATTATTTAGATTGAGTAAGATAATAGATGGTGATATTGATGTTGGAGCTCACAAAAAAAAATGAAAAAAGAAAAACTTTAAATATTAAGGTTGATTTTAGATAAATGCTAATTTGTATTTTAAAAAAAAAAACACACAAAATACAAAATAAGCATCATATAAAATTTTTATAAATGACTAGCAATTAAACAAGTCATAACTTCAACTTGTTTAATGAGGCAATTGTATTTTATTTTATTTTTTTAATTCAACAATTCCATTTATGAGTATAATTCAATACCTAATTTAACTTTAACTATAAAAATACATATAATTGATCATATTGTAAGCATCAATATACAAACATTCTTAAATAACACGACAGTAGAATTATAGGCCAACTCCAAATTTGAAAGTTAAAAACAACAGTTCATGTGTCTAAATGTCTAACCAAAAGTAAAAGCCAATGGCCCATGCGAAAAAGTTGAGGGACCAATCAAAGAAAATTTGATCTCCAATCACCATCCCTTTGACTCATATTTGATAGGATCAATAGATTTTTTTAGCATGTTGAGATTACAACATTCCAACTAAATTTTATAAGTTTAAAACCTGACCACCCACAATGCTAGCTGTTAATTGCAGGGATTAGTTAGGAATGGACTCACATCAAGGCCTAAATCTCCCGCATTTTAGGGGCCCAAAAACCGTGTTTTAAATTCGATTACGGACTATATTGCATACAGGCATACAGCTAATTAAGCACCGTTCCGTTCCCCACTGAAAGAGCATCGCCGTTATATTTAGAATTTAGACTAGTATAGGGTCACATAACTTATGGTTTTTTAGTCAAAGACCTTGTGGTTTAGTGGCACCCGATGTCCCAGTTTAAAGAAGAGAATAAACCGTGGCAAATTATACTATTGATTATGGTCTATCTTGTATTGTAGACCTTAGTCTAAAATAACCTTCATAAAATTAACACATTTTGTACATGCAGGTGACAGTTTTTGTACCTGTAGCTATCATATTATGTGTCAACAATTATCAAGTTATTTATTTACATATATAGAAACTGTTAACTGTAATTACAAAAGGTGTTAACTGAACGTACATAATTTTAGTATCGTGGTTCACAATGTAATATGAACATTGGTTCATGGTATAACAATTGTTAAATCGTGGGATTTATCTTGTATGGTTCTTGCTTGGTAGGATTCAAACCATGCATTATGCGACTGATCTCTCAAATTATTTTGAATTTGTTAACTAGTTGAGTTGTGCGTCAGGGACATATTCTTATTTTGTGATATCAATCATGTGAAATTTGTTCTATTTAAAAAGTAGTATTCTAAATATAATGTTACATTCTTGTACTAGAATATTATTGTACTAGAATATATTTTGTTAAATATATATATTTGATTATTACATACATTTTTATTTACTAATAACATGAATCAACTTTATTTAATAATACGTTATTTTTTAATGTCCCATTTTAACAACAAAAATATGAAGAAAAAAAATAACACCTTTCTATTTAGAATCATTCAAAAATTTGAACGTTGGACAAGCTATAGAAGATTTGCATTATCCTTAGTCAAAACATGACAACTCATATTCTGTTAATTTGTACATTGACAGCTAGAAGATAAAACTATGTATATTATTATTTGTTTTCTTAATTATCTCTTGAGTCTCGATAAGTTCAAATAACCCAAAAATATTCAATAAATAAATATAAATAATTTGGCCACACCTAATATAACCTATAGATTATTATTACAAATGCCACACTTATTATAAATTATTGTAATTATAATTATTATAATACATATAAGTGTTGTAGTTGGAGAGGCACGTGCAAAGATTTGCTTCACAACTGCAGACATATTCTAAGATAAATAGAAGAATCAGAATCTAGCGTTATTTTATATCATCAATTACTGTGTGCAGTCAAAATTTTGAGGTTTTTTTAATGTTGTGGCATGCAATTCCAGCCAGCTGGTTACCTTATATACATTCGGATTCAAAATTGAAATATATAAAATTGGGAATCAATATAATTGGCATGCATGCCTTAGCCATATATGAGTTCAAATCCGAATCAATACATTAACATGCCTTAATATACACTCCTCAACTTACTAGTTGGAGTCAACTAATAATATACACTCCTCAACTTACTAATAGTAGAACATTGGAAGATTATTGTGTAACTAGTTGAAGTCAACTAATAATTAATATATATATATATATATATATATATATATATATATATATATATATTTGAATGATATATGTATTCATCATGTGGAAGGGGAGATCTTAAGAGGAAAATAAAATTAAAAAAAAAAAAATTAATGTAGGGATGGCAATGGGGCGGGGCATGGTGGGGTAGGGAGTAGCCACCCCATCGCAGTCTCCATGGAAAAATATGCAGGGACGGCCCATGTGTATGTATGTATATATATATATATATATATATATATATATATATATATATATATATATATATATGGATGTATATATGTATCTCGTTCCTAATGAGAATTGTAAACAATTATTGTCTCGTCCTCCTTCCACGAATTTTTCCTCGTCCCTATTGTGGGGGAGGAGAATCACTGATCGTTGTCGGGCATGTTAAAATTTGTCATCCGCAGTGATCGTAGACCCTACTCGAGCTCTGAGAATATCTATAGCATCCTCATGAATGATTTGCATGGTGTCTCGTCGTGGCTATTTAGGGCAAGATTTATAGCCCTCTATTTTACCTGGTAGACACTTTTACCAAATGATGAGCAACATAGTTATGTTCTCTGAAAACGTGCTTCACTTGAACATCAACTAATAATGTATTGTGATTACGACAAGAAATACCTTATATTCCATTACTTTATAATTTTAATATTTTGATTTGAAATATATGCTGGTAGCCAACTAGTGGTGTTCTATCTATATCATGGAACCCCAAAAAAGATCATACATAAAAAATAAATATTGAAAGCATCTAAAAAGTGGAACTTTAATGGTAGACGTTGTCCGAAATTTGGAGGGTGGAGCATCCATGTTTCCTGTTGAGTTTAGGAGTGGGAAACAAAGGTGGTCATCCCACAAACTTCTTGCATGCTATAATCATGTCCTACAAACTCCATTTCATATTACCTTGTAACCACCACACATCCATTTAAAAACATTTATGAAGTTGTTTTTAGTACATGCGAATTCTCAATCATCTTGTATTATGATCGAATTTTGATACATTTTAGCTAATTGATTGGTAATTGTTTTAATTGATGGAGATATATTGAAAATAATCTAAGAATAAGAACTCGGAGTTATAGAGCTTAGAGTCTAGTGCCGAAGAAGATAGCCCAAGCGGCCCTAGAAGATGACCCTGATAGATGACATGGACCCGGGGCCCAACTTTGGCGACCTACGGTCGGCCTTTGAAGTCGACCTAGGATGGCTAGCCATTCCTGTCCCATAGCCCACCTCCGAGTCCATAATGGCGCGCTTTGACCTGTAAAATACAGCCCACCGCATAAACTTTGACTTGGTATATGACAATCCACCACCATTTTAAGAGTTAGTTGAGCCTTTTATCTGTATAGATATTGCATTGTCTTGAGTCTTGACTTATACAAGATCATGTCTTATTCTTACACAACTAATATTCCTACATTGATTAAAAAAATATTCAATTCATACATTAATCAAGGACATATTATTACAATTACTCCGCATTTGCCTATAGCATTTTACCCTTTTATTTATATGAATTTATTGATTTGTACATAAAGCAGGTCGATTTGTTCAATCAACCAAATTATCTTTCTGTTATCTAATTGATTGATTGGTAATTTTGTTTTAATCATTAGCCAATTAAGACGTATTCTTTTTAAAGAAAGAACTTCATCAGTACTATACTACATAAGAACTGAAAATTCTCCTCTCAGAGCATTCTGAATCATCGGACGCCGAGAGGACCGGGGGATCCATAATACAATAATACTGATTTTTCTTTGAATAAACAGTATCCTTAACCTTAACAACTAATTAAAGAACAATACTATAAAAAGCAGCATGATGTCCCTTTGATTTACAATGATATCTTTTCCTCTTTTCTCCATTTTTCCCGGCCTGCAAAGCTGAAAAAAGAACACGTATTTATTATATACTGAATATATAATGAATACTACTGCGTATATATGGATGGGATTGCAAAAGAGAAAAGAGAGAGAAGATATGTATTGCAGTGTGAAAAGAGAGAAAAAGCAGAGGTGTTGACCGCGACTAGACAGAGCAGCGAGTGAGGGGTTGAAGAATGAAGATAAAACTCGCATGATCATTTCAATTGATCACAAGGGTGAAGCTTAAGAGAAAAGATTAGGGATCGAGTTTTATAGGGTTAGTGTTAAAGAAGTTTCTGTGCGCAATGAACAAATGTATAATTTTTGTGTTTAATTGAATTATCATAATTTACATCATCATATGTTTTGTCAGATCGAGATGTGGAGTCGTTTAAGATTGGAGATTCAACTTTAAAATATGAGAGAAGAAAAATGAAGATAGAAGAAGGAAGGGGAAAAAGGGCTCGAGAAACGATGCATGGCGGGATGGCGATGGGTCCGCGGGGGAATTGATGCGCACCAACAACCCTTCTGCTTTACGCGGCACACCACGTGCTGCCCTCATCATCTTACTACCACAACTTCATCTCAAAGCTACATTAGATTCACACATGCTTCCTTCACTATTATTATATGTTGATGAATTGTATTCCTTTAAATAAAGTATTCTACATGTGCTTGGTTGATGTGTTTATATGTAACAGAAATGTGAATCAAAATCATATTTTCATTAGTACTATTAATGCGAATCAGTTTACTCCACTGTGAGTTTAATTTTTTATGGACTTTTGCTAGTTTGCACAGCAGGCTTGCGAGTTTTTTTTTTTTTTTTTTCCTTGAGTATTTTGTTCCTATCACCACATGACTGGAGTAAGCAGGTCCGAGGACCACGACGGACAACTTGCTCCCGCATTGGGTATTACACCCAACAATTGGTCCGGGGGCTATTTACACCGAGCACCTTGCTCTCATGATCGACACCTTGCTCCCATCACTCTATAACCGAGAAAGCAGGTCCGAGGACCACGACGAGCACCCAACTCCCGCACTAGGTATTACACTGAACAATCGGTCAGTTGATTGTTTATATCGGGCACCTTGCTCTCATCACCCCATAATTGGGAAAAGCAGGTTCAAGGGCCACGACGGACACCTTACTCCACACTGGGTATTACAGCCTAGCCGACATCCTGCGCGAGTTGCGGGCCTGGGTGGGCCAGGCCCGTTAGACCTACTCTTTCGTGGGCCTTTTTTAGGTAGTTCTAGCCCGTCCCACTGCGGGACGGGCTTCAGTTAACTTTGACAGTACTAATTTCCATTATAGGATTATACATAACCAAAAATCAACATTAGTAACCATTTCAATTCCACCATATTATCAAACATGCAAAATACTTACACCAAAATCTATTATTATTACCAAATATTTGATTCTCATCTCGATTTCAATTTCCTTGTGCAAACCAAACACAACTTGAGTTAACATTTAAACAGTTGATAAGTTTATCATTAATATAATTACAAATAAGTCGTCTAGTAAAATTGGGAAATGTGCATCAAATAAATTTACAGGAAGCGAAATATATATAGGAAAAATGGTATTCTCAAAAAAAAAATATATATATATATATATATAGGAAAAATGGTTAAGATATTTTTTGTTTGAAACTGTGATCCGTTTCGTATGTATAATAATAATATAATTTCATTTTCTCCTTTTACTTTGGAATGGCTAAAAAGCAGATCACGTATATGGAATTCTATTTGGTGGCCTGAAAAGAAAGAGACTGAAAGAGGAAACAGTCAAACAGCACTACTATTGCAAACAGATGAAGCAAACACTGCTTTTCTGCTTCATCGTTCGTTTCTGCAATATTCTTCGAGGTTGATCCTATTGCTCATATCTACTTGCAGCCTTGCAGCTACTTGCTAATCTAGTGCTGTACAACCAAGGTGCACCCCACATTACATGTACACTAATTATTTATGACTATTTAAAGGTCTAATTGAGTGGAGTCGAGTCGAATCTAAGTATGTAAAAATTGAATATTCAATATATAAATAGACATAAATCCACTTTGCAAAGACCATGTGAATGTTCACAATTTACATAGTGAATGTTCACAATTTAAATTGTGAACATTCAATATATTAATAGTTATACCATAGACCTGTGTCCATTTATATACTGAATGTTCACAATTTGAATTATGAACATTTAGTATGTAAATTGTGAACATTCAGTATATAAATTGTGTCTTTTAAATTCGGATCCACGGAATAATTTACCACTTATAGCTTGAATCAATAGTAACTGAATCAAATTTGAACATTAATGGGACCTAATCCGCCTATTACAAATTAGTCCATTTTACCCATTCTATCGATTTGGGCCAAACTATATGTCTTCGCAGCCAGTTGGGCTATTATTTGTCTCCCAATATAGCACATCCATCAAAACTCGGATCGAGCCCATATTCAAGAGTTCGAGCCCATTTATTGAAATCGGGTCAGAATCTCGGTTTCTCGCAATTGCCAATAAATACGAAGCAGACCTTGAAAATTTGAATTTCTGTGACAAAATTCGTTCGAATTGTCTCAGTGTTCCATCTTCACAAGTTCAGCAATGGAGAATCCGGTTAAAGAGGTATATACATATACATCGATGGCGTAATTTACACCTTTTACTTTTTAAAAATGAGTTCGTAATTTTGTATTTCTGAGGAAATGATTTTCCCAGTAATGAATTTTTTTTTGTTTAAATTGTTCAGATAATTGAGAAGCAAGTGTTGACGGTGGCGAAGGCCGTGGAGGATAAGCTCGATGAAGAGATTGCAGCATTAGATCGGCTAGATCTCGATGATATAGAGGTGTTGAGGGAGCGCAGACTGCAGCAGATGAAGAAAATGGCGGAGAAGCGGAGCCGGTGGATGTCTCTCGGCCACGGAGAGTATTCGGAGATTCAGTCCGAGAAAGATTTCTTCTCCGTAGTTAAGGCTAGTGAGCGAGTTGTCTGCCATTTCTACCGCGAGAATTGGCCTTGCAAGGTAACTAAACATGGGATAATTTAAGTTCTTTTATTATATTGGCAGTTCATTCGTGAAAGAAGGATATTTAAGTTCTTTCCTTTTCTAGATCCATGATATAGAGCTCATGCAAGTTTAAAGTTATATACTTCGTTGATAATATTTAGCTGTCTTGGTTGAAAGCAAGTTGCTCTGCGGTCTTTGGCTGGTTTTTAGCTTTGATTGGATTTAAAGTTTGCATTTTTATTGAGATTAGATTAAACTTAATACAAGTTTAAAGTTAGATTTAAAGTCAGGAAGTAGTGCACTGATGGTGGGAGGGAAAATGTTACTTTGCACATTAGCTTCCCTATTGGGAATTTCGGCATCTTTCAGTGATTGCTGTCCTTTGCTGAACACAATTCTTGCCTTTTTGTTCTTGCATTGCCAACATTTAACAGTCAATCAATTTTACCACTAAATAGTGTAACTTAATCATGAATATGTGACCCTTATCTATGAATTTGCTATGCCTCTGCTGAAAGTTGTTACGGAAACAGAAGAATATAGTCCATGGCTTATGTACTGTGTTTGAGCGTCTCAATATTCTATGGCCCTGTATTTTATTTCATTTTGAGTGTGCTTCAATTTGTTTAATACAAATGAATTGGAAAAAACTGCACCAAGTTGAGCATGCAATCCCAGAAGCATACTTATGGTTTGTTTTGAGCACTAAGATTCCAATATTAGTACTTCTAACCTCCAGTGCTTGAAACATATGTTTACTTTTCTGTCTCTTTATTCTTTTAGGTCTTTTCAATCATATGTTGTGATTTATTGCCTTTTCTGATCTTGACAATGGGGAAACAAACTTTAATAAGACATTAAAGAGTGCAGCATGATTGCAGGTTGTGGATAAGCATTTGAGTATATTGGCAAAACAGCATATAGAGACACGCTTTGTTAAAATTCATGCAGAGAAAAGTCCATACTTGGCCGAGAAGCTGAGGATTGTTGTTCTCCCAACACTTGCCCTTGTAAAAAATGCTAAAGTGGAGGATTATGTGGTATATTGTGTATTGAGAAAATATTCATTAGTGGAATCATTTAAATTTGTTAGCATTGTGCTTATTGTTTGATTCATATTCATATGAAGGTTGGATTTGATGAGCTTGGCGGAAGAGACGATTTTAGCACAGAGGAACTAGAAGAGAGATTAGCCAAAGCTGAAGTTATCCATTTTGAGTGTGAATCATCTTTGCGTGCATCAAAACTTAAATCGCAATCTAGGAGTGTACGCCAAAGCTCAAATGCAGACTCATCTGACTCAGAGTAAATGATGAATGAAAAATTTCTGCATAGTTGATCATGAAAGATCCCAAGACCTGTTTCCCAGAACAACTACAGTACCAATTTAGGTATGTGTGATTTATTTTGAGGTGTGAGCACGGATAGGAAAATGATATTGTTGTAATGACAATCCAACTATTTAAACCGCATTTATAGAGAAATATGTAAACCTTGTTTACTTCAACTCTTCAAATCATTTTATTGTCAATTGTTCCAAAAATCTACACTCTTCCTCCTTAGTGAAATGGGGGTTAAGCTTACAGAGGCTTTTGATGAACATCACAGCCTCGTCTTTCCTGTCGAGCTTACAGTAAGAGTCTACAATGGGGTTGTACGTGTTCTCATTTGGTTTACAGCCATTCTTTATCATGTACCTAACCACATCTATGGCTTCGACAAACATTGCATCTGCTGCGTACCTGGCAACAAAGGTATTGTATGTGATCACATCAGGAACGACCCCGGCTTCCTTCATTTCTGTGAGGACTCGCAAGGCATCTCCCATTTGGCCATTCCTGCAGTATGCACAGATAACGGTGTTGTAAGAAATGACATCTGGTTTGATGCCTTTCCTTGAAATATCTCTCAGTATTTGTTCAGACTGCTTGTAGTTATCGGACTGGCTGTACATGTACATCAAGCAATTGCATGTTGCCAAACTTGGAGCGAGGCCCCTCTCGTTCATGAAGTTCAGTATCTCGTTTGCCTTGGCAACCATTTGCTTCCGCCCATATATGGAAAGCAGGGCGTTTAGAGTGGTTATGTCTGGGGAGAACCCTCGCTTTCTCAACTCCAGGAAAGCTCGTTCTGTTTCCACCAAAAGGTTGTTTTTGCTATAAACTAAAACGAGGGTTTTCAAGAGCACAACACAAGGCTTAATAATGCCCGAGTATATATTTTCTGCAAGAGCATGGATCTTTTGAACCTCTTTCCCGTTTGCATAAGCATGAAGCAAGGAGCTATAGGTCACCTCGTTGGGTTTGCACCTTGCATCTTTCATCTCTGCAATCACTTTCTCGGATTGTTCCCATAGCCCTCCCCGGGCCAATGCTGCTAGAACGGTATTGTAGGTTGAAAGATCTGGCACGACCCCCTCCTCGACCATTCTGTTGTATACAACCATGGCCTGATCAAAAGCTCCACATCGACTATATGCACTGATCAATGTGTTGAATGTGTCCCTTTCGGCTGCAAAACCCGCTCTCTTCATTTCCTCAAACACCCCCGAAACCTCAGAACCCATCCCATTCTGCCCAAACACAGCGAGAAGAGAATTCCAAGTAACAATATCTGGGGAACATCCTAACGCCTTAATATCATCAAAGATCTTCATCATTTCAACGAACTTACCCTGGTTTCCGTAGACCTTAATCAGCGCATTAAAAGTACAGATATTTGGTTTACAGCCCGCATTCCTCATCTCTTCAAAGATCTTCACCGCAGATTCATACTTCCCAGCCTTCTCAAATCCAGACAACAGAGTCGTGAAAGTAAACACATCGGGCCTAATCCCTTTACCCATCATCCGACCTTTTAGTTCCATCGCTTCCTCCATCAGACCACCCCTAGCATAGGCAGATATCAAGGAATTGTAACTCACAACACCAGCCGAGAACCCATTCTCCTCCATCTCACGCAAAACCTCCATGGCTTCCTTAGGCCTACCGGACTTCCCATACACATCCAACAACGCATTATAAGTAACCTTATCAGGAACAAACCCCGCAACCTTCATCTCCTCCAGTACCCCTTCTGCTTCCTCGTGCAAACACCCTCGTCGACAGCAAGCAATGAGAGTATTATACGTGTAAGCGTCGGGAGAAACCCCGGAGTTCTTTAAATCACGAAACACATCCATGATCTTATTCCATGGCATACCCATTTTCCCATACACATTCAGAATCGCGTTATAAGTAACCAAACTAGCCTTGCACCCTTCCTCCTCCATTCTCTCAAACACCATTGCAGCCTCTTTGTACCTCCTATTACCACTCAAAGCAGTTATCAAAGAAGTATATGCATAAACATCAACCCGAAAACCAGATTTCTGCAAATCATTAAGCAACGAAGAGGCAGCCGAAGCTCGACCCTCTTTTCCAAGAATGCTAACAATCACTGCAATGACAGACCCATTCAACAAAGCTTCCGAATTGGGGCAATTCCGAACCCATTCAAACACAGACAATGCCAAGTCGCATTTTTTATAGTGCCTTAAACCCTTAATAACCCCCAATATGTCAAGGGAAAGAGATTCAGCACACAATTCCGAGGATTCTTGTCGGTGGGAATTGAATAATGTAATCATTACCTCGTCAATTGTTTCAGCAGAATCTGTTAGGGCTTTCAGAGCTTGCTGACCTTGCAGGGAGACGCGGTGGTGGGCCCATGGCTTCCCCTTGTTAAAGTCGGGATATTTCCCAATTCGGCGGCGCGTTCTTGGGACGGGGGGCGGGTGGATTGAGTTGGGGCGGTGTAGGAGTTCTTGGATTAGAGGAGCTAAGGGTGGGGGCGGCGATAGTGGAGGTGAAGCGGTGGATAAGAGCTGCTGGGGGTCTTGAAAGAAAGGTTTTCGGGGTGTTGGGTTTGGTAACAGAGAAGGAAGGGATAGCTTACCCGCCATGCGAGCAGCAAGGGAAATTCAGAAAGCGCAGCGACGAGGGAGCAGAAAGATTGCTGCTTTTTAGCTCGCGAATGCAAAATCCATATCTCAATTTCTCAATCTAGAAATGTTCGCCAAAGCTCAAATGCAGACTCGCCTAACTTGAGGGTAAATAGTGAATGGATAATTGCTGTATTTTGACCTATTTAGAGCATCCCATTCGTACAGTTTGCACAATTTTTTTTAGTAAAACATATCTCATGTGGAGGAGAGAGAGGAAGAGAGAAAGTTGAGGACTTTCTACAAGGGGTGATGATTTTTTGTGGGTCTCGCAACACATAAAAAGATGAGGTGATCGTTCACTGCTTGTTACTAACTCTGTTACAGTGTAGTATCTGTTTGTAGCTACTTTCGTAACCTACTGAAGAACAAAGAATCAACTTTCACCTCCAATGAGTGTAAACCACGTGACACTATATCACAGGGTCTTTGGCAACACAATCTTATTGATTCACGTTTTTTGTTAAATCCAAAATGTTGATAGAAGATTGATTCACGTTTTTTGTTAAATCCAAAATGTTGATAGAAATCCATCATTTCATATGGTGTCTGTTATCCTCACCACTTTTCTTTATAGTGTTTGAGATATCTTGACAAGTGAATGTGTTAAAGTGACTCGACCACATTTTCTGTAATCCTTTTGATTGTTTGTCATTTCCCCAGGAAAAATGTCAAATTGTGTTTGAATTGTTTAGCAGAGAAAACCTACAAGATTAGCTGTTTGAGAGGCCATAGCCATATTCCATTACAGATAAGTAGTATCCAAAGCAATGTAATAAACTATTTATCTACAGTCTGTACTGTCTAAAACGACTAAATTTCTCAGTCAACTTGACCAATGCTAGAGCCATCTTTCTGTATTCCATTTGGCAGTGACAGAAGTTCCATAAGCTCTAGGCGATATTCAAGACCTCTTATGTAGTGCCCCAGTAGCATGCACCTAAATCAAACGAAATACGAGAAAAAACATCAGTTTGGAAGTTGGAAGTTGTAAGTTGGAACTCTTAAGAATTCAAAAACTGACGAGGGAAACCTGTAGCCACTAATCAAGGTTATGCATGGGTAAATCCGAGTTAATGAAATGCAATGTAAATATTTGGGCAATGAGAGACTGAATGATCTCACCAGAACAGCAGGCGTGCAAGATAATCCCGGTTTAATGAAATCATGGGCTGGAATTGAAGGGAAGTATTTTCAATGAGATCAATGCAATCTTCGGCTCCAATATTTACAGTGCCAGCAGAGGTGTTGTCTGCCAAATCAGGGGCCTTTGAATGCATTCTAGGGGAAAGTGTGGCCAACAGGCCATGGACTACAGAATGGATGGCTTCCTTCACTTCAAGCGATGTTGGTTCTGAAAGCTCTGCAACCTGTTTGTGATAATAGGTAAAGAAATTCTAGGAAGAATATCCTTCGCTAGCAGCTTAACCTTTGCTATTGTGGTTTTGCCAAGCTGTATAAGGAATAACAACACTACTTACCTTTTCTGGTTGCAATGATCTTAGATAGTCCAATAAATCATTCTTCTCCTCACCGACAAATTGTTGCATCTGAAGAGCAGCACTTTTCCTCTTGACTTCACGAAGCTCCTTCAATGGGAAGAAACCACAGGATATGTTAAAGAAAGTTTGACCATGGAAGAAACGTATAGCTACTTAAAAATCTAGAATATGTCAATATGCAAAGCATATAGTTAGGAATAAATATGGATGACTGTAAAGCATAATTGTAGCAAATAAAAAGTTCCTTATAGAGCATTGGCTAATGATAGCACCAATGCACTAACATTGCCTTTTATTTCTAGAAGGAAGAGGTAAACTTAACAAATCATGTTTGGGAGGATGAGATATCGGTAGAAGGGAACTCATTTAAATAAGCTGTTTATTATACCTTTTTGATAGAAGCTAAACGTGTCTGCAAGCTCCATATATACTGTTGAGCTTCTGGACTCATTTTACCAAAATCCGGAATATCAAATTTTGTTTCGCTCTTTTTCTCAGACATGGGCAAACTTTGTTGCCTTGGAATATTTTCAAATTCATTTCTGATAAGCTGCATGTCTTCTCCTTCAGACTTGAAATCTTCAGGTTTTTGTTTATTATCATATATTTCAAGGTTTCTTTCAAGACAAAGCCTGTATTCAGCATTCCGCAGTGTGTACCTGCAATTGAAAAGGGAAGCCATCCAGTAATTTACTACATTCAAAGACATGCATCAGAAACAAAGGCCCAAAGAGCACTATAGACACCATTTTGATAAATGGAATTCCAAGATTTCAAATATAGTTTATGAGTACAATTTCTCATGACATAGGAAAAAAACCGTTAACATAACAACAAAAAAGAAACTGGATATCTATTTTGGAGACAAACACCATGATGTGAAAGTGGAATTTTTTTAATGTTAAGATATAATTTCTTCCAATTGCACACAGCTGACAGCATTTGCTAAAGTAGTAGAAATGCTCAGGTATTGATCAGAAGAAGGTTCTATAGTCTACCAGATCCCATTTTTAAATGGTGTTGCTAATTGTTCTTTTACTGCTCCAATAGAATGATTACAAGTAATATTATTACAGTATGGGACATAGCAATCCCATAAAATTTCCAGGTGGAGAAGGTTCTCTCTATCTGATTATGTATATTTGAATTTTCATCTTATTACCTTTTGACAAAAAGTATAATTAGATTAGAAACAAAAGGTTAAAGTGACATACCCAGTCATCATAGAAGAGACCAACAATTTGGAGAGTGGTTCCCATAATGCTTCAATAAGAACCTGAAATTGGTCAGATGGAAGCAATCCCAGCATGCCTGATATAGTCCTCTTCATGGCATCTATGGTAGTGAGGGGAACATCTTTTTGTATAAGACTAACATCCAAAGGCTCTATATCTTGTATCAAATTTGAGATGCCTGATTTCTGAAAAATTGAATCATTCAGAATCATTCTTAGTTTTACCCTCTGGTTTAGAAATGAAACTTCTTTTACTTCTGTTTCAAGTGAATCCATTACTCTCTTCTCATAAGCAATGATGCCATGGAGGTAATATAAACATATTCAACAAGCAAGTTGGTAATTCAGCTCAGCTCTCAAATTATCAGGAACAATGAGTAATTACCATATATATATATATATATATATATATATATATATATATATATATATATATATATATTATTGCTCAAGAACTTTAATTTTAAACTTAAATGCTCCAATACCCAATTAAATCTACACTTAATCATAATTAAACCACAATTGAACACAGAAACAGCAGGCGAAACGATATTAGAATCATAAAAGGAAAGAACAAACACAAAAGCCGACCTTAGATTGAGAATTTTGATGGCCGGCAGTGAAATCGTCGGAGGAAGAAGCTGAAGCAGCGAAAGCCACAGTGGTTTTGAAGATGCGAGGTTTATCAGATGGTTTGGTGAATCGAAGAGAATAGAAAGGCGCGGAAAGGGAAGAAGAGTGCGAGAGCGAAGGGCGTGGCGAGGCAAGATAAGAACGGGACAAGAGCGCGGAGAAGGAAGAGGAGTATAAGGCTGCCGCCATCGACAAGCTCCGGCGCCGCCGCTCTTCTTCTCTTCGCCACCTCCGGCTTCGTCTCGGCGGTTGCACCGAGTTGTTGAGCTGGTGGCCACAGACCACGATTACGTGAATATCAGAGATCAGACGTGTCGTTTTTGGGAGTCAAAGTATAAAACACGTGGCGTGGACGGCGGCGAATGTATACGGGCCAACCGGTGCTAATACTCGGGCTGCCATTTATGGCCCAATATCAATCTACGATATTATCTCGGTCGGGCCATCCAGCCAAGTTGATCGGTTAACTTGGTAATTATAATGCTTCAAGTTTGATTCTCAGTAAAAAACTAAAAATGTATATTGATCTTCTTAGTTTTAGTCCGTCAATTATAGTCTGTTGACAATTTAGATTGGTCTACTTTTCTTGTAATCCTCTGTCGACTAAGGTTGATGTGGTAAATAGGGTCGTTCTCACACATACGCTATGAGTAATAGGTCAAATTGTATTTAAATCATTTTATTGTCTGCTTGTTGGTTTAAATTCTTAAGTTCAAGAGAATGTGACAATGAGTCAGAGAGTATTGAGCTTGATATAGATTTGATAGAAATGCCAAAAAGTTTCCCTTTCATGCATTTAATCTAATGTTTATATGATGCTAAATGAAACACATGCCGATCTCTCAACATGTGTGACATGTGGAGCTCATGCACATTCATTCATCCATGTGTACTGACATTCCTATTGCAATTAGATTTGACTGAAAAGAACGAAGCTCAGGGCTCTAAGTGAATAAGGTCAGGGCGGGTCAAGTATTGCTCATCGTTAATCTCCTACTTGGTCTAACATACTGGGTCGGTAGGGAATGAGGCCAGTAAATGGTCGGAAATCTTTTCTCTCGGTAGTCCACTCAAATACCAAATAAGTGCGCAGTACGTACGTACAAAGAGGTCTAAGTATATTTCCTATCAAAGATCACAAGGCAAAATTTATTTTGTGTATACATTCAGACAGTGATTGCAGGTTTCTTTCGTTAAAAAAAAAAATAAAATTATCCAGGCCCAATAAGTTGAAAGCCCAATAATGTGCATTATGGGCCTAATTTGGAGCCCCAACTACCCGACCCATACAAGCCAATCTTCCCCGCCTCTCTTTGCTTCTTCCCTCTTTTTTTTTTTTTTTTTTTGTGCTGCAAGAGCGCTTTCATCCTTTATCGGCTCCGAGAAAAGCTCTCCTCAACGCAAATTCGTAGCCATCACTACTTCTCCTGCTCTCTTTCACTGAGAGAAAATGGAAAAAAGGGACAGTTTTGTAAACAATTTTCAAAAATTGTGAAAACCCTAGCTTGCTCACTCTTAATTCTAGGGCTTTTTCTTCGTGTAAGGTAACCTTCGCATTGCCCTTCCTAGTTTGCATCCATTTCAATTCTTTTGTTTAATTCATCTCATTCTGTTGCTGAAAAAAATTTGAGAAATTGGGAATGTGTAGTGGAAGCATCCAAAATTAAGAATTGTTTATCGTTTTGGAAGTAGCAAGCTCACATTCGTTCTATATGCGTGAACAAGTTTCATATATAGTTCATTGAATGCCTCTATTAACTCGTTTTAAGGTGGCTTATTCTGGCATTTGGATAATCTGAGATTGCACACCATTTCTGAATTTTCCTTCTTGTATATTTTCTTTGTTGCTTCTTTGGTTTCTGTCATGTGTGACTTGCTTTTTCTGATAAAGATTAAATTGAATGCAAAACACTTTCTTCTTTGGGGGATGCAGTGAGGGCTGTACATTGAATCTAATGCATTGCTTTGACTTCGTTTTTATACTCTGTTTAATGTGAGCTGTACTTATGGTGGAGGAACTTCAGCATTGTGTGAATTTAACTTTTGTTGTTATGGAACTGTTTACTGTTTAAAGATTTCAACTTATGGAGGACAATGCAGCTATTCATGTTCCTGCCAATTGTTTTTTATAGGATGGATTGGAGTTAATACTAGGTTTAGTCATCGACTTTGGTGGTTTTACTAAATTTAGTCCTCTAACATATAATCTGTCTCCTGCGTTGTTGTGAGCAATTGCCAACCCCATTCGAACCCTAAGCACTACTGTTGAATCTCTAGAAGGGATGGCAGTTGAGTGGTACTTTCTACAATCATCATTGATCGATGGGGTTGGCAACCGTTCTCTATTAGATATAGAAGATGACATTTGGAATTTACAGATTTGCCTATGGAGGGGACAGATTATATGATGGAGGACCAAATTTGGTAAACCCTTGAAAGTCAAAGGCCAAAATGTGGCGAAATTATTTGTTGAGACTCGAGTACTAAATTTGAAAAAACACTAAAGTTGAGGATAGATTGTTTTATTCTATACTGTATATACACACAATTTCCCACGTGTTCCACTCATTAATTACGCATTCAATCAAATGATTCTGATGAGCTCCTTTTGGTCAAGATGATATCTTATGTTTTTGGTGACTCTTCATCTTGGATGTCAGTATGGCAAGTATTTAATTATCAAACTTTGTAGATTTCACTATTGCTAAGAAACACACACAAAATAATAATAATAAAAAAATAAATAAATAAATAAACTGTTGGGAGGAAGAAAAGGTACAAAATAAGAAAGCTATTAAATGTCAAAATCTGGGCTGTTCATGTGTGATTTTCAATTGATCTGCCTCCCTTCTGTCACGAATAGGAGCATAACATTACGCAATGAGCATTATGGAAATTGTATCAATTTTATTTGCTTTTTTCATTTTTGTTTTGTGATGTCAATTGCAGGCATGTGGGATGAAATTGAAAGACATTGGCATTCTGCTATAATGCTATTGTAAGGATGTTTGTTTTCTCGGTGTAACCAGCAAGGAATTTGCCTCTCTTGAAGTTCTAGGATAGCAGTACATGACTTTGACTTCCCGGGAAACAATCAATATGGAGTCTGCATGAGTCCTAGACAGCCTGCTTTAGAGCTAAGAAGTGTAACTGTGTAGATAGTAGTATAAAGCTGAAACAAAATCTGAAAATGACTGAAACTGTTTATAGTGGGACAGGAGAATCCAATGTCAAATGTTCTGATCCTGAGAGTGTTGAAAGATTAACTCTTTCAGATAATATTCTTAAAAACTCAAATTGTGAATCATTGGGGGAAAATGCTATTGAATTTGAATGTCAAAACAGAGATTCTGAGCCGTTGGGGCAGACCATGGCGATTAGAAATGGAAATGCGGAGAGGAAACCAGCAGAAACCATGGTAGCAGAATTTGAATTAGTAGAAGAATTGTCTCCCAACTATATATCTATAGATTCTAATCAAGAGCAAAAGAGACCAGAGTTCAAAGATTGCACAGAAAATTCCAAGACTGAGCAGATAATATTTCCTTCTGGCAATGAGGCAACTAATTCTACAGTTGAATATTCAGCCGAACCTCTCCAAGTGATGCCTGCCGTGTCTATGGATTCCAATAATGAGCAAAAGAAACCAAGCCTGGAAGATTGTGGGCAAAATTCCAAGTTTGAGGACAATGTGGGAACTAGTTCTACAATTGAGTCTTCAATAGAACCTCCCAAAGAGTTACCCACTGAAAACATCTTTACGGATTCCAATTTAGAGCAAAAGAATCTGCCACTTAAAAATTGTGGGTTTCATTCCAATCTTGTGATGGCATTGCCATCTGAAAACAAGGACAACAATTTTCCAGTTCAATATCCAGCAGAACCACCAACTGATGTGATTAAAAATCATGATTTTGAACAGTTAAAAGAAACTCAAAAGGATGCAGTTGAAATTCCCAGCGAACCTTTGGGGCCGAAAAGTGAAAATGATGAGAACCTAGGTGAAAGAACTATAGTAGAATCTGTCTGTAATGAGGTACTACTTCCCTCTGGAGATGTAGCTGTCAATTCCAGTTTGGAGCAAAAGGAATCAGCACCGGAAGATTTAACAGTGGATTCCAGTTTTAAGAACTTGGAATTGCTACATGAAAATGAGGAAGCAATTTCTATAGTTGACCATTTGGCAGAATTACATGGTGATGCATCTGAAAATCCTGGCCAGGATTTGAGTAAAATTTGTAGAGATTCAAATGAAAATTCTACTCAGTTAGAATGTGCAGATGAAAGGCCTACTGGGTGTTCAAGGAAGAGGAAGGCTACATTGGGATCACCCGTAATCAGTACCATAGTACTACGCTCAAGAACACAAGAAAAACCAAAACCTGTTGAACCAATTCATGCTTCAGCAGATGATAGTGCCACTGATGAAAAGAAAAGAAAAAGGAGAAAAAGAAAACATAGTAAACAAATTGCTGTAAATGAATTCTCAGGGATAAAATCCCATCTGAGATATTTACTGAGTCGAATAAAATATGAACAAAACTTAATTGATGCTTACTCTGCTGAAGGCTGGAAAGGACAAAGGTGTGTACTTTATGTTTTTTTCCCTCTACTTGTCCTCAGGAAAAATTTCCATCTAATGGCAATGCCAAATAATAAATATTTATGGATACCAACACCCCTCCCCCCCTTCCACCACCACCACCATCGCCACAAACACAGACAGATAAATAAGAGCTTCAGTCTCTTTCTAATTCATGTTAATCCTTTGTTTATCAACCATTAAAGGTCTGCTATTTTTGCAGCTTAGAAAAATTAAAGCCTGAGAAGGAGCTTCAACGTGCAAAATCTGGGATTTTCCATTACAAACTGAAAATTAGAGATTTATTTCAACGCATCGATACATCACTTTCTCAGGGGAAACTTCCAGAATCTTTATTTGATTCTGACGGACAGATCGATAGTGAAGATGTAAGTGATGTGTGGTGACTGAATCTATGTTTTATTTACATTATGTGGTTTATAGTTGAGTCATCTTTTCATTGATCATACTGCAAATAAAATGTTGAGATAATATAAAGAGATCTGTTCTTATCACAGATATTCTGTGCAAAGTGTGGCAGTAAGGATTTGCCAGCTGATAATGATATTATCCTCTGTGATGGTGCTTGTGAACGTGGATTTCACCAGTTGTGTTTGGAGCCACCTTTGTTGAAAGAAGACAGTAAAGTCAATAGCTCTTGAGAAGGGCTTTTTAGTACTGAAAATCTTTCCTTATTTATTTTTTGAAACATAATATATATTCACCCCTTTCCCCCCTGTGATTACAGTTCCACCAGGTGATGAAGGCTGGCTGTGTCCTGGATGTGACTGCAAAGTTGATTGTACCGACTTGCTCAATGATTTGCTGGGTACTGATCTTTCTGTTACCGACAGTTGGGAGGTCTGACCCTTGCTCTATATAGATATCCCTACCTTATATTCTTCTCTTGATCTTTAATCAATCACTTCTGGCGTATGCAGAAGGTATTTCCAGAGGAGGCTGCTGCTGCTGCATCTGGAAAGCAGTTGGATGACATTTCTGGATTACCATCGGATGATTCTGATGATGATGACTATAACCCTGATAATCCGGAAGTAGAGGAGAATGTTTCACAAGATGAATCAAACTCTGATGAAAATGATTCCTCTGATGCATCTTTTGATTTGGAGACCACTGCTAATGATGATATCCTCCATGGGCTACCTTCTGAAGATTCAGAAGATGAGGATTTTGACCCTGATGCTCCTGACCACGATGAGCAGGTTATGCAAGATAGTTCTAGTTCAGACTTTAGCTCTGACTCTGAGGATTTTGGTGTAGTATTTGAAAATAACACATCACCAGGCCAAGACCAATGTGAAAAAATTAAAGTAGGTGGAGCAAAACAACACTGTTTGGAGACCACTGCTAATGATGATATCCTCCTTGGGCTTCCTTCTGAAGATTCAGAAGATGAGGATTTTGACCCTGATGCTCCTGATCATGATGAGCAGGTTATGCAAGAAAGTTCTAGTTCAGGTTTTACCTCTGACTCTGAGGATTTTGGTGTAGTATTTGAAAATAACACATCACCGGGCCAAGACCAATGTGAAAAAATTAAAGTAGGTGGAGCAAAACAACAGTCTTTGAAGGATGAAGTATCATATCTTCTGCATTCCAGTACTGTTCTTGCATCTGGGAAAAGACAAGTGGAGAGGTTGGACTACAAAAAGCTGCATGACGTGAGTCTCTTTACTGTGATTGCATAGAGTGCCTCTGTAGTTATGAATATTTTTATTTATTCTACAAGTCATCAAACGACCTTCAACTCTTTCAATATGCACTATCCATCTTCAGTTTACTTTTTGTTATACAGTATTCCCAAACCTTCTTAACTACTAGAGTCTACAGATTCCTGATTGTATGGACAATTTCTCTTTCCATCAGCAACACTCCTTATATAGACTAGAGGCTAATCTTATTTGATGTACTGAGGATCTCAGTGTGTGGTACAGTTAGTTTAGTCTGTAGTCATAGTTATCCATATTGCTCCTTAAAAGGTTTGGTTGGTATTGTTCTTCTATTCCCTTTATTTCCTAATATTTTATACTTGATTTTGCTATATCAATTCCATCTTTAAACCTAAATCTGTAACCTGACTGCTTATGCACTTTACTTTTTAATTTGTTGGTATGTAGGAAACATATGGAATTGCGTCCGCTGACTCTAGCGACGAAGATTATGAGGATAATTCAGCTCCCAAAAGAAGAAAGAAAGGAAGTGACAAAGCTGCTCTGAAGTCATCTGATCAATCTCCATTAGATGCTATGGACAAGAACTTCAAACAAAATGAAATTGAACATACTGCTAATGGAAGTGCCAGCAATACTGCTAATGAAATTGAACATACTGCTAATACTGCTAATAGAAGTGCCAGCAATATGGTTGTGTCTGAATCTGGTTCAAGTGGTAAAAAAAATCTCAGATTTGGAGAAGATGCGATTAAGGTAATAACAATATGCTTGTGATTTCAGCTCGAATTACTGCATTTGCATCTTGGGAAATTGACTAAAATGGGAAGATTTGGTGTGTGCTGGACAAAAAATAGGAAGATTTTGAAATCTGAACTAAAATGGGCAAAACTAGTTTAGGTAATGCATTCGAGTCAAAATGCATTTGACACAATTTCAAAACCAATTTCCCAGATATTTGTGGAAAATGATTTTATGCCGAATGCATTTGGTAAGTGCGTTTGACAATTTTATTTCCAAATGTACATTTGAATTTGTTTTTTTTTTTTTTAAATGCCAAATGCATTTAGTGCATTTCCGCAATGCGTTTGACTGTAAAAATTTTACTTCTGTATCTCTCATTATTCTTCTCTGATTCTGCCTCTGCTTCTTCACTCCTCTTCATCGCTTTACTTCTCTGTCAAATAATCAAATGGTTTACTTGAACTATAAGGGCAATTGATTTTCCACTTAGTTACTACAGCTTGTCCCTTAATGTATTTGAATTTCTTGGAAATTTTAAATCTTCAATTTTTATCAGATACTAGTATCCCATATATCCTTGATTAGATTTCAGAATTTTTCTTAATATTTTTCTGAAGGCGAAAATTATGAAGGTTATGAGCATAGTTACTGCACACAAGTTCTTTCAGCCTCACAAGTGGTCCTCTCCCATTAGTACACTGAGAAACCTCCATCTCTTAGGGTTATATGGTAATTTTAGGATCAATATTACACCAAATCTTCCCATTTTAGCCAATTTCCCGTTGCATCTTTGGTATTGCTGATTGAAATTAATTTTTCCTAAATTTTGTTATGGTTACTAATTGAGAAGGTGTAATTTCTGTTTCTCAAAAAGTCTTTTGTCAAGTTCTATGTAAATATCAGACCATGCTTTTTTCTTGCAGAAGGTCAGTTGCCTCTCATACAAAAAATCCTGCCATTTAGATAAATTTGTTCCAAAGATCATTTTGGCATCTAACTTCCTGCTCATTTCTTCAGTTTGGCATGTATTTACCTGAAATTCTATTTGTTGCAGAGACTCAATGAAGCCTTCAAGGAAAATCATTATCCAAAACGAAATGTCAAGGAAAGCTTAGCTAGAGAATTAGGATTGACTCTCCGACAGGTTCTGTACTTCACCTTAGTCATACCTCGGCTGTTACTATTGCTCTCTACAATTACTTCTTCAACTCCTGTTTATTTATTCTGTTTCCCTTACTTTATTTCTATTATCAGGTTGATAAATGGTTTGGAAATACCCGATGGAGCTTTTACCATCCATCAGCATCACGCAAGGAACCAATTGCTAGTGAAACTCCTCCCAAAAGCGGGATTTCTCTGCCACAAATGGAAGAAGCCACACCCGATGTTCAGGAATCCCTCAAGGAAGATGTGAGACTGATGCAGCCGGAGACTAAAGAAACTGATGTAAAAAACCAAACCACCCCAGAATCCAAAACTACAAGCAATGCTGATGATCAGGCGTCTAACCAAAGTTCCAAAACTCAGAGATCAAAGAAGCGTAATACCCAAGTTGATATTGCAAACTCTCAGCGGGCTCGTAGAAGCAACCGATAACAGACTAAAACCCGCCCTTCTGATCAAACCAATTTTAAATAGAACTTCCTGTGTAGCGCATCACCTTTGACAAAAAGCTATTTCTAAAATGGAGGATTGAGAAAACTCGGTTTCAGAGGCATGGATTTATGGAATTGTGGAGTTCGCTTTGGATACTTAACTCTTTTAGTCTCTTACAAATTCTTCCCCAGGCAGTAATGTAGGTTAGAACCTGGCTGGCCACCTGTCCAACCAATTTTGAATATGTTTGCAAATTGCAACCTTTTCATTATTTGTTTTATCCATAGAAGTCATGTATTTTTACAGAGTCGCATTTCCAGACTATGTTATCTCTTCAGAAACCATTTATTTAGGGTTTTCAAGGTTAAGTTGTCGGTTGACCAAACTGTTCTGTAAATCTGTACCTCTCAACTACAACTCTGGATGATATGTAGATGCTCATGTAACATTATTGTATCCTCCATTTTATGACATTTCTTTTAAATAATTCCCTTCATGTTCTTAAGTTTCATTTTCAATTCAATTACTTGAACTTCTTCAGAGGACAACTTTACACTGTAATGTTATTTACATTCAAATGTTGCATTGCTTTGCTAATTATACTTGATTAATTCATGTGGAAGGAACTTTAGGTACATCAGACAATCACTATATACTCATACTTCAAAACACTGTTAAACAAAGAGTTTTGAGCATTAGGTTGAAGAAAAGAGAAGCTTTAGAACACAACAAAGTCAAAAAAAAAAAGGCAAAACTAGAAGAGTAGAAGGAGAAGCTTTCTGCAACACTTTGTGGATAAAATAGAATGTTTGACAGTTATTTTAGGTAACTAGCAAGTAGTAGACATTACATTTGGACTTGGTCCAATAAGAGCCTGCAATACTTCTAAGATTTTTCAGCCTAAGTGGACCACATATATGGTTTTTGAAGTTAGTGAATGTACTGTACTATATAGGGATTGACATTCTGCAATAGAGAGAGTAAAGTAAAGTAATGTAAAGTTCAATCTGAGATTCACAGCTTCAGATTCAAGTCAAGCTTGCTTGGATTTGCAGGCTGTTCTTCTGGTTGTTGTTGTTGTGGGTTTAGTCGAAAACTCCCTGGCCACTTCAACCCGGCCCCTGGTTCCTCCATCATTGGGTTATTGGTCTGCCATGGCATACAGAACTCGGTATCCGACTGCCCAAACCTCGCTGCTGTTCTGCAGCTATCCCTGACAGGCTTATGCACGAGCGAATGGGGCATAACGCCAAGCGATCGGTACATATTGTTGTTATCGAGCGGCCAAGCCATGGTGGACATCATTCTCTGGGAATGATACTGCCTCACAGCACCTCTTTCCCTTTTGTGAGCATTCTGATGGCCCCCTAAAGCCTGTGAGCTGTAGAATTTTCTCATACAAAAGTTGCAAGAAAACACCTTTGTAGGAATAGGCCTTGCCTGCAAATCTGCCCCCTCTTTAAATCTTGAAGGGGCATTCATTCCCAGGCCTAAACTTAGCCACTCCCCATGATCACCTTCTTCACCTCCCATCCTGCAATGCCTTTTTTTCTTGGAGTTTTCAGTAAACAAAATCCGGGTTTGAGAGGACAAGGGAGATGTTTTGCAGTTTGCAGTTTGCAGTTTGCAGGCTTAAATGGTTGAAGCTAGGAAATAAAACTGGAAATCCTGGGAGGGGAAAAAAGGTGAGATAAGACAACTTAATGTATCACTTCTCTTTTCAATGTCCCTACCTAGTGATGCTTGGTGTTCCAGGGGACAATACTTATGTCATTATTCACTCTATACCCTCTATCAGCTTGGATTATATTCCCCACTTCTCCCAGTTCTGTTTATCTGTTCACTTTTGGTTAGTTTCCACTGATTAATCAGAATAATAAACACTGTTTTCTATCCGACGACGATTCCATCTATATATTTAATCATAATACAACAACAGTATGCATTGTCTGCCATGGATATCATAACATATATTGCATTTGTTCATCATCTGCATAATTAGGGTAGAACTGTGTTCATAACCTTTAATGTTGAGTAGGTATGAAGCACAATAAGCCTGGAACCCACTAACACTCAGTTATATTATGTCAAAAGAATGAGTGAACAGTAAGCTTTCATTCAGAATGTGTATATGTTGGAGTGAGTGGTGGCATTGTTATACTATATTCAGTGTGTTTTGATTCAGTGTCTTCTGAAGTGGTAGGGTCCAGAGAGTTGGCATTTCCCAATAATGTTCATCAAATATCAGCCAAGTTGGTCAGATCGCGGACTTGATAACCACAATGTTACAAATTCGACTCCTAGTGAGGGCAACCTATTAGAGTTCTTGGTTTCAACAATCTAGGCTAGTTTACTTCCTTGTGATGCTTTGCTGATTATGGTCACAAGACAGAGTTTGTCCAATAATTCTTGGTTTCAGCTCTGCCGGGCAACCTATTAGCGTTATTGGTTTCAACCACTTAGGCTAGTTTACTTCCTTGTGGTCCTTTGTTGATTAGGGTCACGGGACAGAATTTGCCCAGTATTTCTTGGTTTCAGCCCCGCCAGGCAGCCTATTAGCGTTCTTGGTTTCAATAACCTAGGCTGATTTATTTCTTTGTGGTTTTTTGCTGACTAGGGTCACGAGACAGAGTTTGCCTAGTACTTATTGGTTTCAGCCCAGTTGGGCAGCTTATTAGCGTTCTTGGTTTCAACAACCTAGGTTGATTTACTTCCTTGTGGTCCTTTGCTGACTAGGGTAACAAGACAGGATTTGCGCAGTACTTCTTAGTTTCAGCCCCGCCGACCAGTTATAAACAACCTAAGCTGGTTTAACTTTTTATGGTTCTTTATCAATTAAGGTGACAAGACAGAGTTTACCTAATACACACTATCAGATAATGATTACATATTTTCTTTAAAAAACATGAGAATCTATGTGGGTGTCTTGATGTTTGTGCCTGACACGCAGAGGATGTTTCATATGAACAGCAGAAGGGCATTAGCAGTAGCCTTTGTACTTATATTCTGTGCCTGCCTTTTTCAGTTAACCATGGAGATATAAAGGACAGCAGAAGTGCATTCCTATCTACTCCTGTCACATTATTTTTTGTGCAGGATATATCAGATCAGATCACATCTCTTTCTGTGTTTCGTGTTCCAGCGAATAACTGCGCAGCAGACTGGTTGGACCGCACCATCTCTCAGAGATAAGGGGAAATGACGACATTCTCATTTCTTTGTATGGCTTCTTTAAGACTTGTCATCAGCTCAGTTTTTGACTCACAATGGTAAAAGAATTGAATTGAATGATCATCTGTTCATGAGAAAGTGGTCCTGTCAGAGAACACTGTTTGGTGCTATCTTTATTGGTAATGGACTGTCTCCATCATATCAATATTCGCATAATAATCATTTCCAACTACAAGTTTAAACTGATGATTGGACTATGTATTAATTAATTTTTTATGTTATAGTACGCTATAGAGTCTAGTGGGAGGTATCAAAGTGGTGGTGCAACCCACAGCAGCATCATGGATAGATGATGGTCCAATAAGGAGTGGATTAGAATGAGATAAATCAGACCGCTTCAAACTAAGAAGGTTAATAAGTCACTCCTATTGCGAATTGAAACTAGAAGTGAAATTTTTTTTTTGCTCAAAAAGACCAATATGTCGGTCGAACTTAGAACCTAGTGGCTATTACCTGAGGTGTACAATGGATGATTCTCGCATTGTGATTTGTGACTTTAGGGCATCCTCAGTAATGAAGTTTTTGGTTTAATTTTTAGGTGCCAACTAGGAAAAAGAGAGGGAAAGAGAAGAAGAAAAACAAAAAAAAAAAACAAAAAAAAAAAACAAAAACAAACAAACATGCCGCAACTAAAAAAAAAAAAAGGCCCTGACACACCAGCGGACGCGTGCAGTGCTGTGCGCAATCAGCCTCACAAGCACGCCACCGCAGCTTTCCCTTCCTCTTTCTCTCTCCTGCGGGTTCCACAAAAAACCCATGTTTGCAAGAGGATCCCATTTATTCATTTTCATCCACATTACTTACCTTTTCTTAAAATCTGGTCCAAAATTCACTAATGTGGATGGCCTTAGATAGCAAAGGATCACAAGGAAATAAATTAGCCATAAATTACATATAGCTAACCCGCTAAAATCAAGAAAACTAATAAAAAAATTCCCACCAGGGATTGATCATATAATCTTGTAGTTACCAAGTCAAGTACGACCACCTTGGCAATTATTTGGTTCCATGTCATGGTGTGCAAGAAAGTGTATGAGATAAGGGATTGTGAGGAGGGTAGGAGATAAGGATGATGGAGGTGATGATGATGATGATGCAAGTGTATCTATCTCTTTTCAAACTGGAGTTTACAGTGACAGTTTGAGAGAAAAAAGAAGAAAGAATCTACAAAGTTAAATGTTTTTGAGTTGGATGCGATTTGGATTAGCAAATAATTGTAGAGAATCCCTCTCTTCAACAGCCGACTTTCAGGTGTTTTGCCACTGCTGTTAAGGAAAAAGATGGGAGACCACTTTGACAAGGTGGATGGGTGTTGTGTGGTGTGTATCATCTTCCATTTCACACTCACAATTTTATTGTTATCATTATATATATTTATAAATTTTACAATTTATTAAAGTGTGTGTTCATAAGTCGTGAGTTGTGTTTTTATTTTGTTCACGCAATAAACTTATGGCCGTAGCTTAAAAGTTTTATGTAGATTTTAAATTTGTACAAAATATGTTATATGGTAATAGTATCCTATTTTAAAAATATTTAAGCTAAGGTTGTTTAAACTAGGTAAAGAAGTAATATCTTTATTTAATTTTGTGATTTTTTTAGTACTAGTATCTATATGTGCAAGATAAGACTAATCTAGCTAGTTGATTCGTTGAAACTACTGTTATAAAAATCATCCCAAGTGCAAGACGCCTCTAGGCCAAAACGAATAATGAAAAATTGGTAGTTTAGGTACTTAGATAATTTCTTTTTTAACTGAATTTTGTTTTGCTCAAAACAATATAATTTTCAGTAAAACAAAGTCTAATCTTCACCGGCTAGCATCACGACTTCACACCACAACAACAACCCTTCATATTTCGACTAATGACTGTGACTCAGTGACTCCCAAGTGATTTTTACAATACTAGCTAAGACTCGTAAGTGATTTTTACAATACTAGACAAGACTCCTAATTCTACGGCTAAACAACTCAAATCTCTCGTAATCGTCCCAATTGAACCAACGCCTTTTAGTCTCATGAAATTTTGTTTAGAATGTATAAAAATTTAAATGTTAATTCCAACAAACACTCAAATGTTTTGTTCATCTCATCTATAACCAACTCAAATCACCCTAGTCATCTCTCTTTGAGAGAACCTAGAATTCATGCAGAGACTATGGAGAATAGGATGTGTAGTAATCTGCAGGTATCCATTTCTAGCTTATGATGATCAACAGACAACCTCAAGTACCCAACAAACCTAGATTGATGCCCTTTATGGGTCCTCTCAAAGCAAGTCCACAACCTGAAGCTGCATAATTATCAAGTGATCCCATAAAGCCCAACATTGCCATGTGACACAACAACCACTAAGCTAATGGCAATGAACATTATATTGCAGCATATTTCCAGATTTTTAAGGTGGCTAGAGAATGAACACACACTGCCAAACATCCATATTTGAACTTGATTTATGACAACTAACAATGTTCCAATTAAGAAAGAAATTTGTGTAGACCAAAGCTGTGGCACAAGTCCAACAGCATTGCACAGGAAGCCAGGATATAATGCACGCAATTGCAAGAAGAATCAGATGGGAGAGACAACTAACATATATGGAAGAAAGCTAAGGGGCAACAGAAGATCTATAAGATTCAACTTGTAGACTTTTGTGGGTGCAGTGCCATCCATATGGCCAAGCTTGCAGAGTTGCAGATATGAAAGCACATTCTCAAAAGAATGGAAGTGGAGAGGGTAAACATCGTCTTCTGACGTTAGCTGGATAAACCAACTTAAGTTGTCTATAGTTGACCAACCAGCCTAACCTTAGCTGGATAAACCAACCTAAGTTGTCTATAGTTGACCAACCAGTCTAACCTTAACTGGATAAACCAGTCTAAGTTGTCTATAGTTAACAGAGCCGGTTTTTTGATTTGCGGGGCCCTGTGCTAATAACTAAGTGAAACCCTATCAAATTATAAATAAACTACAAATTGAAGAAAAATTGCAATGAGAAAAATGCAAAAAACTTAATTTTGGGCCAATGTAATCACAAATACTTATACTAACTATTAGGTCAGGGCTGGACTAGGGGCCCCCAAAATTTTGGGGCCCTGTGCGGTCGCACATCTTGCACGCCCTAAAATCCGGCCCTGATAGTTAACCAGCTCAAATCAAGACAATTAATAGACCACTACCACTAGGAGTCCAACTTGGAACCTTGTGGTTATCAAGCCAACTGTACAACAACCGTGGCTAGGTTGTCCCGTAAAAAAAGAAGATCGATCTTGCATCAGTGCACAACTTACACAACATGCAAATTTTAAGTAATAAAATGTTTTGCCCAAAGCCCCAAATCAAGTATTTGATACTATCATAGTTGCCTCTTGTCACTGATTCATTATCTATCATGCAATCCCAGTAATAAAACAATGTCCATATATTCACAGTTTTGAGATAGATAAGACCATCTATCCTTCAAATATCTCAAAAGACAAATGATTTGAGGAAGAAAATAGTGTAACAATCCAGTTCAAAGAGCAAGCTAAGTGATCTGGCCATCATTTTTCAGCAGATATCACTGCTGGAAATCGCGGAATTTCCGACCTCATTTCCGACCACCCAAAAAAATGGTTGCAAAAAAGCGATTTTTTTCATTTTTCCGTCAACGGGGGATGGTGGTCGGAAAGTGGTCGGAAATTCCGACCACTCAGTATGCGTGGTCGGAAATTCCGACCACTATTTACACGGTTGTCGGAAAGTTTTCGTCAAATTTGAATTTTTAAATTTAGAGTGTGTTTCCGACCACTGGGTGGTCGGAAATACCGACCACTAAGTAAAGGTGGTCGGAATTTTTTTGTTTATTTATTTTTCCATATTTCAACTTGTATTTCTTCAACCGACCACGACGCAAAGAGTTTAATAGTCATATGTTGATATATTTTGATGTTCAATATAAACAACCAAATTAGTATAGGGTAACAACCATTTCACCATTCTTGTTGTGAAAAATAAAACTATGCCGCCCTTTCCATATAAATACATAAACTCATTTTTGTCACTTGAACTCCTTAAAACCTTTAATTCATGTTAAGACTCTACGATCCTAGTTCTATTGAGAATCATAATTCTATTGAGTTTCACAATCCTAGTTAATGTATTGTTATAGGGAATATACCTTGGACTTACCGACCCATGCGTACTAAGCCCAAATCGGATCCAGCTCTATGCATAGGGAGGATCATTTTTTGATCGCTTTCGACCTCCTGATGGTACTCACCCGACCTGACTTGAAACTTAGGCTCCTTCTAAGATTAGTAAGTTACTGCTTAAACACTGTTAGGCCTGATCCCGACCCCGTTACTCACCCTAAACCTCAAGCCCATGCGATAAGTACTATAAGATAAATTTAGATAATAATGTCCAAACCATCCGTTAATATAAACAACCACTTTAACATACCGTTGGGCAAATTAGAATCAAAGATGCTTCAAAACAATCCATTAATAGTACACTATTGATGTAATATATACGGACGGTATTAACTATGAGATACATTGCTAGGGTTGGATTCGATTACAGTCCCTTTACCTAGTTGGCTTGTTAGTTTAAGTTAGAGAGCTCGAAATACGTGACATAGGGTCGTAGGTTCCTGATGAAGGTCTGAAAGGAAGGGTCCGGTCTATAACTCGAACGAAGGTCCGGTATATAAATTCTAAAATATTTTTATTTTGAAGTTATTATTATTATTATTGTTATGCTACAAAAAAAAATTGTGCCAAATTTTCACTCAGACATGTATTGTACTGTGTATTGTTTTTTGAGTACTACTGACTCTATTACAATGTAATATATGTCCAGCTATGCGTTTGACCATCATGAATTTATAGCAATTATAGATTTTGATATGCCCTTGGATGTAAAATGACCAATAAGATTATTGTTATTATTATTATTATTATTATTATTATTATTATTATGTAAAGTTTAATATAATTTACTTTCTATAATAATAATAGTCATCATCATAAGTTATTTTTAATTATGAATATATAAAAGTTAAAATAATTTTATTTTGTGGTGCTAAAAAAATTGTGCCAAAATTTCACCCCAAATTATTAAATTTGGCGGCATTCTCCAATTGAGCCCCAATTTTTTAGCCCCAATTTTTCGCCAATATTCACGCCTCCAATTCTCCCTCCACTTCTTCGCTTTTCCATCCTTCACTCCTTCACTCTCTGCAGAATCGAAGCCTCAAACAAAATTTCCCTCTCAGTAGAACGTCGCACCTCAAACACTTGCAATAAACACCGTCGTCCCACCTCAGTAGAGCTTTTCACCGTTGTCGCCGACCGTCGCACTCAGCAGTACATAACCAAAGCCTTTGCCGTCTCTAATCGCCGCTGTCGCTGAGCCCAACCCGTTGCCGTCAGCAGAACAGAAGCCTTCGCCGTCGCTCCCACCTGCCGTCTCAACTTGAGCCTCTTCCCTCCTCTACCGCTGTCGCCTCTTCCCTGCTCTGCCACCGTTGATTAATTGTTGGATTCTCCATCACTATCTTACAGGTAAGTCCTAAACCCTAGATTAATTGTTGGATTATTAGGTTGTGAATGCTATTAATCCCTGGATTAATTGTTGGATTATTAGGTTGTGAATGCTCTTACACCCTAGATTAATTGTTGGATTATTAGGTTGTGAATGTTCTTCAACCCTAGAATACTAAAACTGATGGGGAATGGCTAATGATTTCAGCAGGTATTATTAAGCCTTAAAGGTGTAATGAAAGTGTTTGTTGTAGGTGGAAGCTTATAGGCTTGATGATTCTGCTTGCTATGGTTGATTTGGAATAACAGCAAGAACTGCCCCTATAGTAAGATTTCAAGGTTTGCTGTGTGAATAAATTAAAGAAATGGATGTGACTTTGGAATAAGGATAATTATCTGAATAATATAAACTTTATATAATAATTGGGTAATGCAGATGTGTAATTATGTGCGAGTATAGCTTGATTTTTCTGTACAAAGCGAGCTGTTGCAAATGTGTAATTATGTGAGTATAGCTGCATATTTAGTTTCTTGAAATCTTTATTGGAACTGTATGGGAGGAGGTTGCTAGATACAAAATCAAATATCCCACTTAAGCCTCTAATTTAGTTTATGAGGGTGCCTATTACAGCAAAAAGAGAATAAATTACTGATTCAGTACTCTAAATGTATACATGTGCTCCTAAATTAAAAGTAGCTGATGCTCTTTTTGTAATTTCTTTTTTATCTCATGGGTATTTTAAAGATATTTTTGATCCAAAGTATTGCTATTATTGTATATTCTGAGAAAGGCTTTGGGAAATGCACTCGTCATTGTAGTGGAAACTAATTGATTCGGTTGTGGAAGAATCTCAAATTTGCTTAAATTTTTTTTTTTACTATCTGTTTGCAGGAAGATCTATGGCAACAAGTTTTTACTGTTGGTACTAAGGTTTGATTCTGATAACTTTCTTATCTTCAACATGTATTAGATTGACCTATGCTTCCTGTTTCACTCATTGTCTTTGGTTCTTTGCATTTTCCTGTTTGCAGTGGGATCAGCTGGACATGGTCTATCAATATAAATGGAACTTCTCAAATCTGGAGGTTAGTATATTATAGTGTGCAATGAAATTTCTGTTTTGTCATGTTCTCTAGAAAGTCATTGTTCGAATTTTCAATTGCAAAGTTGACACTATATAGAGAAGAAAAATGAATCGATTTTTTTGTGTGCCAGGAATCTTTTGAAGATGGTAGAAAGTTATATGGCAAAAAAGTCTACCATTTTTACTGTACAGAACGTAAGTGCCAAATGGACCTTATTTGCATTCTCAAGATTGTAGATAGTGCTCACAATTGCTTTCCAGTCAATTGAATTTAAGCCTTCTATCAGATGAACAAAAATACTTTGCAATGGTATTGATGTGGCTTTCATTGAAATCCAATCAAATTGTATGTAAACAATATGATTTAGAGTCATTTCATGTTGGCAAACATTATTTCATCAATTGCAATTTCTTGTTATCAAGTATCTTGTTATAACACACTCTATAAGTACCTTAATATTGGTTTATTGCTATCAATTATCTTCTTCTAATTCATCTTTGTTTATTGCAGCACAATTGGTCTTATTTCAAGGTCAAGCAAAAGTTACATGCATACCAATTTTGGTTGCTGTAAGTTCTTAAGCTTTTTGTATTAGACCTGTCAGGTTGTGAGTTGTCTTTTTGCTGGTTGCTGTAAGTTCTTAAGCTTAAATGCATTTTTAGGTGGAACTCCCTCTTGGCAAGTTAACTTGTATTGAAGGTTAGGAGGAATTTTGACTTGTTTTAAATTTTATTGTATATTGATGAATTCTCTTTGGGGAATGAAATGTGTATATGTTCTTCAACAGATACATTACCAATTTGTAATAATTTTTTTCCATTGCACTACAGAGGGGGCCCTTCTGTAGTGAAATAAATTTTTTTTATAACGGGTACCTTTTCCGACCACCAAATGGTGGTCGAAAATTCCGAAACAGAACATCGCTTGGTCTGGATTTTCCGACCACCGGTGGTCGGAAAATTTAAAATCCACCAATCCTTTCGTTGGTCGTCTTTTTCCGACAAATCTATAAAAGTGGTCGCTATTTCCGACCATTTTATCGGGTGGTCAGAATTAGCGACGAGGGTTTTTCCGAATACCCAAATTGGTCGGAAAAGTGGTCGGAACAGGTGTTTCCGACCCGAATAAGGCCATTTCCGACCACTTTTGGGTGGTCGGAAATCCGCTGATTTCCAGCAGTGTATGATACAGATCTAGGCCCTACTCTGATCAAGTGGTGAGACAAAATAAATCCCATCAAGAAACACTATTTAAAGCAAGTTGTCTGGATTCTTGGCATGCTTCAATAGCTAGTTCAGATATTTATCAAGTTAAAATAGGTTACAGAGAGAGGAAGAAAAAGCATAAACCTTCAATGTAGCATATTCTAGGGCTATGGCTATGGCCATGGATGTTTGAAAGTAGGAGTGTCTTGTCCTTTCCATTAGCAATAGTTATACCATGGACTCGGGTCCACCTTACAAAGTTGATTCTTATCCATTTTGTGAACATTTAGTATGTAAATTGTGTATTTTAGACTCGGATTCACCTTGGACCTTGTAAGGTGGACCCGGTCTACATAATAATTTGCCCCTATTCTGTAAGCAGGCCCAATGGCAAAGAAAACTCTGGGCAGCTTAGCCATACTAGACACATAAGGCTAGCTACTGCAATCTTGGGCCTATTCTTAGAGGCTCAACCCATCTTGCAAATGTATAAAACATAGAGGCCATAAAGGGCCAAAAAAAAAAAACATAAAGGTTGATCTGTCCAAATGTATAAAACATAGAGGCCTAATTGAACATTCAACCAAATGAACCAATTCCAATCAATCATTTTGACTCTTTGAGGTGGAAGCAATTATTTCCCACCAAACCATTTCTTCTTTTCCTTTTTTCCAAATCACTTGTGCCCAAAATTAAATATAAATCTGTTTGATTTGGATTTTAAAACTCTTGCCAAACAAATGCACCATTTACATTTGATCAACATGAATGTTTATCAGTGTGCTAAAAGTTATAACTAATAATAAAGAAACAATTTTATTTCCTTATACTTATACACGGCCACTCACGCCAACCAAACTAGTCATTGTTATACTCTTTTGATAGATGTATAGGTGCTCCATTACTTACACCAATGGTTAACCAAAACGCCACATCTCATCATTAAAAATAAAGTTCACATTACTGTTCAAATCTTGTCATGCAATGTTCAATAATTTTAAATTATTATAATAACAATTACTTATTTTAATTATGAAAATAATATTTCTATATTTTAAATAAAAAAAATTATTGCCTACATCATCCTAAATGGCATTGTTTTCTTTGTTGTGTTTAGAAATCTCAAAACACCCTTTTGTTTATACCCATGCAAGACAATAGGATTCGACACTGAAATAAAAACATACAAATAATTTGTTTATACCCATGCATGACCTAATTCCAGACCCCATTTCATACAAAACAAACAAATAAACAACAACCATATGCATGTAGAGAGAACCTAGGAATGGAACAAGAACACATAGTGAACAACCGTACCATAAATTATTAAAAAATGAGTCTGCTAATGGCTTGATTTTAACTATACATGCAGTCGATCGACGTCAATGATCTTATGGTCAATTGATATGAAGTGATTCTCCTAAATGAGAGGTCAAGTGAGTGAGAAAGACCGTCTTTCGGTTAAGGTAGATCGTAGATCGAGACAGTAGAGTGCATGCATGGTGGTGTAAAGAAAATAAAAATCAAACCCTAACTTGAACCAATATAGGCGAGCAATAGTAAAATAACGAAACCAAAAAATGTGCAGCAATTAATTCACAAAGAATTGTTGTTTTGAACGAAAAATAACAATTTTTAAAAAAATATAACTCCCTTCAATTCCGCTCATATTATATAGTGTTAAGAAATCTCAAAACACCCCTTTTGTTTCTATCACACAAGACAATAGGATCCAACACACAAATAAAAACATACAAATTATATGAAAAAAATAAAATTACAAATTGTAAAAATATCTGCAACTTATTAATCACCATCCTCTATAAATACCCATCTTCTTCTCTTGAAAGTTGAAACCCATAAAAGAAATAGCTAAAACCACCATGGATCGCATAACACTTTCTCTATGTATACTAATCTTGTGTGCAGCCATCCATGGCTGCCGTGCCGTTGAATACACAGTCAACAACACGGCGGCCAACACCCCCGGCGGCGCCCGCTTCAACCAAGTCATCGGAGAAGAATGCGCCAAAAATGTCCTAGCCGCCGCCGCCAACTTCATATGGAGGGTCTTCCAACAGAACTCCCCAAGCGACCGGAAAGACGTCCAGAAAGTGATCATGTTCGTGGACGACATGGACGGCGTGGCCTACGAGGAGGACAACGAGATCCACGTCAGCGCCAGGTATAGTGGCCGGTTTTTAAATTTTTGTGGTCCCGTTGTTATAAATAAATGAGACCCTACTAAAATATAAGCTTTAAAACTAATACGTAAAATATATGATTTTTACTCAAATTATCTTTACAGATTCATGGTTTGAGACATCATTTGTGTCGTTAGAGAAACAAAACGGTTTTGTCATGATCAATTAATTAGGTCCTAATTGCCAAAGGCCTTGTGGTCAAGCGGCACCAGGTGTACACTCCCATGTGGAAGGGAGTGGGTTCGAGCCTCTTTGTGCTTCAGTAGGTTGAGAAAGTAGCTATGAACAGATACTACATTGTAACAGAGTCAGTAAAACTAAAAAAAAAAAAAAAATTAGGTCCTAATTATTAAGGATAAAACTGATGTGTTTAGGATTAATTGTAGATTTTTTTTATTTCTTAAGTAACTAAGTCGAAAATAATATTGGACTTTCTAAAAATTGAGATATGCCTTTCTTGCACGTCCTAAAATCCGTCCATGCCAGGTACATCAGCAACTACTCCGGCGACGTGAAAGTGGAGATCACCGGCGTGCTGTACCACGAGTCGACCCATATTTGGCAATGGGACGGCAACGGCACCGCCAACCAAGGGCTAATAGAAGGGATAGCCGATTTCGTGAGGCTAAAAGCCGGGTACGCGCCGAGCCATTGGAGGAAGCCGGGGGCAGGTGGTCAGTGGGACGCCGGCTACGACATAACGGCGTTTTTTCTGGACTATTGCAATGATCTCAAGAATGGGTTCGTCGCTGAACTCAACAAGAAGATGAAATACGGTTACAGTGACTGTTACTTCTCCGACATCCTGGGAAAAACAGTTGACCAACTCTGGAAGGATTACAAGGCTAAATACAATAATACTAATTAACGACCTATCCTTAAATTTGTCCCACAACTTGTACGATTATGTTTACCAATAAATTTCCTTAAATATCTGCTAGAACAACAACTATAAACATGGAAGCAGATTTCCTAAGATAATAAATTCATCATTATTATTTGAAGATTTGTAGTTTTCTTGAGAGATACTTAAAAAACGTTTTATATTGAAAAGTCCCTATAAACATTTTAGAATCATTTTTATGATTAAAAAAGATTCAAAACTGCAATCGTGGGCCTATTCTTAGAGGCTCAGCCCATCATGCAAGAGGCATAAAGACCCAAAAAGACATAAAGGTTGATCTGTCCAAATGTATAAAACATAGAGGCCTAATTGAACATTCAACCAAAATGAACCAATTCCAAGCCACCATTTTCCATGATGTTGCTGGAATTCAATTTTTTTTTTTTTTGAATGACGAGAGAAATTCAGCTCACAGTTATTATTTAAAAATAAATACTGGATAAATATGAATTATATTTTACATCACCCCTTGAAGTCTACAGGTCTATGTTTTCTCATGTGAATGCGAAAGTCTTAGTCAAGATCCTGTATGCATTCAATCAATCAGTTTGACTCTTTGGGGTGGAAGCAATTATTTCCCACCAAACCATTTCTTCTTTTCGAGTCTTCAAATCACTTGTGGCCAAAATTAAATATAAATCTGTCAAAGTGTTTGCCTGTTTGGTTTGGATTTTAACACTCTTGCCAAAGAATTAAATATAAATCTGTCAAAATGTAAATACATCATTTACATTTTGTCAGGATAACACTTACGAATATGTGAAACGTTAAAGTTTTTTTTTTTTTTTGAAAACAAAATACAAAGTTAATAATAAAAACGTAATTTTTATTTTTTTTTTATACTTGCATAGCAGTCCACATTTTAATGACAGGGTGTTAGATTTGATCCTCTAATTATTCGTCCAACATATTTTTTTCACTATTGTATGCAATACATTTTTGATAAAACATTTGACACACCATTAATGTATAGATAGTTTAGATACTATATATACACCAATGGTGAGTCCAGGAGAACCAGTTTAAGATGCCATAAGGCATGAAATCCTTAAACTTGGAATAAACTAGAAGTGATTCAGTTGACTTTTCAGTCATTGCCAATTTCCAGCCGCCTCACATACCTTATCAACATACATTTATTAGATATTATTAGAATTGAATTGAAGTCGTGGAAGACTTGGTCCAATTCCACCTTCTGCAAGTCTTTCCAATAAATAATATTTACACGTGACGAGCGATAGACATTTGTAGTTGAGTTTACGTTCAAGTTTTAATTAATATTATTATATTATTATCAAGCATTTACACATTTTTAAAAGAAAAATAGATTGTATTGGTAAAATATGACATGGTAGATTTTGTCTATTTGTTCATACCTACTGAAGTACAAAGAGTCAACAGTTACCTCCACTGAAACTCGAACTCTCTCTCTTCCATGAGTTTTGATTACCACTTTAATTGCAAAACTCATTCCTCAATAAAATAAGAGTTTCATCTTTCCTCCTCAGCGGCTCTCCCAATTATTAATAATCATTATCCTTTCACGTACTCTACTACCAATTGCTTTTAATGAAATTGTTATATCTGAAAATCTGAAATACATCATCTTTAACATGGTTAAGTAATTGACCGTAGAATATGGATATTAAAAAACAATTACAAATTGTAAAAAAACTCTGCAGCCTATCAATCACCATCCTCTATAAATACCCATCTTGTTCTCTTTAACCCCATAAAACCACAAGAAAATTAACGAAATAGCTAAAACCACCATGGATCGCATGATAACACTTTCTCTGTGTATACTAATCTTAGGTACAGCCATCCATGGCTGCCGTGCGGTTGAATACACAGTCACCAACACGGCGGCCAACACGCCCGGCGGCGCCCGCTTCAACCAAGCCATCGGAGAAAAATACTCCAAACAGGTCCTAGGCGCCGCCGCCAACTTCATATGGAGGGTCTTCCAGCAGAAATCCGCCGGCGACCGGAAAGGCGTCCAGAAAGTGAGCATGTTCGTGGACGACATGGACGGCGTGGCCTACGCCAGCAACAACGAAATCCACGTCAGCGCCAGGTACATCAACGGGTACTCCGGCGACGTGAAAAGGGAGATCACCGGCGTGTTGTACCACGAGTCGACTCATATTTGGCAGTGGAACGGTAACGGCGCCGCCAACGGCGGGTTGATAGAAGGGATAGCCGATTACGTGAGGCTGAAAGCCGGGTACGCGCCGAGCCATTGGAGGAAGCCGGGGGAAGGTGACCGGTGGGACGCCGGCTACGACGTGACGGCGCGGTTTTTGGACTACTGCAATGATCTCAAGAATGGGTTCGTCGCTGAACTCAACAAGAAGATGAAAGACGGTTATAGTGACAGTTACTTTTCTGACATCCTGGGAAAAACAGTTGACCAACTCTGGACTGATTACAAGGCTAAATACAACACTAATTAACGAACTTCCTATCCCTAAATTTGTACCACAACTTGTACTATTATGTTTACCAATAAATTTCCTTAAATATGTAGAACAACAACAATAAACATGGAAGCGGATTATTTCCTAAGAATCTAAGATAATAAATTCATCATTATTATTCGAAGATTTGAATGTTTTCTATTCTTCAATTTTCCAGTTAGTAAACGGCTAAAGTTTCTGTATTCATCGGTAAACAGAAGATTTGTAGTTTTAATGCTGAACTAAACAATACGATGAAATGACAACTATTGTATGGCTAATCCTTGGCCAACTGCAGACAGAAAGCTACACACAAACACTTCACCTATGCATTTAACAATGAAGTTTCAAATTTCCAGAATAAAGCAAAACAAATCGTGGGGAAAAAGTACTTCTGTGATCAGTCATTTTGTTTGTATAACAGGGGAAAGAGCTATGGGCTCACACTGGAGAAGCCATATACTTGTTACAACGACAGATTTTTCGCGAATTTATTATTAGGAGTGATACTGCTGAATGGTAGAAACAACTTGTTCAATGCTCTGGAATTTGCGTCGTTCTTTAAGAAGCAACTTTGCAACGTTCAGAGCCTGCTGCTCACAGTTAGCTCGTTTCTCAGCGTCAGGAATTGATTCGAAATCTTCCACGTGAGCAATACCAACAATTCTCCTGCAATTCAAGTGATTTTAGCATCTGCTAAGAAATGATTCGTGCAAAAGGATTAGTTCCTGTAAGAAAACAGGCATCAAAATCCACCTTATCATCTTGGCAGCGCCAAATCCGAGGGTGTCGTGGAACAGATCTGTCATGTACTTCTCTCTTACCAGATGCTGAAGCTCAGAATTGTTATATATACCAGGAAGATATGCCTCACCGGGACCATCCTTGTGTTCATCCCAGAGAGCAGTGAATTTTTTGTGAAAGAGGTTCCAAGTATCTGCTATTGTCTTCAAAATCCATGCCTTATATGACTGCTTAAGAAAAGGCTCGTAAATGATGAGTCACGATGCAAAAATGAAATAAGGGCAAAAAGACACCCCCACAAATTTTACAAACCACGCATACCTTGCGGTCATTACCCTGATTTGCATGTCCATCTTGAGCATAGAACGCCAACATTAAGTTTCCAATAAAGGCACCAACATCAAACCCCATCGGGCCATAAAAACCGAATTCTGGATCTATTATTTGAGTTGACTCGGGAGTAACCATGACAGAACCTGTATGGAGATCACCATGTATAAGAGCTTGGGTTCTTTCACAAAACCTGAAAAGTATACACCAAGACATATACAAAAGCTTCAACGTACTGCTATAGAGCATAATGTTTTTCAAAATTCAGTAGAAAGAAACATATTTCCCAGTTGCAGACATTACTTGGATTTCAGCTCACCAACTTCCAGCTTCAAGACGTTATCACTCCGAACTGCCTCTGCATCAGCATCAAGATAAGGAGTTGTCCAGCGATTATATTGAGACACTTTGTAAGGATCAGAGAAGATAACCTGCTCAGTAAGTCTACACATTTCCACGTTTCCACAAAACTCTGCAACTGCATAGAGGATTTAAATGGCAATAAGAAAGTTTTTCTAGGTAAAAAAACTACCAATTACTGGAAACAAAGAAGGAAACATTGTTATAAATAATACATAAGATTGCAACAAAAAGATGTGAATAAACGGTTTGATAGATACAAACAAACAAACTTTATGAACATGAAAATTGATTACCAGCACGTTTGTGGTCTGTGGTAGTAAGATAAAGCAGGGATGTGAAAAAAAGAGTCTTAGACATATAGTCTGACATATGCTCAGCAAGTAATGGATACTCAATCCCCGCGATCAGTCCCTTCCTTAAGATTATATGGGGAGGTTCAATGTAGTGCATGCCAATTAAACACATCGTCCTGTCAAAATGGTAAACTTGAGGAGTATGCTCAGGGCATAGGCGACCATGCTCTTTTAAAACCGTCACTTCAAAATAAGCACGCTCCTTTGTCATCGGCCAAGACTCACCAACACACCGCACATATGGAATGGCCTGCAAACGCCACCACCACTCAAACACGATTTTACCAAGAACAAACAATAAAGAAGCATGAAGTTTATCCCAGATTTTCATCCATTTTTTGCCAAAATTTCTCTACCACCATCAGATTCCATTAAACCATTCATGATTGCACAAATGTGTATTTGTAATCAGTGACACTCCTATATTCAAATTTTAGAGTCCATCTGATTGGTCTACACTGTCCTAACTCCTAATAAGGCACATTCAATATAATCCAAATTTTTCTAAATAAGTTATTTTCATTATCAGGATTGTAAAGCTGAGATATAAACTTCTGAAAATATTCTGAGAATCCAGAACAATAAATTTAGAAACTCAACTAAACATTATCAGAACGCTCTGCCTTTTCAAATCAAGATGATTAGTTTATCCTCATACATACTAAAATCATGTTTACCTAAGCTAACAATAAACAGATTTTTACTTAACAGCAAAAGAATAAAAACCATATCATGCAAAGATCACAAGACGAAGAAATTCTAAGTACCTGTTTGACGACAAGAGAACCAGAGGGACCGATAACAACAAAGACGAAGTTGAGATTCCCATCGCCGACTTCTCTGATATTCAAACTATCGAGCTGATGCGGCTGGTCTCCAGCTAGGACCGAAGCCAGAGACGGAGTCGCTTTTATGTACTCCACCACCGATTTTTCGTCCAGCGGCCGGAATCCATCGGAAGCCATTCTTCCCGGCGGCGACTGTGAAGACTGACGAGTAGTAAAACAGTGCAGTAGGGGTGAGAAAAGCGGCAAGAACAACGCTTCTATAGATACGCAAAATAAAATTGGGGAAAATGTTAGAGAATAGTTTGACGAGTTGCGTTACATTGCACCTGGACGGTTGCCTTATTCTTCTCAACGTGTTGCGTTACAATTGGTCAAAAGAGAAGTCTGCTTGCTAAAATGATAAGTAGATTTTAATGGAGCTCGTCACATGTCATAATTTTATTAATTCATGTCTCTTGAATTTTATTCAATAGGTCGATTGAACTTTTAAAGTTTACAATTACCCTTAAACATATTATTTTAGAGTATTGAAGTCCAAAAATTGAAAGATTTCGATAAACCTTCAGCGGAACGGTTGCCAATTTTGTATGGTTACCTATCCTCTTTCCTTTTTGCTCCCTCATCCCTTCCACATGTGGCCCTATAACAATTATGTAAACACCTGAACAAGTGATGTTGCTCTTATTTTGTTATTGATGATTACAAAATTTTTATCCTAACACATTAACTTTTTAGTATTTCCAAATCAGCCCAGCAGGCATCCTACTTTCCATTTCATCTAGAAACATGCATGTTTGGGCCATAACCATACAAATATGCTTATTCCGGGCATTTGATTGTCCAAAAGTACTAATAAATTCTTCATGAAATGCAAGCCCATTATAATCCAAAACCATGCAAATTGATGATTATCAGTGCAGGCCCAGAAACAATGCAAAGAAATCCAAACCAATCAATTTTGGGATTCATGCAACCAAACCACATAGCAAACAAAGAAAGCCATGAAACAGACCGGCCAAATTAGTCCTAGTGTTAATTCAGTATCCATAAGATTTTAAATTTGATTCTTAGTGAAAACGGTCTATTGATTTTCTTTGTTTAAATTGGTCAGTTATAAATAACTTAAATTAGTTAATTTTCTTGTGATCATTTGTCAACTGAAATCACAAAATAAACAAATTTATTTAATGTACCCCTCGAATAGTGGTTGCTCGTGGCCCAAAAGAAAATAGCAACGAAAGGATATTTACAGAAGACTTTTATAGGGACGGACAATAATTATTTGGACACAAAAATCAATATGCCAAAGTCTTTTAGCACGGAACGTTCAACCAATGAACCAAACCGTCATTTCTGAATTTAGCTAATGTACAAAAATTCTACATAAGCTTCAACATGATATGTATAGTGATTAAATTATCATATCATTATTCATAGATCAAACATGCTCATGTAGTATCAAAGACCATAAATATTTTCAGTTCGGCCACGTCATCAATAATTTACAAGATAAGTTTACCTAGGATGATTAACATGATTTGGATTAATATTTTAGAAAAGTTTAACTCCGATAACTATTCAATTTACATTAAAATTACTCCTCATCCCATTTAATGTATTTGTCGTTCATATCAATAGGTTAGTGAAACATATTGCCCACACCTTAACTATAATGGCAGGCTCTATCTCTTGGGACCAGGATTCTCCTGATTGTATCATTTTTTTTATCAGATTATAGAATAATATTCTTCTTTGGGTTTCAAAAAAAAAACTAAAGTTATTTATAAATCATTTTTTCATAATGTTAAGTTTGATAAATTACATTAAAATAATTAATTTGATCAATAAAATAAATGTGACAGCTATATATATATGTATAAAAAGATAACTTCTGTGTCAACATGTTTCAATGTACCACACAAATTCTAATCTTCTCTTATTCATAGGTTTGATTTATTGACTAGACCATGAAAAAGACAACAAAACAAAAAGATGAAACTATAGTCATAATTACACATAAATGCGAAAGTGACTTAATAATACTCCGTATCATTTTTTTTTTTGAAAGAAATAATATCATATTAGACAATGAAAATAACAAGGCACGAGGACAGCAACGTGGCGCCGGTGTTAGTGTTTTCCGCCACCGCATTTGTTTCTGATTTCGTCGACGAATTCTTCCAAATTCCGGTCAGAAGAGCCGCCCGGCGCCACCGCCTCCTCCGCCTTCTTCTTCCACTTCAACGCATTCTCTTTCATCTCCGCCGCCTTTTCGCCTCGGGTTGCCTCGATCAAGCACTTCTCCACCTCATCCCGGGTAATGATCCTGTCCTCGGCGTCGCCTCGGGAGAGGCGAACGCCGATCTTGAAAACCTCGACCAGGTATTTAGCGTCGGTGACCTGTAATTACAGATTAATTGATTAATTATATTAGTTTAGTAGTTAGATTTATAGGTTTTTTATTGCTCCTACTAATATTTAACATTTTCCTAGACTGTTTTTGTATTTCTCTGAATAAAGTATTATCATTTCAGTTATAGTTCTCTAACCTGATCGCCCCAGCCTGGAAAAGCCACCACCGGGACGCCGCTAGTGATGGCTTCCATCGATGAATTCCACCCACAGTGAGTCATGAAACAGGCCACCGATGGATGGGCCAACACCTGTTCTTGCGAGCACCATTGCACTACTTTCCCGTTATCCCCAACTTTCTCCAGGAACCCGTCCGGCAAAACCGTCGGCGCGAACGCCGGCGGCGGCGGTTTCCGAACCCATAAGAAACTCAGCCCGGAGTTCATCAACCCGTGGGCGATCTCATCCACCTGTTCCTGCTTCAAAATCACAATGCTCCCGAAGGAAATGTAAACCACAGAAGATTCCGCCTTGGAGTCGAGCCACTCGGTACAATTGTCGACTTTCACAAAGTCTCCGCGAACATCGGCGGCGCCGCCGGCGCCGGTGGTCAAAAACAGGGGACCGACGGGCTTGATGGGGCAGAGCTTCGACATGTATTCAATAACTTCCGGTTCCAATTCTTGAAACGTTTCCATTAATACGCGAAACGGTTTGGATAAATTCTCGAACTGGTGAAGAATGGCCCGGGCGAGGGATTTATACGGCGAAGAAGGGTGTAAGAAGCTCGGGAATTCATCGTATTTCAACAGCGGCATGCACGGCAACTGAACGTCGAGAAACGGCTCTGTTTCGGTCGGAAAAGGAACCAATTTATTCTGGAAATGATAATACGCGGAAAAGCTCGCGCACGACTGCACCCAAAGCACCGCACTGGGAATCCCGTGTTTCTCGGCGACATCCGAAACCCACGGGATAAACGGATTGTTGATCAGACACGAAACCGGGCGCCCCTGTTTTTCGTGTTTGTCGAGGATCCCCGACAGCTTAACCGACCCGACTCGCTCCATTTGGTCGAGCTGGAAGTCGAGGTCGGCGCCGTGCGGGCCATGCGGGTCGAACTCGTCGTCGAAGAACTCGAACCTGATGAACCCGTCGCCGTAGGGAGTGGGTTCTTCGCTGATTTTGGAGTTGGCTTTTCTCATCTCCACGCCCACGTGTTCCGGTGCCGAGAAAGTGACCAATAAGCCCTTGCCGGCGAGACGCTTGCCGAGGCGGAGGAGAGGGTTCACGTGGCCTTGCCCCGGGAAGGACACCATGAAAACATGGAGAGGTGGAACGCCGCCGTTTTCAGAGCCCATGTCTCCGTCCTGAGCTTGATAATCTATATTTCTCTCTTATAGGATGCACCAATGTTGCACTAAGATAAACTATTTATATATAACTTTGAAAAATGCAGTATGATTTTTATTTTTATTTTTTCAAATGGAGATTATTTTTTTTCATTGGTCAACTTTAGTCACACTTTACATGCAAACATTAAATAGTGATTTGTTTAGTTAATGATCATTGTAAGGCAATGACATGTGATTGTAGGTCTAATCCCCACAAACAATGCTAATGTCAATAAATGCTTTATCGTGTGTCAATGAAAGAAGTCATTGAGCTTCATAGATTGAAAAAATAGTTATGAACAGATACTGCATTGTAATAGAATAAGAAGTATACAAAAAAAAAAAAAAAATTAACGAGTAAATATGACAATCACTAGCTAAGATGACTATGGTCATGTTTGGTAACATAGTTAGCTTATCAGCTAATTTTAACTTATTTGACAATTACTAGTTATCTGACTTGGTTAAACAATTAATATGAGCGTTTGACTAATTAGTTTTTGTGGTGGTTTATTGTTCTAAAATGCTAAAATTCAAAAAGTTGTTCAAATCAGCTTTTTGAGAAAGTCGTTTTGCATGTAATAAGCTATTAGCTAACAACTAATTTACCAAACACTTTACTATAATGAGCTAATGCTATTAACTAGTCAAGCCCACTAACAAAATCATCTAACAGCTATTTATCAAACACCCTATACCTTTTAAGCTGAAGCTTTGGAAAGTTATAATACACTACTTGAAGCTAGTGACATTTGCCTAACTTGTCTTCTAAATATAGAACAATTGATTATATATGTGCCTATATATAGTGACATGCAAACATTGATTAAGCTAGTGACATGCAAACATTAAAAAGTGATTTGTTTAGTTAACAATATTAGAGGTAATTTAACTTGTAATAAACCAAACGACTTGTAGAAAAGTGCATCACAATACTTAAGTGAACATGTGCGAGCCTAAACGACTTGTCATACCCTAACCTATATGGCTATATTAGATAACAAAGCATGGGTAATACCTCTAAGTCTCTACATCAGGCATTAACAAAAATTTAATAAATCTATCAATTTTATGAGACAATATAATTAAATAACCTATCATTGTAAAATGAATATACCGCAATGGTATTTCGCTTTCACGAAGAAGGTAGAAGTTGAAAACTTGAAATTGAATTCTTATCCCAAACTTGAAATTGAATTCTTCTTAGTAGGACCCTCAGCTCACTGGATATTCTCATACAATGTTATGTTATATAATTCATTTGTAGAAATATTTGGCTAATAATTCTATTAACTCCAATATAATTGATTATATATGTGCCTATAATAAATATTAATTAATTAGCACATTTAATTGTATTTTTTTAAAAAAATAATATAGTCGTGTACGTAAATGATACTAATGCATTCTGCAAAATATAAATACAATTACTATCAACGTGCAGTGCAAGAAATCGATACGTACGTATGGATAATGTTTCGCAGCTTATTGATAATAGTAACACTGATTGATCTGTATAGTATTTGCTTGTAACATAAATATAAAGTTTTATATTAATAATTGACTAATTGCCGGTCCATTATTTTAGAAATTAAACTATTTGTTTGCACAAACTTAATTTAATGGTTCAGTAGATCAAACAGTATTTGTGAGAAGAATATATTAAACCCTTTGATCGAAAAGTGCGTTTTGAGTAAAATTTACATTGTGACTTTAACCAGCAAATGACAACAACAAAATAAATCAACCAGTCTAAATTGTCACTAGCTGAACCACTCAAATAAAGAATATCAATAGATAAATCCCAAAAAAAAAAAAATTTTAAACTTTGTTATTAATAAACATATATGCGCCAATTAAACCTTTACATCACTATCATATGTGGCTTAAAAAGACTGCAGGCTTGTTAAGAAAAAAATAAATTGGCAATTTTTGAAATTTTTTTTAGCCTTGCAAAAAAATAAAATAAAATAAAAAAGTGATATCCTCAAATGCACGACGCTACCACCAGTCCATGCAACCACCGCAAATAACCGGCGAATGAGCACGCACCAGCCACCACTGCACGTGCAGTGACTACTGCATCTTTGATCACTCGATATTCAACAATTGAATGATTATTCCAAAAAAAAAAAAAAAAAAACAATTGAATGATTGAGACATTTTTGTTTTGTTTTTTGTTTTTTTTTTTTTTTGTGTGTGTATAACATTCAATATCTCACCAGTACGAGATTTATACATATCTGACTGGACCCATGTAATGATTTTATTCAAAAGAAAATTTGACACGGGTTTATTAATTCTAAACCACACATACAAAAATTGACATGTAATTATGTCAAGAGATAAAATTAGGTGAGAAAAATATCAAAATAACAGTTTTCTTACTTAATACTTCTATTTGTTCTATTTTATTTATTAAGTTTAGTTAATCAAACTTGATTGGAGTTCTTTACCGTTTAATTTTTTTATAATATTAAGTTTAGTATTAATATATAAAATTTATATATTTAAAAATATTATTAACCACACAAAATAAATTTAAAATTATAATAAAAAATAAAAAATATAATAAATAATTATTTTATTTGATGAGTAGTAAACATAGTAAATAAAATTGGACTGATCATATACTAACATTATAGTCAATCCCTGATCATGCATGATGGATAAGACAATCAGGTGGTCTAGAACTTTATATTATATCTATTTTTATAATAATTTATTAGTTTATTTTATAGCTGTCTGGATCTAACAAGTAACAATAATATATTAATGAAGTTTCCTGAGATCATTTGTTGCTAATCTCAATATCAGATCAGATCGTTAAGTACAAAGTTGGAAATGATACAATATATAGTTCAATATAATATAATATAATATAATAATAATAGTTAATTATTTCGGTAGTCAATATCAACCAAACTTGGGAGAAAAGTTTTCATATAGTTAAATAAATATGTAACACTAGCTAAAATATTCAGTTTAAGTCTTCTGAACTTTTTAAATAATCCTAGAGTTATTACATTCATTTTATTTCTTTAAAAAACCAAAAGCCCACCTTCAATTGTGACAATATATAGGACTTGTTTGGTAATATAATTAACTTATTAATCAATTCTGACTTATTTAAGTTATTTGACAACTATTAACTGTTTGAATATTTGATTAATCAGCTTTTTGTAGAAGTTTATTGTTTCAAAAAGTTAAATTCAAAAAGCTATTCAAATCAATTTTTTTCGATTAGCTTTTTTATAAAAGTAATAAGTTATCAGCTAATAACAGCTACTGCTATTAACTAGTCAAACTCACTAACTCAATCAACTAACAACTATTTACTAGACAATTTCATAGTAAACCTTGGCATTCCGAGAATGTTAGGGTTGTGAAGTTGCAAATATTGTCATCTTGCAATTTAAATAACTTAGATTTATAAAAAAAAAAAAAAAAAGAAATTCGATTGTTATCCTCCGCATTTGTTTCAAATGTACTATGTATTGTTCCACAACTTCCAACCACCAAGCTGTTCACACGTGATGCACGTTGTGCTCTTTAATTTTCTTCAGGTGCAATAATTCTACTGACTTGCCCCTGATTAGCATGGCGATAGTTCGCCTGATTTCAAATCAGTCCATTTCTTGTGCAGTATAGTAATAATGCAACATGTGGTTCAGTACCTCGTTCCTTAAATCATTTGGCCAATCCCCTACCACTTATGACATGTTTGGTTAGATGGAAATTTTTTTCCATGGAATTTGAATTTCATTTCCTTCAAATATTTTTCAGCGAACCAAACGGGTTGCTAGTGTACTGACAGTTGGAACAGATGATTAGTCTTCTGGCTACCGGCTAGATGATACCTTTGGGCAACAAAAAATAATACGGAGTAATAATAATAGTAATGCAGCATGGTAGATAGAGATCAGTGTACCAGGAGACACCAAACATGACATACAGACAAGAAAGCAGACAACATTGAATGCATGGAATGGCAGAATTGAAGTAGAAGTATGTGCACAAGGAAAATGATAATTGAAAGGTGGTTAGGGGATGAAAGAGATGATGAGTGGGTAGAGAGAAATTAAAGAAGGAAAGCTGTGGCTGAAAACAGAGACAATGAGGATGATTAATCAAGTCTTTTCAGCTAGGTTAAGTTAGCCACTACTTTATGTAAAGATGATATAGAAACTTGATAATTGTGTTGTGAGTACGTGCCATTGACAAATGACAAATCATAGAGAAAAGAAAAATATCCTGATATGTTATGTCATATATAGTTTGGTTATATTTTATTTTATTTTTTTTACATGTTACGACGTCGATTATGTGTAATAATTAACGTCGATTTTGTATAAATCGATGTTATATTTGTGACGTTGTATGTATTTTCTGTAGTAAGAGTATTAGTTTTCTAGTCACAAAATTTTAAGTTCAGTTTTGGGTGAGAGTTGTCTATTAACTTTTTTTATTTAGGCTAATTTGTTATAAACAACATATATTGATTTACCTTCAAATAATCTTTTACCGACTAAAGTTATAAGATAATTTTATCCGATACATTTATAACAATTTTATGGTGAGAATTTACATTTCGGTAAAAACTGCAAACTCATCCCAATCATTTATTATTATTATTAAAAAAAAAAAAACAAAAACAAAAAAAAAAAAAAAAAAAAAAAAACAATGGGTACGATAGTTCAACCCACATGAACAATGCGGTGGGATACTGATTCGTTTTGGGCTGAATAAAGATGAGCGAAAGCCCATGGGCTACAATGTCACCCTCAAAAGCTCATCTGACAAGATAACGCCAGACGTTACGGCCCAGAAGAAAGCAGTTGACATCTCACTGGATCATACAATTGGCCCAAATGTTTTACGTCAAATTCTGACTTTTTTCCTAGGAATATCATATGTAATGGACAGGGTGGTGACAAAAATCAAACTTTTGACATGCAGGTACAAGAAATTTTAATATGCTCTAATCACTCGCTTATTCCTTTTGAAGCTTTGTGATCATAGACGATGTCAACCACGCTAACATATTATATTATACACCTTAAATTAAAGTTCACCTTGTAAGGTAAATCCTGACATACATTCATTATTAGTTTACTAAAGATTTATTTTTAATACATTCATTATATCTTAATATATGGTATGATTGGTTCTAATATCGACTAACATTGTAAATTTTTTTGCCAAAGGCCTTGTGGTCAAGCGGCATAATTGTGGCCCTCTCAAGTGAGAGGTCACAGGTTCGACCCCCAGTGGGGACGTAGTATGCATGAATAGAGACTACATTGTAATAGAGTCAATAGTATACAAAAAAAAAAAAAAACATTGTAAATTTTTTTTACAACTTGGATCCCAACTCCCAATGCTTGGGAGAACAACATAACGATGTTTGATACAAAATCGTTGTCGACGCTGCTGGCACAAAATCCCTATAAAATTCAACCAATTTGGGGTACCGTGAAAGTTAAGGCTTGATTTTTAAAGTTGACGAAACTATACTATGATTAGATATATTGTTATGCCTACGCATTCTGCACAATAATTATGATAAAAAATTTAACGAACTTACAATAATGAGTTATAAATTAATCAAAATCTCATATAATTATATGTCAACTAAAAAAAAAATTATTATTATTCCTCCCAAAAAAAAAGAAAAAAATTATTATTATTAGTTATATTATTCCTTGCGCACATGCTGACTAATTGTTTATAGGTGTGCAACCGTTAGTCTCGAATTTTTTAAATAATCGAATAAAGTTTAATTAAATTTTTTTTTTTTAGTATTATTGACTCTATTAGAATTTAATATTTGCAAAATACCGTTCTAGAGAATCACTTCGTATTACTAGTCCACAAGGTCATTGACAATGTTTAGTTAAACATAATTAACCAAAAAATTGACATTTTCAACTTCATATTAAATACTCCGTAACAGATTGTTGCATACAATGCCTTACATTTAAATGCTCATTGAATTCTTTATCATTAAAAGTCTTAACTGATCAATAATCAATCAAAAACTATAAATTTTGATCAGTTCAACTATTGATTATCAGTTAAACAGTTGGTCATCTTTTTTCTTATCTATAGTTGACATGGAAAAAAAAAAAAAAAGAGGTTAATAATTTTATTCTTTTTAAAAATATATATATAATTAAAACCGATAGTGCTACTTCATGCTAATATTAATTCATTACGTGTTTGGTGGATCTGAATGGAGGAGTTGTTGGGCTTCATCTCTCTGATGACACTTGCATGTATATCTCAATTTTTGGAAAACTCCTTATTGTTTATTCTTTAAAAAAAAAACAATAAATTGATATATATATCATTTTCAGACTGATAAAAGTCGTAGAGAACTTTACATGTAGTCTTTCATAAAATGAAAAAAGTATAAATTAATTTCGAAACAATTGTGAAATGAGTGGTTAAGTGAGTAAAACATGATTATCGTATATAAAAGTCCTAAGCACACCATATGAGCACAAGGTACTTGTCATTTAGTATAAGAATCATATTTTATTTATTTAATCATTCGTTTTTATTATTATCTATATCTTTTTGATTGAGCTGGTTGCTATGTACTGGGCAAATTATTGTTTTGGATCGTGATCCACACAGCTGTGCAGACCATAATTTAAAATGACGTTGTTGAATTTTATGAGTTAAAGTAATGTATTGTATGTGTTAAAATAATATACTTTTATGTGTTAAATAATGAAAATTCTGAAGTAAGATAATAAATTTTATGAGTTAGAATAAGGTACCGTGTACTGGTCTTACCAAGCCAAATGGCGTAAATAAAACGGAGTAATTAATAGCTGCATTTTAGTATGACTCACAAAGTCACAATCATATATCATATATGGCCATTGGCCATTGACCAAGCAAGCATTCGAAGCGATGACGACGCTTTGACGTAACATCGCCCACCAAGTCACCAACTCCACCGGGACCCACTAGACTCTCTCCTAACACCTAGTCGGACATAAGAAAGAAATGGTCATGAGATATTGTTTGTGTTTCTTTTTCTCTAAAAATTATCAATAAATTTTACTTTTCATGGAATATTGGAATCATAATTTAAAATCCATCGCCATGGTAAAAAAAAACTAAAACTTCTTTGAAAATTATTTACATGTTAATATTTAATATTATTGATCATCAACGTTCAATAATAGAATACTAGCTTGAACTCAAGTTAGTTGTCTGAGAATATTTTTTTGTTTCCTGACAAAAAAAATCCAAGAATTTATTAATAGATACAATAAAGAATAAAAGACAATCAAGTGTATGAATCAGCTCGAGAATTTACCGCCCTAGCAATGGTGTGGGCAAATATATTCACTGATCTATGAAATATGAATATGACAAAATGTCGCTGTATCAAAGTCTCTAACAAGTAAATAACAGCGAGCGATTATGCAACCTGCATAAGAACGATATGCAATAGACGAATTCAAGAGGAGGCAAGCATTTAGACAGTCGGTCTCGATATGAATGTTCCTAATCATCTAGGCATGTAGACCATGCAATATGTCGTAAAGAATGTTGGATTGTCTTACATATTTTCATTCTGAATGCCTACCAACCTACTCCCTAATCATCTAGGCACGTGCACCGAGATTTGTTACCATCTCATTACGGGTCCTAAATGCAAAAAAAAAAAAAAATGTTATTAGACTCATGATTGTATCATATTATATCTCTTATAATGTTTTAAAGTGATTAAGTTTATAAATACTACGTCAATATACTAAAAAAGATAACAAACACTCTTAAATCAAATATGTTATAGTTTTGGCTCATTCAAAATCATCAATAAGCTCATTCTTTCTGCATTACTCTGTCCTTACAATCCTGATCTAAATTATTGTACTAGCCAATATCATTATTTTATTTTATACTATATGATAAAGAAAACTATTTTCGAGGATATTCTTATTTTTAATAAAACAAGTGAACAATAAACATAAACATAAACAAATACATAGGAATCAAATGATTGTGTTTCTTCGTGAAAAATCAATGGCTGTACTGTTGGCATCTTATTCCGAATCAACTTCTGGGGAAAAAGGTAAAACCCACCAACCCCTAATGCCCATATCCCAATCGAGCTCTATTGCAGCTGAGATGTCGCTTTGTCAAATCTCCTTTTTATTTTTCCTTCGATTATTGAAAATGGAAATAGTAAATTCTTCCCGGCACTTCGCTGTCTGTTATCTTGTAATCATAACTCTATATATATGGTGCCTTTGCCATCTGATTTCCTTCAGTAAGCCCAAGCCTCCTTTCTTCCTTTCTTCAATACCACACTCAATCCTCTGCACAGCCAAAAGCCTCCATTTTCAAGATTATGGGAAGCTTAGAGTCAGAGAGACAGACAGTGGGGTGGGCTGCAAGAGACTCATCTGGGGTTCTTTCCCCTTACACCTATAATCTCAGGTAAAACATCAGACCCTCTGAATCTTTGCATCAATTCTATGGTTTTAGTAAGGAAACACTGTAAAGCTTTAAACTTTTTGCTGAAATTTTGGATTGGGCTGTCAGGAACACTGGGGCTGAAGATGTTTATATCAAGGTTCTGTGCTGTGGTCTCTGCCATAGTGATCTTCACCAGGTCAAGAATGATCTAGGCATGTCCAATTACCCCATGGTTCCAGGGTACTATACTACTCTTCATTACTATATATGACACTTACATTTCAATTCAATATTACATAGTAGTATCTGTTCATCTATATTTTCTCTACCTGTTGAAGCACAAAGAGTCAATATCGACTCCACTGAGAGGCTCGATCTCATGACCTCCAATTTGGGAGAGTAACTACCAATTCAATATTATCTATTCCCACTTGTTTATTCATTTGATCTTTTGGTTTTTGGGGTGAAGGCATGAAGTGGTGGGTGAGGTGCTGGAAGTGGGATCAGATGTGGAAAGGTTCAAAGTGGGAGACACTGTTGGAGTTGGGTTGATTGTAGGGTGTTGCAGGAACTGCCGCCCTTGCAATCAAGATATTGAGCAGTATTGCAGCAAGAAGATTTGGAATTACAATGATGTTTATACTGATGGCAAGCCCACCCAAGGAGGTTTTGCTGGTGAAATGGTTATTGATCAGAAGTAAGGCATCAGCTTCCCTTAATTTCTCACATCATTCACTTTTTGCTGTCCTTTAGGATGACTAGAGATTATCCTTATCTGTCAAATGCAAGTATTTGCTCATCATAGAAACTAAATGTGGTTTGAGGCAATCTTAGCCAAGTTGGTCAGGCTATTGCCTTGATAATCGCAATGTTTCAAATTTGACTCCCACTAGGAGCGGCTTATTGATCTTCTTGGTTTGAGTTGGTCAGTTAAGTTGTCGATGATGAAAAATGTTAATGCCATTTTTTGTAGTTTGCACTAAAATATAATGCAAAGTATTTGCTCATCATAGAAACTAAAAGTGGTTGGAGTAACCCCAACCAATTTGGTCGGGTTGTTGGTTTGACTTGGTCAGTTAGGCAGGTTCACCTCCTTATGGTCCTTTGCGGCCTGTTGTGAATGATGAACACTGTTAATGCCATTCTTGTAGTTTGCACTAAAAGGAAATACAATCAAGAACCAACTATTTTCACTAGCTCACAATTCCTTGTCTTAAAATGAACTTTCAATTGCCATACTGGTCTTCATGATCTCAACTTCAACCAAACCAATATGTTATTATGGTTTTTTCTTAATCAATCTTCATCTCTTGTAGGTTTGTAGTGAAGATACCGGATGGTATGGCCCTAGAACAAGCGGCGCCTCTGCTTTGCGCTGGCGTGACAGTATACAGCCCATTGAACCATTTTGGGCTGAAAGCGAGTGGGCTAAGGGGAGCAATCTTGGGACTTGGAGGGGTTGGACACATGGGGGTGAAGATAGCCAAGGCATTTGGGCATCACGTTACTGTCATAAGCTCTTCTGATAAGAAGAAAGAGGAAGCGTTGAACCACCTCGGGGCAGATGCCTATCTGGTGAGCTCAGATGCGGCGCAGATGCAAGAGGCTGCTGATTCACTTGACTACATTATTGACACCATCCCTGTTGGCCATCCTTTGGAGCCATACCTGTCTTTGCTTAAAGTTGATGGCAAGCTAATCTTGATGGGTGTTATTAACACCCCTTTGCAGTTTGTTACCCCCATGGTTATGCTTGGTAAGTTGCTCATCTTCTTACTAAGCTCCTAGGTAGAATCATTCCCTAGCTTTGCAAGGAATTGACCCTATTGAGGGCAATTCTAGCCAAATTGGCCAGATTGTTGTTTTGATAATCATAAGGTTCCAAGTGGCCTGTTAGCCTTCTTAGTTTGATTGTTCGAGTCAGTCACTAGGTTGATTTACCTCATTGTGTTCCTTTTTCGACTAGTGTCACAATGTGGGGTTTACGCATTGCATACTTTTGGGCAATAATTATACCATGGCAAGGTAGACCCATCACAATTTACATACTGAATGCTCACAATTCAAAATGTGAACATTCAGTATGTAAATTGTGTATTTTGGACCTGGGTCTACCTTGCACAGAATAATTTGTAACTTTTGGGTAATGGTTCCATGTTTTCTTTGTCACCAAAAAAGAAAAGGAATTGACCCTATTGTAGGCATGGGAAGCACATCTCATGATTTGCCTCTTCTTGAGCAGGGGTGGTGTGCTTTCAGTATTGAGATGCAATCCTTTTTATAATCATTTTATCAAACTCTTAGAATCAATTTCACGGCCCTAGCACGCTAGGAAATCTAGGCAGTATACAAACGCTTTCGAGAATCTAGACGTGACGGATCCTCGGGATTGGGACACAGTCCTTATCTAGAATCAATCATGGTTGTTTGTGCATTGCCCCATGTTTTCTTGTCATTGGTTAGCAATCTTTTAAACTGTTCCCAGCTGCCTCATCTCCCTCACTAGCTTACTACCTGTCTTGTCGTGTTTAGCTGCATTTTGAGTAGTTAAATGAGACAAGTAAACCACTATATATCTACTAATCAACTTGTGTATTATTATATAATACTCCGTAATGTGATTGTTAGGGAGGAAAACCATCACAGGAAGCTTCATAGGCAGCATGAAAGAGACGCAAGAAGTGCTCGAGTTCTGCAAGGAAAAGGGCTTGACCTCCCAGATTGAGGTGGTGAAGATGGATTACATCAACACCGCCATGGAGAGGCTCGAGAAGAACGACGTTAGGTACAGATTCGTGGTGGACGTTGCAGGAAGCAAACTCGACGCTTAATATACAAACACAACATTTGCTTTGCTCAGATCAAACGTTTCGTCGATGTGATCCCACGTTGTGTGTGGGGCTTTATCTGTCTGTTTCAAATTTGCTTGTTTGAAAGTTTTCAAGAAAGTGTCTGATTTAACAACATTATCAATATAATTAATTAAAAAAAAAAGTTGAGTGGTTTTATGATTGTGAAATATACCAAACTTGAACTGTAACATTGTTGATTTGTGGCCACACCTCTCTCTCTCTCTATCTCTCTATCTCTCTTGCAAGAAGTCAGAAGAAAATGTTATCATTGCATAGTAAGGTGAAATAGAAGCTAAACTATCCACCTACTAAGTTTTGATTGACATACAACATTCGGTATTACACAATAGGAGAATGATTTAAATTTGTTACGTATTATATCCCGAATTTGACTCTTAAAAATATTTAAAAATATATTTCTTTTCATGAACAGAATAGGTCATAAGAAACAGTCCGACACGGTATTTGTCAAGATATGGTTGGTGAGGTTTAGATAAGGTGGTGAGGACGTGCTCCTCTATGTTGTCATACTCATACATACTACTTTTGTCATACCTACAAGTTTTGACTAATGGATGCCATGTTCTGAGTAATAATGAAACAAGTTGAAAACTTGAGAATGATGAATGCAAAGCCTGTGCCCGTGGACCGTGGTGGTAGGTGTTCATAGCGACGTTTAACATTTTTTTTTTCATGCGTTTCCAGATGAGGGATTATGAGATTAGTTGATAACTAAAACGATGGTTCAACAGAACATTAATTATTTGGTAACTGAGTTGAGTTTCTTGAAAAAGTATATATTACGAGTATTAAATTTCAATTTGGTGGCTGAAATAGTCAAATCTAATAGAATTTTCGCAAGATGGAGTGACGGTCTCCAGTGTTCATCACAAAGATGGACCCTATACATTAGAGAGTAGAAAACAAATTCAATGCAAATTTATTGTCTAACGCTTACCCACCTTATTTTCAAGCAACAACAGTCATTGCAAGCTTTTCACAAAACCCAAAATCTCTCTCACTTCAAAGACCCCACGCTCTAACCCGACAGAATGGTAAAAGGGTAAATCATCGATCTCTTAAGTGGGAGTAACAGTCTTGGCAAGCTGTACCAGTACAACAACACAGCTGAAAAGCCAACTCCATTAAAATGACAATTAGGTATTCTCAAGTTCAGTAAAGCAAGGAACTGTGGTTCAAGGTCGATAGTCAGTGCAATTAAGAAAGCAAAATCTTTACATTGAATTGGTATCGATCAGTTTTTGCAGCCGCAGTACAACACTACAAGCACCTAATAAGCTCCGCTCAGTTACAATTCTCACTCCTAAAGGTAAAAGGCCATACCAGAGAACTTAATCAACTTCCCCGTCTTCCATTCAAGATATAATGGAACGAACTGTAAACAATTGCGTCGAGGTCATCCTACAATTCATCCCCATCTTGGTAACAGGTCCTATTATAAAGCCTTGGCTGCGATTATACCAATCTGCTGAAGTACATGTTCATGAAATATCTTGATGGATTGAAGCCGCTCAAAATAACTACAAACGAGAAAAGTTATCGCAGCATTAAGTAATCACACATATATTAGAAACAAAGAGAAGGTAAGCAACTATTACTTACAAATAGGTGAAAGGACAATAACAAGGCCAATTGGGTACAGGAAGAAAGTGGTCCTTTCCAGGAAGGGCAATACTGCACCGTGGAAAAATGTATGGTTATAAGACAATTTTAGGACACAGGGGAGCAGAATCATCAATGCAAGTATGACCAATGAGAAAGAATAGAGTACGTTTATCTTACCATCATAACCTAAAAAGTTGAGGTAATGATAGTAGGAAGCGGCAACCATGAAGAGCAAATTTGATAGTAAAAGGGGAATGAAACCATGCGCAATCAAAAGAGGGGAAAGAAAATAATGTACGACTGCCATAAAAAAAAATAGAAAACGTAAGAAAAATTTCAACATGCAGGGGTTAAAACCTTCTCTTCTGAAAATGTTTTTACCATAAAGCAGGATGAACACTGGGAAGAAAGAATTGCAGTGGACATCAAAAGCATATAACCTTCACAAGACCAAAAAGGGTGAAGATAATTTTAGCAAATACAATCCAATATTCCAATTTCAAGTTAACTAACCTAAATGCATTCACAAGACGGGAAGAATATCAATGAGCCATGAAGAAGAAGATGATGATGATGACAATAACCGTCATCATCACCATCAACATCAATAATAATAACAATGATTTCAACCTATTATAATAAAATTGCAAAAATAGACAAACTCAGGACGTGGATCTAAACTTGCCATTCAACCCGTTGTTCCACCACATGACTGTTTGGAGTTTCCTCTCGAAGATAATTGTTGGTCAAGAACCTGCAAGGACATTATCACATTGAACTTTCCATATTACTGCACTTTTTGCTCTGGCAATGACTCCATTTACATTTAGAATATCAAATAAAATGCACTTCTTTGTGATATATCCATTATACAGAGTATTGAATAGTCGTTAGAATATCACAGGAGTTCCAACATAGCATAGAACATGAAATGTGGTTTAGCCCAATGTGCTTCCATGGGAAGAAAAGGGGGAAAGAAACTAGAGAAGAAAATAACATCAAGGCCAAGCAAAGTGCCAAAGTCCAAGAGCCAGAATGAAAAAGAAAGTAGGAAATTGCTAGTGCAGCTATTGTCAATAACAAGAAAAATGATCACCAAAAAACAGAGAAATAAAGAGAACTATTGCATATGATTAGATTAACTATAGGCTCTTACCAACAACATGTAGATAAAACAGCTCCGGTTATTAAAAAATGAAAAAGTAATACAGAGATAACCACAAAAACAGCATGCCCTGCACTATGATCATACCTGAAACAAGAAAGATAGCCAACCAAACAGCATGTATCAGTAGTTTTGATATGAGATTATATGACATGTATATTTATTCCAGAAATCACAACCTCCGAAGTTGTGGTAAATGCAAAATATTTATATATTGCTATGAAATTAACTTTCGGAAAATCAAAATGAAAATAACTGGAAAAATATTGTCTAGTATGTAAATTTTTGTATTATCAATTCCAATTTTTAGATTGTATTCTATGGTTATATTTATTTGACATGCATAAAATTTGCTCCTAAAAGTTGAGAACTAGTATCATTGTAGTTACCAATGTTAACGGCAAGTCTGCAATGATGCTTACTTAAAACAAAAGGCTCTCTCAGACTATAAATCATCTTACCACTTCTCCACTAGTTGAGAAAAGTGAATTTGGGATTGGTTTTCCAAATTCACATTTACGAATTATCAAAGTAATATCTATGCTCACTGCTCAGATGCATGCATCAATTCAAGTTTATTAGCATAAATTAAGAATTCAATAACTGACAACTTTAGTAAGGCTAAAAGATGCTGTCCTCTATAGTAATACTGTAATAGTAATGGATACTTACGCAGCACAGTAAGCTAAAGTAGAACATGCTAAAAGAAGACTGCATATAACAATAAATGCGGGATCATCCCGTGCCCATTGGTTCTTTGTTTCTGCAATCAATAAATGTTGTTTGAACGGTTAAGATTTAAAAAAAAAAAATCAAATATATAGGATTTAATAATTGATGTTTGCTATTTTCAATAGAGGACCATTATCTGTGGTAAGAAAAATAGTCAACAAACAAAACCTAGCCACCCAACAGGGCCAACTTTCTAACTTACTATAAAAGCCTCAAGAGTGAACAAATGAATTGTGTACAGTTATACACAAAATATTAAGGTAGTGATGTGTTATAAAAATGAAATAAAATAACTCATTATCAAAAGTTAACTTGGTACACTACACCAAACTCAGCTTGCTTATTGTTAAAGAAGCCTACAAGTCAACAGTACAAGTTATTATTTTCACTATTCCTGGAATGAACTGTACAGTACTGGAATGAGCTCCTCTTAGGAAATAGGTTAATAAATGCTTGAGCTTATAAGTGGCCCCATGAAAAGGACATCTCCCAATTCAACCAGGATATTTTGGACCAATAGTCTAATGCTGCTAATGCATGTGGCATAATAATCTAGTAGAATGGAACTTGTTTAGCATATTATTCCATTCACAAAGAACCAGAAAAGCAAGTACAAAAATGCTTGCAAATAGAAAGATACCAATATAGGACTTACGTTTGTGGTACTTTGTGTGCTGATATCTGCAGCCATAGTAGTATTGTGCATGCAAAACGCAGAACAAAAATAAGAAAACTAAAAATACATTTGAAAATGTCATATAAGGATCAGTAAAGCAATCAACATCAGAAATAAAACATGAAACTATGAAAGTGAAATACTTACACCACTTTTGGAGAGGTACATAAGTGAAGCATTTGCCAGAAAGTATATTCGATATCCATTTGTTGCCACTGCAAAGAGTAATGCAATAATAAAATGACGACAGAAGAATGATAAATACATTATAAGTAAGCGAAGGATGATAAGTGACTTGAATACATAAAGATGCAATATTGAGAGCTCTGGGTGGTTTTCAAACTTTAACCAGCAGAACAATATATAACAGAAATCCAAAATTTTAAACTGATATTGAGTGGTCTGTGGCTCTGTGGTTTGCAGAAGTCTAGGAAAAGTTTTTTTTTTTTTTTGTTTTTTTTTTTTTTTTAAATTTTAAAAATAGGTAGAGGAAAATAATGTTCATGAAACAAGCTCACACATCAGCTCATAGACACTAAAACTGAAAGCACATAATAACAATAAGCATAAAAGTAACATTGACAATAAGCACCAAATTCGTGATAAATGCAAAAGAAACAAATACATCTCTTCTCACTATACACTTTTACCTCATTTCTTATTTGAATTTAAATTTGGGATGTGAATTCAGGCCATACACAGGGATTTGTCTTCTCTCCAGTAGCTTATCCAGATTCTATTGTGCAAATGCACTAGGTGGCAACACATCAACTTGCAGAACACTGTAATATTTCTCCTTCAATATGTATAAATAAGCAGCTCCATAAAATTTTAGTATTCTAATTTCACCTCAACAAAGAGGCCTGAACCACTCCTTTTTACTACATTGAATATCCAATGGAAGCTTTTAGCTGCTAGTTAAAAGGCAGAACATAGTTCATGACCTCTGCCCTGCCGTAACTCTCATCAAGTTCTCGAAAAATTAAAAAAATTTACCTTCCACCGTCCAAATAACCTTAATTAAATGCTCCTAGCATTCCTAGCAAGTGAACTAATCAGGCTGTAACTAAAATTTAGCGATCAGAATTACAGTTCAGCATTGATTCTTAATCATAATCCACCAATCAACACACCTACATACTACAGCTGAATCACAATAAACAATGCGATGCGGATTTTGATATTTTTTCAGCAGCGGAGCTCAAATGTGAATTGCCGATGAACAGAGCGGAGATCCGATCTATGCAGGTTGTATGAGAAAGTAAAGACGCAGCACAGAATACACACGCATATGCGTATATACGTACAGAAGCAAAAACATGTGCGCGGTGCGTATAAATCAACATAACGGAGCAGATGAGATGGAAATGGGAACGAACCTTGACTATTCTACGGAGGTACTGCGGGAAAACTGAATTGGGCCGAACATGCGAGCTCGTTCGCCCTTTCAGTGACGATGTAGGAAGCATCTTGCCGGTGCTCCTCCTCCTTCGTGGTCGTCTTCTTCCTCTTCGCCTCTAATTGATCGGAGATCTTCACTGTTTGAAACCCCACTCCGTTTGGTCAGGCTCTTCAAACTCTGCGTGTCGCTCTAGCCGGTGACTCGCACGGTGGCAGATTTTGTTGTCGGTTGGCGAACAAAGTCGACCCAGCCCAATATCAAAACTCTTACGGCCCAACGGCCTCACCAAATCAGTTTCGGATCTGAGCGTATAAATCAAGTTTCATTCGGAAAGCAAGATTCACCGGTACAAGACAACGAGCTTTAGTTCTGATGATGCTATTATTTCTTCCATCTCATTTTATATATTTAGTTCAATTAGTAAGACTTAATTAAATTTTTATTTTAACTTTTTATAATATTAAATTTAGTATTAATATATAAATTTTATACATTTAAAAATTACTAAATATTAAAAAAAAAATTAAAATAAGTAAATACACCGTAATAAATAATTGAGTATAATAATTCTTCTCAATTTAGTTCTAAACAACTTCATATACTTAATTAGGTCATCAACTTCAATGATTTTACTTAATTTGAGTCTTCTGCACTTAGAATTAAGAACTAAATCAAGAAAATCCATTAAAGTCTTGGGGTCACTTGTCTTGAGGTCTAGTGGCAACCGGTTGCACCCCACATAGGAGGAGTTTGATTTGAACCTCATTAGAGACGATATTAATACTTTGTGCTTCATTTGATTGAAAAAAAATAATTATAAACAGGTACTACATTATAACATATAACTATCAAAGTCGAGAATCTAATTACATACCAAAAGCCGTTAGGACTAAATTAGATACTTTGTATTAGTTTTTATTAATTTATTTTTGCTTCAAATGATAAAATGGCATCGAGTATTAAACTAAGGTAATCATGGGATTCGTGGCTCGTGCGTAAGTAACACTTGGCACCACGCGGGAAATCAAACCGTGATTGCGTTCGTGGCTCATGTTAAGGTTGCCGCAAGGGGAGGGAGTAAAATAGTTACCATACACCTGGGTTAACAACGGTTATTGCCATAATGGTTTTGCTTCTTTTTCTTTTTTCCTCCATTTCATTAATTCATTATTTAATTATTTTATTTTAATAATTTAAAAAAAAAAAAAAAACAAAAACAAAAACAAAAAACAAAAACAAATTCGTTGGGTTAAAATTTGACATCCCAAATCAAGCATCCACCACTACTGTATAGAATTCATTAATTAACTAATTTTCAGCACCCAAACAATCCATTTGAATTCCAGAACTCAAAAGGACAATTATAAGTCCATCATCGTTTTTCCTGAAAGCGTTTAAGCTGATTTAGTTAGTTTTGCCAATGCCGATGCGTTTCACTTCTGCGTTCCTAACGCCATCCTTAATAACAAGTGCTGAATAATAATTTTCAACTTCCTTTCTGATCATTTCCTGCATCAACGACAGCAATTCAGGACTCAACGTCAGAGTATTCTCTGACTTCACCGGCGGCGGCGCCGCAGCCTCGGTGCTGTCACCGCGGCGGTAACTCGGCTGATCACGCTGTAACGAAGAAACGCCGTCATTTGCTCCAGGCGCAAGCAGCGATAGAGTCAACACGGTCGAAGGATCGTTCTCCTTCTCTGAAACAACTCGAGGCTCCACCGCCTGCAAAGGTAAAGCCATCCGTACACTCTTCGCAGCGGCCGGATCGTGATCGTTGCTAGAATAGCTAATGTCAGATTCGGAGGAACTGTCGCGACTTACTCGTAGTCCAGGCGGCGCCGCCGTGACGTCGGCGCTGTCCGCTCGCTTCAGAATCCGCCCTGGCCGCGGCTCTCCTCCTCCAATCACGGCGGAATGCTTCCGCTTCAGCGTCGAATTCCAGTGGTTTTTGATCGCGTTATCGGTGCGTCCATTCAGCATTCGAGCAATAGTCGCCCATTTATTCCCGACCTGCGCGTGCGCCTTCGCAATGACCTCATCCTCCTCCCGCGTGAACGGCCGGTGCTCCACCTCCGGCGACAACTGATTGCACCACCGCAACCGACACGACTTCCCCGATCTCCCTGGAATCGACTTGCTTATCAACGACCAGTTCCTCGCGCCGTGCTGCTCCACAAGCTTCCTCAGCAAATCGTCCTCCTCCGTGCTCCACGGCCCCTTAACCCGATCCGAATCCGCCATGCCCCGAAACACCGCACTTAAACAGAGGCGGTTGAGAAGCACTCTCGATTTCGGCGAAGAAAGGGAATGCAGAGAGCTTAAATAGGCGGGCTTAGAGTTGTTAGGGTAACGGAAGGAACCGGTTGAGTGGAGCGTTACAGTTAGGCGGTTTATGTAGGTGGGGCGAGTCGGTTCGGGGGAGTACAGCTGGAACGAGACACGTGTCGACGCATGAGAAGTGAATCCCAGAAATATCTCGCCCATACAGAGAGAGCGTCTAGGGGATGGCCGTTAGTTATTCAACGCATTTTGACTATTTGTATCCGTTACGGGAGTTGCTTTTCTTCGATGTTCAAACGCCGCTAGTGGCCTGGAGCTAATCCTTCTTGAGTACTAATTAGGTGATGATTTTACAAAATTAGCCAAACATGGAAGTAATCAACTTTTGAAATTTGAATTCAAATGATATGCCATTCTAATAATTTTTTATTATAAAACTAATGAAACTTGCACATTATAATTATCAATTATGCAAATTCTTACATTCTTAATCCCTAAAAAATCTATGGAATGATTGCTTAATATGTTACCGTTCTAAACACATGCTTTATATCCTCTGATCTCAATGAAAAAGGAATTGGTTAATCAATCAAAACATGTCAAATAAAATTATGTCTACATTAATATTTTAAATATTTTATATAAAATCAATATAAATTGATCCAATTAACAATGTTTAATTGTATATTACGTGGATGCGATCAAATAGATAGGTTAATTAAATAAACCAAGGGGTTAGAATAACAATGGATACAATGATATTTATTATTGATCATTATAGAATTTATGTCAATAGATTCGCATTTAACTATATGAGTATGCGTATTGGAAAGTTAGATGCTCGAATTTCAATATTGTAAGTGTTATACATTCTCCAATCGGTTGCTTGTTCCAACCAATGACATAATTTAATTGGTCACTTTTCTAAGTAGGGAAAGGGGTCAAATAAGCCCTCCAACTTTACCTAAGGAGTCAATTAGGCCCCTGAACATTTTAAAGTAGCAATTCAACCCATCAACATTGTATTTTGATGCAAAAAAGTCCATAAACCCCTTTCCCTTCTAAGTATAAAATACGATATATAAACCTTATGCTTACGTTGATGTGGTAAAGATTGATAGGCTAAACATCTTTTTACAAACCGCTGATACAATTCACTTGTCAAACCTGCTAACACAATACACTAACTACTAACCGCTAACCCCTAACCGCTGATTGCCAAAGAAGTCCTGAAACTAATAAAGTAGTTTTGCATGTGTTATTCTCCAAAATGCTAATGATGGGGTATATACCTCAACAAAATATATAAACCAAACCCTTAAAAAAAATACCTAACCCATTATAGATTGCTTGGCAATTTAGCATGATTGGTCCATGAGTTATTGAGTGCATATCCATGAGATCTAATACCAAAAGCTTTTTATAGGGGTTTAAGTGATGAGCTCGATCATATAATATTCAAGGAGTTTAGAGGACAGGTGTGTACTCACCCACCTAAAGAAGCGAAAGCAATAGCCATCAAGGAAGCTTTAAGCTGGCTAAAGACAAAAAACATGAATAATATTCATGTTGAAACAGACTCTTTACAAGTGGTTCAAAACATTAATTATAGTAAAGGAGTCTCTTCATTTCATTTGATTATTAGGAATATCAAAAACTTGTTGTGTAGTTTCTCTAATGTGTTTGTATTACTTGATAAACGATCAACGAATCAGGTTGCCATATATTAATTAGGCATGCCGTTCATATATCTAATTATTTAGATTGGTTTTATAACCTTCCCCTATCATTTGTAATGATTTTCTTTAGACTTGAGTTAATGAATCATTTACCTTAAAAAACAAAAAACAAAAAAAACAAAAAAAAAAAAACAAAAAAAGAGAAGTAATCTCAGGCCACTCAGCGACCTTTTGGAAGTTATTTCCTTCAACTGCAAAATTACCATCATCGCCCCTCCAAAATTCTCCCTCCCTATTCTCTCTCGCATCTCTCTGCATCATCTACTCCTCTAATTAGAACCCTAATTGCCATGGGAGAACCTCATCAGTCTTTCGTTTATCACGCTCTCGGCGGTGGGGCAGGTGCTCTCTAGTTCTAACATTTGTAGCTTTTTTTACATAATAAATATGATAAAATGCAGTCATTTGCTTGAATTCATTTTGATGTTCAAACTCTATCACATTCATTAATAAATTAATCACCATGTATACTAAGAAATTTGTGAATTCATGCTTAATTGTTGTGCTGATTGAATGGATTTTTATGTGAGCGATTGTTCGAGTGTACTAAATGGATACTGTGCAATCCATTGATATGGCAGTTGCCGATGTCTTGTTGTGGAGGAGATGGTATGGGAGTGTCACTGTGCTTTTAGGTTCCACTGCCCTATGGTTCCTATTTGAACGAGCTGGCTATAATATTCTATCCTTTATCGCCAATGTTCTTTTGCTTCTAGTCCTAATTCTCTTTTTCTGGGCTAAATCTGCATCTCTTCTCAATAGGTAACGGTCTATCACTTCATTTCATGCTGTGTAGATTCTACTATATGATGACTTTGTTTCGTTATGATTAGCCTAGAACTAGTGGACTTTCATCGTATATTCATCTCAATAGGTAACGGTCATTTCATGCTGTGTAGATTCTACTATATGATGACTTTGTTTCGTTATGATTAGCCTAGAACTAGTGGACTTTCATCGTATATTCATATTTCATATTTCATTGACTGAAATTAGTCTGCTGACCTGGGAAGTGTGTAGATTACTTTGTGTTTTTCATTAGGTGATTGGTTCATACTTTGTCATTTCAGACCTCTACCTCCCCTTCCTGATTTGGAGGTTTCAGATGAATGGGTTGTGAAGGCAGGTGCAGTAATGCGCATTTGGGTTAACCATTTACTTACAGTTGCACATGACATTGCTATCGAAGGGAATGTTAAGCTTTTTATTCAGGTGCTTCTAGATGTATTTGTTTTATTTTCCAAATTACAGTCAAGAATATGTGTGTAATGTGGGATTTGTTTGACAGGTTGCTTTTGGCTTGTGGGCCGTTTCATATGTCGGAAGCTTCTTCAACTTTCTGACTCTGTTCTACATGGGTGAGTTTTGTTGCTGCTTTGTTGTCCAACATCTTATTTGAAGCCTTTTTCTCTACACCTAAGACATTTGGTTCTATTTCAGGGGTCATTTTCAGTCTTGTGATTCCTCCATTATATGAGAGTTGCCAAGATCAAATTGATGATAAGCTCATTTTGGCACATAACATCATCCTTTCTAAGTACAAGATAATCGATGATACAATTTTGAAAAAGATTTATGTGCCTCTAAACAAGGAAAAGAAGTTTCAGTAAATCTAAGGTGTGGAGTCTCTATGTCCCTCTCCTGTAAGCATTTTGTTCTCTTCTTATTGAGATATAATCTGTTGTGATGTTCCTTGAAGTTTAGACTATGCTGAAAGAAAGTGAATAATTAGGCTGGCTGTAAAGTTTCAAAACACGTGAGTTGAATCAGCACATTCAGTTCCACTAAAATCATCATTAGATCAGTATGTCATAGCTTAAAAGTTTATGCTGCTTTTATAAAATCCAAATTGAGTAGTGTTTGGCACACATGGAGATTTCACATGCTGGGAATGAGAGGCTACTTATTTATGGCGTAGGAAATGTTTTCTAATCCTGGAAAGATGCATTCAATCTGATGCACTTGGTGGGCACTGTTATTCGAAATTCACATTTGATGCTTTTAAATTCACATTCAATGTATTATTTGATGCCACGTTTTATTTTATTTTACATTCTTTTGTAGTTTTGTAGGTACTTTTGGCTAAGCATGTAGGATGAACATACCACGAGCATTACAAATGAGTAGAATGGGATCAACAGCCATTTGCTCAAATGGTTTAGAGGGTGTTGCTGATATGTACAATTTCCTCATTTTTCTTGTTTTTTGAAGACCATTGGTGTAACAAATTCTGGCTAATGCTTCACTTGCTTTTTCGAATTATACTAAACCACTCTATTTTTTTGGGGGTACAATGGAAAAGAAACTATAAATCACCCCTGTTCTTTCCAATTTTGCTGTTTACAAGGCCTATTGGGTAGAAGTGTAGAACCATAAAGCTGTTTTGTAGTATTTTGTAGTATAACAATCTTTACAGAGCAAAATGAGAAGAAAATTTCACAGGTCAAAATATAGAAAATATCAAAAGGATTGCACATTGGCATTGCTCTGAAAAACAAAACATGAGGCTGTAGATCAGGTCTCCATTAACTGAGGCTTGGATTTTTTCTTTTTTCCTTTTCCCTTCTTTCTGTCCCGTTTTGGTTTCTCGTTGTCCAGGGGCTGCGTGCCCTGCAAATGTTGAAAAATGGCTTGCAGGGGATTTGACTGAAAAGCAGGATGGCCAATGACAGCCCGCAGCTGATCGCCTTCCTTTAGCCTGATGAGATGAAGATTTTATAGTCAGGGTTAATGGTATCGTTACTAGAGACAGATAGGGTGAATGGAATTGCTTACACTAGCTTTTGCTTGGTTTTTCTGTTTAATTTATGTTCTGCTTTTGGTTTTTGATGAGCTTCCAACTCAGGTAGGAACTCTGAAAGAGATGATAGATCGTAAGCCTGCAATTTCTTCTTCCTCCTTTGGACCTTTGTTTTCTGCAAACCAACCAAGGGCCATCATATTAGCAAAACATTACAAGGAACATTTGTACACCAGAAAGACTCATGCCAGGGAAATTATAATAGGATTTTAAAATCCTATTCCATGTCAAATTTATTTCGAAATGAGAGTTGTAGACTCTTAGTGGGCAGAAAAAGGAAAGGGTGAAGGCATGTACCTTTGTGATGGCCTTCTGAGCACTCAATGAAGCAACCGTGTCTCTAACCTCTACATACATAATTTAAAAAAAAAAAAAAAAAAAAACATAGGTGAAAACAAGACCATGGACTACAACATTAAATTCATTTGCAGCAAAACCCATTCCACTAGAAAGTCGATTTAAAAACATGACTTGATACTTCAATAAGTTACCAAATAATGTGTGGTCACATGACTCTAAAACTAGTTCGTTGGAACAAGATGGTCTATTTAGTGGCTCATATGTCAAACCAACAAACTTGTGTCATTCAAGAAAAGGAATGAATATCTTACTTTGAATCCTAGAGCAAATACTTAAAGAAGCAAGAATGCTGAGCTTACAGTCTATGCAGCTACAAAATTATCACCACCATCATTCAAAAGCGGAAAACGGGGTCTCTTCGCATATGCAACACACCTAACTCTGGAAATTTGCTACAATACAATCAAAATAATACAGCTAAAACTATATCCACTTACTAGTATAAAACTGCACTTTCTTCTCGAATTTGCGATCAGCTTTTGTAGATGCATCTTCACTGAGTCATTGAGTACAAAAAGGAAAAAAATCAATATTCATGTTTTGATTAAAAAGAAAAGAGAAGATAAGCATACAGTTAAGGAGAACATGTAAAGCAATATGACTCCTTTCTATTCCTACTTAATGTAAACATAGTTAAACTAGATTCATCTATAATCTATGATGCTTACATATAAGTTCAACACTGACACCCGATTAACAAACCTAAATGCAGTGTTCAAAACTGTTCATTGGATCAAGCAGCCATTTTAAGTTCTAACACTTTGCCCCTCAAATATTGTTTCTAAATAAGGAATATTAAAACAGATAACACAAATACACAATCAAACAATACACACTGGGGAGGACAGCAGAGGTTACCAAAATGGATTAAGAACTGAAACCAGACAGGGATTATAGCAGAAATATTCGAAAGGCATTGACATTAGAATGCAAAGGATAGATGAAAAACAATACATTTAGTCTACTTACCGTGGCCTGGCTTTTCCCATACTGAACAATGAATCTGCAGGGTTGTTCCTGAAAAAATTCGTACAATTATATAGAATCCATTTACCAACAAGCAGAGGAATGAAAGATTAAATTTTCAAGGTCAAGTAGACGATTGCCATACTGAGGTCTGACGTCTGAGGATTTGAGGAGCGACGGCGTAGGCCGTGAGGCGGTGAGATAAGATAGACGAGAGACTAGGGCGGAATCCGGCGGACTGCAGAAGGAGAGACGGAGAGTGATCGTCTGTACTCGCCTGGTCCTGGTCGAGACGGAGAGCGGAGAAGCGGAGAGAAGGGATAGGGATATTGTCTATTCACTCGATTGAGTTTTCTTGGGCTAAAATTCTTTGATTTGGGCTATTAGCAAACTAGCTATTGCGTATTGGCCTATTGGGCTTTCCCTCTCTATATGGTATTACTTGTAAATGCTCGGTTATTCGGTTACCGAGTTAATCGATCAAAACCAGGTTAGAAGTTTATGTTCGGTTGGTTTCGATTAGTTATATAGATTTAAAAAATACTATCTGATAGGAATATACTCTACCACGACTATACGGTCCACTATCACATTCCGGTCGAAAACATGTACCCGACCTGATTTCTCTCCCGAGCATATCCACGTAAACTGGTCCCTTTGCCGAGTTATTCATCCCTACCCGACCGTAAGGTCGGGCCGATCTCAATGAGTTAGGCTCTAGGTTACCTCTAGTCACGCGGCAGGGATTTTCACAGCACGTGTACGGTCGTAGTGAGGATCTTGACAATAGCAGCGTATGTTCTCCACGTGGCTAGCATGCCAAGCGTGCGAAATTGATTCCCTACACCTTCCACTACAAATACCCGCATTTATTGTGAGGAGTGGACTTTTGGCACACATCTTCCCAGTGGCCTCTTAACTTCCTGAACGCACACGGTTAACCCGAGTGAACCCTGACGATACTGTTTTCCCACTCATTAATACCAAACGTTCTTCCATATATTTACGTCGTATTCACGGTCGTATTTACTCCATCACTATCAATTGTTCGATTATCAGTATGTTATTAACCATAAACTCCCCATAATTATTATAATTCAACCATACTATTAAACATGCAACATACTTTCTCCGAAACACATTATCATTACTATTTCTATTCCGATTCTCTTCTACGAACCAAACACACCCTTTGCTCACACCTAAGTATGGCGGGTAGTTCCGACAATATCTTCCAGGTAAAATGAAAACGAATCAGAAAAAGGTGTAATCTTTTGTGTGCCCAACATGCTTATCTAAAAGAGTGGAAACAACTTTGCTCCTGGTATTGAATTGAAGCTCATAATTTTGGCGACAAAGATGAGAGCTTTAGCTATCTTGCTGCTATTCACTGCACTATTTAGGGCATCTGCATCATCTAACGATGCATACCCTTCTGGGTATGGCGACGAACCGGGCATCTGTCTCGGTCCTAGCGACAAATTACAGCAGAGAGAAGGGGAAATCATTGACATCACTCATCCGTACACTCCCAACACGCCGGTGGGGGATTCTGCTGAGGGCGCAGGACAAATTCTGAGCCTTTTGATGAGCATGAAAAATGGGTCTGATTACAACTTGTCGGAGATGAGATTGTGTGTTCATGCTGGCACTCATGTTGATGCGCCAGGGCACATGTATGATAATTACTTTGATCAGGGATTTGATGTTGATACTCTTGACCTTAGAGTTCTCAATGGTAGAAATTCCTTCGATCACTGCTTTGATTTCAGTGGCTTGTTTGTTTTGTACTTATTTGGAGTGGTTTATTGACAGGCCCTGTATTGGTAGTGGATGTTCCAAGGGACAAGAACATAACTGGTAAACTTTCTCAGGAGTTTTTAATGTCTTAGTTTTCTGTCTCCATGGATGTTTGTTTGAGATTGAGCAGTATATGAAACAGGATTCTCCAAGCATATTGAACTAATCAAAGTTTCTTAGAATCTGTTGAAGAACTGCAATTATGAAGTAATCATAGTCATAGTCCCATGTATATCTGCTACTGTATGGAGGATTTAGCTTCTGTTTATGCATGAAACCTCACAAATCAATTCAGCTCTGATTTACCCTATATCAAGATGAAGTGAATTGGGATAACCCCAGCCAAGTTAGTTAGACTGTAGACTTAGTAACCACAAGTCTACAAGTTCGACTTCTAGTGGGAACAGCCTATTGCCTTCTTGGTTTGAGGACAACCTATGTTGGTTTATAATGGTTTACCTTCTTGTTGTCCTTTGCTGTCTAGGGTCACAAGATAGGGTTTATCTAGTGCATACCCTCGGGTATTGATTGTGGTTTCCCTTGACATCCAAAAAAAAGGATGAAGTGAATTGTGCAAGCATATATTTTGCAATGTTATTGAAAGTCCCCTTTTTAAGTCAAAGCATTATAAATAATTCCAAAAACTATAATTGATTCAGAGGACTTGTTTAACAAACCTTCATGTGAAAATGTGTTTTGTTGTTGTAATGCAAATTGATGGTTGTAAAAAAGGTGCTTTATGATGGTTACTTGGTCTAAGATTGACCATTTTCATAGATTTTGCATATGAATATGTTTAATACATAGATCAGATTAGCCTCGGTGCTTGAGCTCTCAGCGTAAGTTATAAATGAGCTGTGATGTTATAGTCTTTGTTTTGTTTCTTCAGCTGAAGTAATGAAGTCGTTAAACGTTCCCAAGGGAGTGAAGCGAGTGCTTTTCAGAACACTGAACACTGACAGGTAATTCATAGCTTTCCATAATGATATAGATAGTTATACCTAATTGATTGATTTGCATTTATAGCCAATCACAAGATGGATGACAATGTAGTCTTTACATCTTTGGCCATGGTGTGGTGTCAGAAAATGAATCCAAGCAAAAAAGTTTGCTGAATGATGCGTTTATTTGATATTCTTGACAGATGAACTCTGCACATTTCTACCGTTTTCTTATCTGAATTCAGTTCGAACCTTTGAGCTTTCTCCACTTTTTTAGAGATTCGGAGAAATATCTGTTGGCACTGAAAGAGAGTAAAGATTTCACAGAACTGTTCACGTTAACCTGCTTTCTTTCAGGCGTCTTATGTGGAAAAAGGAGTTCGACTCGAGCTATGTGGGGTTCATGAAGGATGGTGCACAGTGGCTTGTAGACAACACTGACATTAAACTTGTCGGTAAGAAACTTTCAACACCATTTGATTCTCAAGACAATTGAAAAAACAACAGAATATTTCCTCTTAAAAAAAAACATATCCACGAATCACTTCTCGCTTGATGCCTAATGATGCTTTCTGGATGATGAAACTTTGTTGAATCACAGGAATCGACTACTTATCAGTTGCTGCTGCTGATGACGTGATTTCAGCTCATTTAGCATTCCTCAAGAGCAGGGTGCGAAATTTCTCTTATTAATTTCAACAGCTTTTCTTGATTCTCGAATCTTTTTGTTACTTCTGTTATGATAACATCGCTTAACCCTTCAGGAAATTATTCTTGTGGAAGGTCTGAAACTCGACGAGATCAGTCTCGGGATTTATACCATACATTGTTTACCCCTGAGGTTGGTTGGTTCTGATGGATCACCCATCAGATGCATCCTCATCAAGTAACTCTACTAGTAAGGTTTCTGAATTGCATCTCACTAAGGCCCTGTTTGTCTGTTTGATGTTAGTACCAACCATTTTTTACCTTCTGCCATGTTTAAACAATTCCTGCAGGAGGAAATGGTGAAACTGAAAGTCTGGAAATAATGCCCCAATGCCATAATCTCAAGCTTTGGGATGCTGATCATCATATTAGTAGTTGGTACTTCTGGTTAAACAATTCAAGGCATGTAAAAGCCGGTGACTTTTGCCGTGAAATTGGTGACTGAGTGAGTAAAGTATGATTCTCGTACTAGTTACGAGCTCAATTGTTAGCTACACTCTCTCTGGGTTCAAAAACAGCATGTGTATGAGTGTCTGACTGGGAGTTAAAATTAGCATGTGGCATGTCAGGCTGTCAGCTATGCCAACAAAACTAGAACAGATCTATTAGAATATCAAGAAATCACATATGAATAAACTTGTATAATATTGGCCACCATTCTTGATTCTTTTGACTAGTTTGAATGATGCCCTAACTGATTTTGCTAACAAAAGATCACAAGAACCTAATCAATCTATATTGTTAGTAACTGATCAAGTTAAACGAAAAAAGCTAAGAACAATCACATTAATAATTTTTTCACAATTTTTTAGGTAAATATGACTGACGTGGAGGAGATAAAAAAGTTGAGCTCTTCCAGCAAAATATGATTTTTTGTCAAGTCGGTAAAAGTGAAAAGGGAGAAGCTAAGCGCAATCGCATGCGACTGCGCTCACCTCACTATTGAGTTTGTTCTGTTTTTTTGTGTTCCAAATTTTTCTGTCCGTTTAAGAATTCGGGTTCATCCCACGAATCTCCGCTAGCTCTGAAAGGCACAGGAACTGATTCAGGAAATCTCTTGCTACTTGAACTATTGGATTGGGATATTATTAAGTTTACTTTAATAAGCCTATTTTGACTATTTGTTGAATAGGATGACGATTTAGGAATCAAATGTTGTCCCTTCAGTCAAACATAGCTTATCATTTTGCCTGTCGTTTTCAGTATCTCTGCTTGTCTGCTTAAAGTCATCATCTTTCTTCCCGAAACAACTTCGTTAACTTCGTCTAGAGAAGAAAGATGAGTTCTTTAGCTAAGCTACTGGTGTTTACTCTGCTATCTGCAGCTATGGCATCTTCTAAGGATGCTGCATATCCATCCGGGTACCGCGATGACCCGGGTATTTGTCTCGGGTCCACCGGCGAACCCAAGCCGTTGAGGAGAGAAATCTATGAAGGCGGAGAGATATTCGATATTACTCATCAGTTCACTCCAAACACGCCTTCTGGGGTCTCCGACGAGGGCGCCGGCGAGATTCTCAGACTGCTGATGAGCATGAAGAATGGGTCCGATTACAACCTGTCGGAGATGAGGCTGTGCGTTCACGCCGGCACTCACGTCGACGCGCCGGGGCATATGTACCAGAATTACTTCGACCAGGGATTTGATGTCGACAGCCTTGACCTTAGAGTTCTCAATGGTATAGTATCACCTCATTCCACCGATCAATCCTATGTCTTATGTTATGATACTCTTTTTTTGGTTTACCCTAAGGTTTCTACTTAGTAAATCTAGTGACACGATTTTAGCCCGTAAATGACCACGAAGAGGTAAACTATTTTAGGTTCCTCTGATTTAAATCAAGAAAGTTTTTAGGCTTCTCTGTGATTCGGAACCTTATAGTGGTGAAACTAATACTCTGACCAATTTGGTTGGGTTGCCGCTCGAGTTATGATATTTTGACCTGTTTGGTAAATACCTGTTAAATGGTATAATTAGTTGATAACATAGCTGATTGTATAAGGGTGTTTGATATAATTTCTTTTCTCAAAAAACTAATTGAAAAAGTTGCTTTAAGCTGCTTTTTGAATTTTAACATTTTGGAGTTACAAAAAGATGAGTAACTTAACACTAATTAATTTTTTAATCAAATCAAACAGTTAATAGTAGTCAAATAAGTCAAAATTGGCTGATAAGCTAATTATTTTACCAAACCCGACCTTTTATGTTTGGGTGATGCAATTTTCTTGTGATTTTGACAGGCCCAGCATTGGTAGTGGATGTTCCCAGAGACAAGAACCTAACTGGTAAGCTTTAATTCAAAGGAATATATATATAGCCATGATTGTTCAGAATCTTGAAATAAATAAAGAATTGGATTTATGAAACCAATCAAAGTTGTGACCTTAGAGTCTGTATTCTGTGTTCTTTCACTTAGCTGAAGTGATGAAGTCGTTGAATATACCCAGGGGAGTGAAGAGAGTACTCTTTAGAACACTGAACACAGACAGGTATGTCATAGTTTCCACAATAATTGAGTTCTGCAGAAGCAAGGTTTTCGCCCCGAAAGAGACTGAAACGAGCTATACTTTCAGGCGTCTAATGTGGAAGAAGGGATTTGACACAAGCTATGTAGGATTCATGGAGGATGGAGCCCAGTGGCTTGTGGACAACACTGATATTAAGCTTGTTGGTGAGTAGTAAAGTTTCGGTATCATTCTGATAAATTCGAAGAATCTGGACGAGTTATGCCTACAATATCAACAAAAAGTGTTAGGTCTTACCGTCTAGGATTCTTGTAGGTCTCTAAATCGTGTCGGGAGTGATCACTGACTCTTAGACACCGTCTTCGTTATCTTAAAAATGAGGTGCATGATCCATCATATTGTTCTTGAACTCTGCAGGAATTGATTACTTATCTGTTGCAGCATTTGATGACTTGATTACTGCCCATCTAGTTTTCCATAAAAGCAGGGTAAGTACTGGGTTGATTTCTCTTGCTACAATTGTTATGATCAGAATTTTAGCCACTACTCAGGCCCACCTTGTAACCCTAGTCGGCAAACTGGCCGCTCTCAGTGTGGTTACCAAGTTAACAGTATGATCAATTTGGTTGAGGTTTTTAACCGTGCTGAAATGTTTGCAGGAAATCATTCTTGTGGAAGGCCTGAAACTTGAAGGTATTGAGCTTGGGATTTATGGTGTTCATTGCTTACCCTTGAGGTTGGTGGGGGCAGAGGGATCACCCATTAGATGCATCCTGATCAAGTGAACCAAGAAGGCTGAATGTTCTGCCCTATGCAGTTGTGGCTAAAGCCTTGTTTATGGTCCTTTTGGCACATTTGGTTCAAGACTATACACCATGAATAAGTTTAACCTTAATTAGTTATAAATGTAACCACTCATTACCACCTTTAGGCATATTCACACCATAATATTACTTATGCATGACATATCTTCACATTAGCCAACCAACAAATAATGGAGAATATGATAGAGATGTCAATGTGGGTTAGGCGTATATAGGCCAACCAAATCATACCTACTTGGGCTTTCAAGTTTGAACTATTGTTGAGCTGCTCAATAGGCTTCTTGAATTATTTACTAGAATTGGATTAATCAGTCTAGCTTGAGACCTAATATTCAAGACACCTTTGGGCCTGTCTTAACTTAATAGCCTTCATCCTCTTCATTCTCAACAATTTTGTGTGGACTTTTGCCTTGGGTCTATCTTGTTATTTACTGGGCTTGGTACACCCATCCCAGCAGATGTCATTACAGGATCAAGCCAAGCCTAAAATCCGTTGTGACACATATAAACTGATTGATTCAAATCAAGAAAGCAATAGATTTCTCTATGTTAGGGTTAAACTTGTAACCTTGTGGTTATCAAATAAAAAACATGATTAGTAGACTGACTTGCTCAAACTAAGAATACTAATAGACTATTTTTCCACTTTAAATTGAACTTGTAACATTGTAGTTACAAAATAACCAGCATAATCAACTTTGTTGGGTTGCCGAAATTTGACTTATTCTAGTTAAGGTAAAATAAGATTGTATTCACGTTTGTGAATTGTGGTATCCGAGGATAACGTTAACGCAGCTACAATTGGCTGGGCGAGGTTAAAAGGGACCGGGGCGAGCGAGCTGAGCAGAGGCAGTACAGTGTCACGGGAGCTAATTAACTAATCCCTGCACAGAGGAGTGGGTCTCTGCGTGTCATGCTCTGCCTCACATCTAACCCAAATCCAAACAAACCAACGATTTGTTCATCATTACATTTTTCTTGGGGTCCTGTTTTTATATTCCGATTGCCATCCTCATCCACATTACAGTTCATTTGATTTACCTCTCTAAGCAAAAGTTTGGCTGCCATGTTTCCTGTCTTGTCACTGTCTTCATTCCATCATTCTTTATTCTTCACCATTCTTCATTCTTCTTCACCCTCCCTCTAATGCTTCCAATTCCCACAAAATATTTTTTTAAAAGATTGTAACATTGTAACATACCTCAATTTTGGTCTCATTGTGCCATGAAATTTGTTGCATCATGTAGTGCATGTCAAGATCCAATCTTCTCAACCCCATCCAAGTTTAACAGCTGGTTTAGTAATTATAAAGTTCCAAATTCGACTCCGTGTAAATTAAAGTTGTCTTATTGAGCCATTTCCATTTTTGGTCTTACTGTTATTAGGGTATTGTCAATTTTAGTCCACTTCCTTAATTTTTGCCACGCGGCCATTCTTATTTAGTCATTGCCACTTTTAGTCCACCGTTAAAATTTTCGTCAAATTGCCGTCCAAAATAAGGGTAATTTTGGTCTTTTCATGCTTTGGTCATCTCCTTCACCCTTTGCAGTGGTTTTCCTTTTACATTTTCATCCATTGAAGAGGCCCGGCGAAAGCCATGTCAGCCATATTACAAGCCATGTCAGCCATATTACAAAGCCATTGCTTTTGCCGGACCTCTTTATTGGATGAAAATCTGTAAGGAAAATCACTACAAAGGGTAAATGTGATGATCAAAGCATGAAAAGTTCAAAATACCCCTGTTTTAGACGATTATTTGACGAAAATTTTAACGTTGGACTAAAAGTGACAATGACTAAATAAGACTGGCCGCAATGTGGCAAAAATTAATAAAGTGGACTAAAATTGGCAATGCCCCAATAACAGTAGGACCAAAAATGGAAATGACTCTTGTCTTATTGGTTTGACGGTTTGAGCCGGCTAACTGTGAAAAATCTAAGTGTGTTTACCCCATGTAGTTCTTTAGGGGCTAGAATGACAAGGAAGGCTTCATCTGAAACGCATCTTCGATAACCGCTACGAATTTTCTAGTATATAAATAAAAAAAAAAAATCTAAGCTTCTATTTTGAGTGCAATTAAGTGGATTAAGAATGGTTTATTTTGACCTGCATGAAGTTTGAGAACAAAGATTAGAGATCGAGTCTCTGCTTTGTCGGACCCTTGGAGTCGGGAATCCAGCTCTGTAGGAGCAAAGAATGGCTTATTTTGTTATGGTTAGTTAAGTTGTGTATAGCTCATAATTGCTTCTTAGTATATTTACAGTTACCTTAAGCAAAAGATGGGATAAGTCTATATCATCCTGCTGGTAATCAGTGCATGTGATCTGAGGCCTGAGCAGGAAAACGATGAGTTGATATTCCATTTATTTCAGTGTAAAAACCTAAACAGAATTCCTGAAGTCAAAAAAATGTCAGTTTTTATTTTTACAGCAAGCATAAATAACTGTCTAGTTTAACAGACAGTTGGGCGGAGGTTTGTGTGTAGAGATAAGTTATAGTGAAAGAGATGGGCAAAGGTTGCCAGGATCTTTGTCTGTTAAGAAAAACATGTTTCCAAGATGGCTGCAGGACGGGGACCTGCGGGACTGGGGGCTTTGAGAAGCCCATCAAACATCTCTCACGAGTCACGTCCATTTCTATCCATGGGGTGGCCTCACTGGTGCCAAAACTGCAATATAATGTATGTGTGTATATGCAAAAGAGACATGGATTTACTCGACATTGGCCTGCCCACGCCAAACCTAGGACCACTTGCCCATTACAACAATCCTCGCAACATGCCAACACTCATTATTTCACTCATTTAATGCACTCTCTGTCTACATGCTTTTCCTTCTCTTCAACATTTACCGCTTCTGATGAGAGTTTTTGCCTTTTGCCTGTTTTGCTCATAAAAGGTCAAATTTTTCAAGGACCCAACACTCTCACCTGACAATATTGTAGAAGAATAGTCCGCGTGGACTCTGAACAGCTCGGTTAGTCACAGGGTGAAGTTTGTAAAGAAAGACTATGAATCGAATCTCACCAACAGCAGTATGAGAACAACCTCTTAAAGTGAGGGACTCCTTATGCCCAGTAAGTAAAGGTCTACGTTCTATTTTCAACTAATTTACCATAATTTACATATTTCGAGATGCTCTGTCAGGTCGGGACGCTTTTTTCCAATATTCCTCTTGATGTGATACTCTGTGATTGCACTTTTTACTATTTAATTACTAACTAAATTCATTATTTTACAAATGATGGATCAGTCAATTCATGAGTATAATAGAAAAAAAAAATGTCATATCAAGAAGATTGGAGTGGAAAATAGCATTACTAATAGTAAATTGTAAAATTTCTCCATCAATCTACTATCTCGGATGTCCTAAGTTATCTCCGAAATTATTATTTGTATTTGAATTTTACTGAATTTACTCCCAAATTCTACTCTCCCATTTTATTCCATGATGTTGCAAACAATGATAGAAAAATATCATATTCTCTTATTTGATGTACATTACAAATTACAATCCACAAAGGTATGTAGTATTGGCATTTACATTGCATAGGATGCGGAATGAATGGATAACGTCTGAAGAGCCATGAATTTAATCATCGCATTAACTGATCGATGAACATACAACGTAACAGATCAGATATGGAACTCAGAAACATGAATCCTAAATTCCTAATCGGTTCTCAGACATTATTACGCAAGTCACGCGAAGTGTATGCCCGCCATGACTCACTGCACTTACATTCCATTCCATATAACACAAACGAAGTTTCCACCTTCACAATATAAATTTACAGAGGCTGTCGTACCACGTTGTAATTCAATCACATTTTCATCTGTAATGGAGTGTTTCTAGAGAAGAATTACAATTTCTTTTTCATTCCATTTCAAGAAGTGAAAAATTCTAGAGTTTGATTACAATTCTTTCAATGTGAAGAATTGCAAATCTCACATGCCCTGAAGAAAATTTGAAGTGTGAGGACTAAACTAAACGACCAAATGTCATGTAAATGTAAATATAAATTATGAGCATTCAAAATCTTAAGGAAAATTACTCTTAACTTCTATTTCCTAACTTAAACGTTTGATGCTATAGGATTCAAACCCCTAATAAGAGAAACGATATGCCTTACCATCTAAGCTAACTCATTCTTTGATTAAATTTATGTAAATTTAATATTTATAAGTTAACTATGTATATACAAACGCCTATACATACAATACATATAAAGGGAATGGGCTGGAGCAGTTATCCAGGTTGAAGATAACTTATCATCTATTATCACATCATAAAGTACAAATTAAAAAGTTTTCCTGGATTCACAAGATGAAAGTGTTATATGTAGATAATTTTTTTTTGAACTCACAAGATAAAAATAATTATTAATCATAAAGTATAATTGATAGAGTAGAATTTGAGAATTTTATTTCCGATAGAATTTGTAATAAAATTGGAGAAGGGAGATGGAGGCGGAAAGAGGGTACAAGCATGGGCCCCGGCTTTTGCTGTTGCCTCAGCTTTACAGCTGGTGGGGAGTAAAGGCGGGAATGGAAGCCATTAAAGGGGAATTACCATTAACGCTTTATAGTGAAAGGAAGATTTGCTGTGAATCCATTTTTGCTTTATTAATGCAAGCAACAATAACACTCCGCCAGCGGATGGGATGCAGATCAGATCGAGATGAGGTCAAGAAAGATCACCCAAATCCCATATCAGACTATGTACACCACAAAAAACTTTTGTATATTATATATTACCAATTATTCAATTTATTTTTAATATGTTCTTCCATTTACCATACATAGGTCTGTGTGGTAAATAATCAGTCTGTCAGTCAATTTTGACTTATTTGACCGCTATTAGTTGTTTAACTTGTTAAAAAGAAGTACTCCCTATCATGCAAGTGCTTAAGGTAAGAGTTTGGACTCTAATATGAATATGTCATACTTGACATTTTTTTTTATTCTCTTAAAAATTAGAATAAGTGACTGAAATTTTATTACAGTACACTTATTATTTTCCGATATTGACATGTTGGTTGTAAAGTAATACGTATTATTCTACAATAATTGGTGTGGGGGAAGAATTGACCTCATCATATTTGGAGAGTTGAAAAAACAAGAACACCTTTTTGTGTGTGTGGAGAAATCATCATCAATGATGATCACTTGCTAGCACGCATCATGTAATGCTGTTATTGTGATACCAAATGAAATTGGCTTCCAACCTCAAACCAAAGGATTATATTATGTTATCCCGTTAAAGATAGTCGAGTATATAAAACATAATTTTTATATTTAAAAGTCATGAACTTAATTCTGATTAATATTTTTTTAGTTAAACCCATCACGCATAATTTTTTAATATAATTTACTTAATAAAATTTATTTAGTGTAGACTATCAAATAATGATAACATATTTTTGTTTTCACCTATAAATAATTTACTCTTTTATATTATGTTGATGTTGAGGAACAAAAGTGGGCCCCAAAACATCTCCCATAAAAACTCAAAGATTTTGTCCCTCCAAATCCCATTCCAATTTTGTTCTTTTGTATTGTTTGTGGACTTCCCCATTACAATATTAATATTTTACTTTGCTTGTCCCTTCTTGCCTAGTACCATCTACTCCCAATAAATATTGTTTTTGTATATTTTATGTTTATTTCACTATGGTAATTCTTTTGTAGATAAAGGAGGTAATTGTTTTTGTTTACATATTTGTTTGCACGTGTAAAAATGAAGAAATTACGGGTAGATATTGATGGGATAATATCACTCAATTTTGTAGATAAAGGAGGGCCTATTTTTCTATTTGAAGATTTGGTATACGAAGTTAAATGTGACAAAAAAAGTAATGTAGTAAATGTGACGAAGATAATATTTAAAAATTAGGTGTGCATTAGACTTAATAGTCACAAGACTAAATTTAAAATTCAACTTATTAATTATTATTTAAAAATTCAACTCTAAATTGTATTGCTCTTATACGATCCTACTACAAATACTCTTTTTAATGTTACGAGTTTAATTTTTACTATCATTCTTTCAATTGAGTCCATTACACTGAATCTTTTAGTGTGGCTTACCACTTACCTCTCATATGTGATTTATGTTAGTACAGAATAATAGAGTTTATCTAATTTAATAATTTACATCCTTACCCTCAGATAATGCTACACATAACACATTTCTCTGGTTAATAAAAAAAAAAAAAAAAAAAAAACTCTTCTCAAGGCTCATAAAGTAATGTCACCAAACAGTGGCAAAGCCCTTTTTCGCTTTAGGTCTCTCTACCTTGGAAAGAAACCAAGAAAGATTACTGTTGTGATGATGTTGTCCACCACGCAATTAAATGACGATAATGACCTTTTTCTTTTTTTCTTTTTGTTTTTAATTTCATTTTGGTTACTCATACTGGTGCCACAAAGTCCAATAATCATGCGACTTTGCGTTTGTAGTACGTTACTACATCCTTTCTAAACAGGATAAAAATTTGTATGAGACTGTCTTATATATCTTTGCATGCAATATAAGTTGAGTTCTAGACAATTGATGAGTGTGTAAATATCACTATTTCAGTCATAAATATTACAATATTTATCATTAGTAATAATTATTTGTATCCTAAATAATATCACAATTTCACATATAAATATTACACTATCTATTATAAATAACCGTTTATTTATTTCAAATTAGAATTAAAGTAATATTTTTACATCAAAATGTAAAAGTATTACATGTCTCAAAAACATTATGTTTTTTCTTATAAGTAACATATATTTTATTCTAAATAGTATTACATTTACTAATATAAGTATTACATTTAATTTTGACTTGATTCGTCTTATGAACAAATATATGTGAGACAGTCTTACACAAATTTTTATCCAAAAACAATATATATAATTATACTCATCAATATACCGTTTCCGCATTAACCAATTATGAGGGGAGTACAATAATTGATTGTTTAATGAATAAAAAGATTAACGTGTAGCGAGAGGTCAAAGCAATCAAACAAACTTTACTTCTGAAATCAACAGTCTCCCATGCAGAGACTCTGACTTCCTCCTATCAACAAAAGTCCAAAAATCTCTACAAAATGTCTCGAAAAATGTAATTGAATGTGTAAAATATTATTTTTAGATTAAAATGTTGTTTAATTTTTATTAATAATTTCTTAGTTAAATTTGTAGCATATAATTTTTTCAGTATAACTTATTTGTACTTAATTTACTAGTCAAAATCATACCTACCAAACCAAAATATTGACGAACAAAAAAGCATTTAAACAAGAAATCTACAGTAGATTATGATAAAATTTTTACGAAATCTACGGTAGATTGACAAATGAGAATGCTGCCAAAAAATCCAGAGAAATTGAATAAAATTGTTTAAATTATTTTTATCATAATAATAGTAAACGGTAATAATAATAATAATAATATAAAAATATGTCCAGAAAGAGGATGCATGAAAGGGACTTGAGGTAGCCAGGCAGGGTGGTAAGAGGTAAGAGGAAAAAAATAACCGCCGCGGCACGGCGGCGCAACCGCCTCCTTTCTCCGACCACCGAACCCACCACCATTGCGACATAATAATAACAAAATTAAATTGAGGAGAGCTTAAAATTAGGGTTTAACGCGGGCTGGCAATCGCGTCCACGAACACTCTGGTCATCAATGGCGGCACCCTCATCTGCTGCTCCTCAACTCTCGGTCTCTTGTAGAGCGGGCGGCGCTGCTCCGGCGGCGGCGTCTCCAATCCCCACGAATCGTTGGAGCTTTCGCCGCAGCTCAGCACCGCGTCAATCACCGCGCTGGGGCTGTTCGGATCGTGAAGAAGACACTGAAGGTTACTGTAACTGCGCTTGTTTGAAGCAGTGCTTGACAGCTCTTTGATGAGCTCGTAACAATCATTCACTTTCTCCTGTACACAGTAAAATCAAGACCAGTTAATTATATCCTCAAAAGAAAACCAGTTAAATTGGTTACATAATTCGCTTAGTAATTTCAAAGTTTTAAGTCAAATTCCTAGTGAAAAAGACTTATTGCCGTTATTGGTCTTATTGTTTTAGTTAGTTAGCCATGGACAAACTTAAGTTATTTAAATATTCCTTTGCTGGTTAAGGTCAGAAAACGGGGTTCATTTATTTATCTCGTTACCCAAAAAGAATGGAAAAATTGACAATCCAGCTAAATTGTTCAAACATAATTGACTTAGTGATCATAAAGTTTTAAGTTAGATTCTTAGTAGAAATAGACTTATTGGGCTGATTGATTTAAACCAGTCAATTACGAACAAATTTAGATTAATTAGGTCATATTTTGCTGGTTAGGACAATAAGACGGGATTTGTGTATTTATTGTATCACTAAAAAAGAGTGGAAAACACCAGAAAAAGAAAGAAGATTTAGTCAATTTGCTTGTGTCTGTACCTACGTTAAAGTGTCGTCAAGAAAACAAGAAAAGGCAAATGTTAAGGGAAGTTGTTGGGCACTTATTAACACTTATTTAATGTTGTGTTGTAATATTTTGTTTGTTTGTTTCTGGGCCAACGTTGAATCTAGTGGCTCTGTCCGATCCCTATTCACACTAAAAAAAAAATTCAATCTTTAACAAGAACAGTCACTCATTCTCATTGAACAATCATCACAGTTCCAGTATCTGAAAACAGGATTGGAAAAATGAATGAAATGTCGGAAATTAAACTTACAGACCTTACTGATTTTGAGAACACCCAGAAGTTGGTTTTGGTAGTCAACTGCGTTGCTGGGTTCGAGTTGATGAATAACGTGAAGCATGGTGGCAGTTGCCAGCACAGAGGGCAGAAAACGTACGAATCTTGAATCTGGGACGACATTATTGATTTTGTTAATTACATCGAACGAAAGGACTATGTAATAATTTGGGTCAACGAGACATAAATATAATTACCTGGCATGAAAGACAGAATGAGGCTTTCGCATTTGGTGAAGAATTCCCAGTGGAGATGATTCTTCAGGCCCAGGCGGCGCGTGATGTGATCGAGAAACGACAGCGGCGTCACCGGATTCATCCGCCATTTCAGGGTGGACAGCACGAGGAGCTCCATTTTCTGTATGGTTTTTGCGTCGAACACGAATTCAGCATCCTCAACCTGCCACCGGAAAATCAAGAATATTTCAGAAACATGTTAAATATAAATAATCTAACCATACAAAATACTCTACTCAAAATCTTAAAATTTATAAGTGTTTACTAACCAATATTGTGATATATAATAGATATAGATAACACTTCTGTAAGAACGAGACGAATCTTGGTTAATGTGTTAAATCTTTAATCACCCGTCTCAAGTCGTGAGACGGTCTATACAAATATTTGTCCATAAATATAGGCACAATCTTGTGTGAGACAACTTCACGAAAAATTAAAATCTTTGATTAATGAAGTCAAAGATTTGACAGTCTGTTTTACCAATTGAGATCCGTGAAACAGCCTTACACAAGTGATCAGTACCCATCAATAATTAAATTTAGTCAACCAGAAAATTGCCGGAATAGTGGAATTAATGTTTACTTGGAAGTCGAGGAGCAGGGGAACATGGGTTTCCTCGACTTTTGCAGCCAAGGAGAGACAGGCGACGGCGGCGAGTTGAATCATCCACGGCTTGTCATCCTGGTACTGGAGGCCGGAGAGGAACCGGTCGAGATAGTTAACGGCGAGGGTGGGAGTTAACGGCGAGAATCCGTAATGGGCATTGACTTTAAGGATCCACCGGACAGCCTGGGTACGAGGAATCGACAGAGACGCCTCGAAACTCAAATGGGTGTCCGTTTCTTTGGCGAAAAGGGAGAGAAGCTCCTCATCTTCCCAGCACAAATCCTGATCCAACAAGAACAGAACAGGGGAATCCGAATCCTCTTTCCTCGGAATCTCAGAAACCTCGGACCCGGACCCTTCACTGTCCAAAACTTCCCCCCATTGTTCTTCCTCGCAGTAAAGAGCATCAAACGACGTTAATGGCGAACGGGCATCCATCTTCTTCTTCGAAGAAGAGGCGAATGTAGCCTGCTCATTATACGGAAACAACAAAGCAGAAGAAGAAAAGAAAAGTGGGATTGAGAGTAGTCTTTTTCCCCATTTTTCTTCCTCAATAATATTCTATTTTTTTTCTGTCTTTATTTCCCTCTGGTTTTGTGCAGAAATGGGGGTGTGGAAGAGTCAAGGGGAGAAAGAAAGAAAGAGAGTGGAGGAGAAGAAAGAAAAGAGGGGATTTTTATCAGAATGGTATGTCACGCTTGTCCTTTCTTTATATGTTTGTGATTTGAAGCCTTGAAGGTTGGGAACTGGAAAGAGTGGAAGGAGAAGATATATACTAACATGATTTTTGCTTGGGGGCTTTGCTTTCATTTGCTTTTCCCCCCTCCCCCCTACTTTTCTTTTCTTTTTTATTTTTCTTCTCTTTTTCTTTTTCACTTTGTGCCCATATATTCTCTTGGGGATATTCTATCATATTTATGTATTACACCACAATCAAAATATGCCAACATCTTATAACATTGAAAACTAAGAATGCACCAAAGAGTCAATAATTTTGTGGTCTAGTGATAAAAAGTTACTATTTCATATAGGAGGTCATAGGTTTAAACTCCAGTTAGAAATAATATTTTCTGGCCTTCAATTTATACCTATTATCATTTTTCGTCCATTAATTATTTATAAATTGATTTTTTGGTCACTAAATTTTATTTAAAAGTCATTTGGTAAGCAATGACAACAGTATCTCTCGGGAAACGAAAATTTTTATTTTCCCTTTTAATTACAATAATATAAAGTATAAATTACTCTAAATTACGATTCTATAATTAATTTGTTGCATGTAATACTATCTGTCAATAATCATAAAATTATATCAAATTACAATAATATTGGGGCCAGGTTTCATTAATGATATTACTTTTTGTATAACTGCAGACGTGGTCATAATGCATGACTAGCTGTGTCTTAACAAGTATTATTATAACGTTATTCATTAAACGCTATTACATATGTAGCCGTAAATAATAATGTGACTATGCTTGACAAAACATTTAATATTAAATATATCACAAAAAAATGGGTTTAGACTGTTGGGGAAAGTGGAACCTCTTTCACTCTCGACATGTATATGTTCATCGAGTTTTGGCAGTGATAGCACAGGCGCACAATGGTACTGATAGTAGACAGGCATGCATGCATGCATGCATGATCATTAGATGTTGTCCACAGAGTAGCTCAATTGATTTATAGGTGACAGATTAGGAATCACGACTCATGATCACAGGCTAATAATTATAGTGTAGTAGTACACTAAAACATGGTCGAAATTTGATAGTCACGTCACGCCAAATGCACGTGGTGGGATGGGTTCCTTGTGACACCTTGCACGGGTCCTCCCGTCTTAGAAATCACTGAGTCGCTATATTTTATTCCTCAATTATCATGTCTGCGGGTAAATTATTCTGTGGATCTGAGTCCACCTTGCAAGGTAGATCTGGGTCTAAAATACACAATTTACATACTGAATGTTTACAATTTATATGATAAATTTTCACAATTTAAATTTATATGCTAAATGTTCACAATTTGTGGGAAAGAATTTCGGGAGAACCCGGGTTCGATTCCCACAAATGACGATTCTTCCTCGGCCAACTCTCGTGCCTCCCGAAGCAAACGTGGGTGTACCTGGACAAGGTGGACCCGAGTTTATGGTATAACTATTGCATGCCCGGCGGTGTGGGCCATAGGGGAGCGAATTTGGTCTTTGTGGGGCCAATTAAAGATCATTAGAAGTTTGAAAACGTTTTAATGATTTAATCATGCTTAGTGTTAAGGCTTTGCAGCCTATGATTAATGTTTCATTATTAATTTAGACCAGATCCAGTGTCCATGAAGTTAATCACGTGCCACTCGATGTTTGTGGAGTATAGTTGTAACCGTGAATTTATTGCATGATATTTTCATACCCCACAAAAAGGCGAAATCCCTCGTCCTGTATGTGCACTCCTACACCCCAGTCAAAGAAATTCATACTCGATAACTTGAATCACGAGAAAGAATATTGTCTAATATAATCATGCCAGTAACGTTTGCGAATATTAGGGACTGATTGACCGAATCTCCTTAAAAAGTGAGTCAAAAAAGATAATTTTATACTCATAATAATTCGTGCAAGTAGCGAGCGCGTTCATACATGTATTGTTTGATGTTTTTAGTTACGTTAAGATTAAATTATCAAAATAATTCTTTGACTATAGGAATTTCATTATTTTAATATATCCGAGAAAATATTATATATATTATTAAATGAAATTGAAAGTTAATAACTAAAATAATGAAATCGTTATAATTGATGGACCATGTTAGTAATTTCTTTTCCTGCTAAAGTTAATATCCTATGCATTTGGTTGTTAAATTTCTTGTCATAGAGATGTATAATATAATGTAATGAAGACTAATAAGAAACAATAAAGAATAATAATCGCCCTAGTTACAATAATAGTTGTCCTAAGAAAATACTACCAGCATATAATGGAACTCAGCAACAAAATAATAACAATAATAATTAATTCCATCTTTCTAGCTAATATAACTAAGGTCGGTCCATTAACCAATTATATTAATAATGTCAATTTCTCAAATGCATACAGCCTGTATGTTATACCATTTCCAAGTTAAGTACCCTGCGGCACCAACCAAAGGCAATATTGGCAATGGCTGGTTGGCAAGATAACTATAATCAAACATATAGAAATAATAGTGAAAGAGAAAAAAAGTTTACGTTGTTTGGTGGCACTAATTATTAGTAGTTGAAAAATTGTTTCAATTGGGTTTTCTTTATATCCAAATAAATCTCCATTAATTGAACCAAAATTTATCAGTCACATATAAATATATAACCCTTTTTTTAAAAAAACAAACTAACGGACTTCATTAATTTAAGGCCTCAGCCAATAAAACGTCAGAAGTACAGGGGGTGAGGGGGTTGAATGCCACTACTCCCTATAACCAGCATAGAACACGGCGTCCTTTCCTAACAAGTGAGCAACAAAGTTCGTAAATCACTTAAGGAACGGAAAGCTAATATTAGGAATAACACTAGCTAATTCAAAAATGTCATCACCAAGGATAAGATCGAAATAAGTAATGCTACCCTGTGATCAATCACATATGGTTGTCAATGACCTTATGGTTACGTTGGTCTAGTGGCACGAAGTGACCCTCCCAAATTCCTGCCTAATACCAGGGCTCCCGGGTTGTTGCTCTGCAATGTGAGGACTTGTTTGCCACTTAGCCAAGTCTCCCACCTAACTGAAAATACTAAAATAGGGTTGAAGGCTTGAAGTTTGCCACCAAGAACCTATTATACACAATCCTTTTAAGCCCTAACCAACCTCTTTAATTATTTGTTTTTGTAAAAATAATAATTAGTCTTTTATCAAGTTCACAAAGATAGTTAGAATATTCCCTCAACTAATATTTAAACAACGAAATGACTACAGTGGGGTGACTGAATATAATTGCAATGGTTGAAGAGTTTGATAGTGCATGTGGATTGTGGGCAGCCAAACGCCCGACAAGGAAAACCAGCAGGCTAAGGTAGTTACTCGATCTAGCTGGTTTTGTACGGATCGGATAACAATAATTCAGGTGATAATGCCTCGTTTATTAGCGTAATTGTGTCCTTAATTATATTATCAAATTGAAAAAGAAACAACAAATAAAACAGTTGAAAGCAAAGAGAGATATATGCATATATACAGCTGTTTGCATGCATAATTGTTTTGGAAAGTCAAAATGGGGCCACCGCTAGGTCTCAAGAAGACCGATATGTTTGTGTATGTGTGGAGATTCATCAAGTCCAGAATAGGCGCGGACCATGCTGCCTTTTTGAAATCATTCAATCATTTCTTCTCCCACTTTTAATTTTGTACAACTACTGTTTGCTAGATACTACGTAGGACCATATCGCCAGAATTAATGTTGTCGCGCCACTAATTACTTCACTTCCGCACATAATCTACCTTGTCATTACAATAATTAAGATTAGTACTACGTGTTTAACCCATAATACATTAATATATATCCCAATCATTCCATCAAATAACATGAATATATACACTAGACTTTGAATAATGATTATTTGGAGGCTTAGTATCTGATCTCTTGTTTTATCACAATGGGATGTCATTCACTAGATAACGAGTTACACATATAGATTGAACAAAAAGAGCCAAGAACGGATGAGATGTGGATCGACCCCTTGAACTCAACAACTCGAGAAAGTTAATCTGATCTATAGATACACGGATTTGAAGAAATGCATATGGGAATATCCAGACCTATTAGTAGCAACTTATGTTAGTTACTTCTAAAGCACACGGTTACAGATTTTCCTATAAATCAAAGGAATAATTATCACCAACAAATCATATCAAATTTTCTTGTTTTATGCTTGAATTACTTTCCTAGAATGTTAATTTGAGATTCAGTGTGTAACTTGAACCTAAAATAATCTTTTAAAAAATGATGGTAGATGAAAGTGATAGTGGGAAAGATGGTAGATGAAAGTGGAACACCGAAAGCATTCTCATTTGACCTATGACAAGTCAATATCAAGTGAAATTAGGTGGTGGATGACATGATAATCCCATATGTCCAAATCTGTATTATATTGTTGGTCCATTCCTCCAATCACAAACATTAAACAATATGTTTTGCAGGGTGCATATTGGTTCGATTTATAAGCAGAGAATCAAGATGTTCCTTAAGAAACTTGGCTGCCAATGAAAATTCCTGAACAAATACATAAAACCCAACAAACTTGAATTCAACAGACTGCCCAAAGGATATATGTATATCTTGCTTCTCTTTTGAGCAGGGAAAGCTACAACATATCCACAGTTTCATCAACCAACTACTATGAAATATGTAACCACAAGCATCTGAGAAGACTAGAGAAGTTAGATGAATATACTTTACACCCAACAACTTTGTACATCGACAAACTTGATTCAAACATGCAGGGCTTTCCTCTCAGTAATGCGGGGGTGGAGGGTAGGTTCCGGGATAAGGACCTGTTCGAAAGTTGCAAAAATTAGCTGCTGAAGAATGCAAATCAAATCAAACTACAGGAATTGATGTTAAGGTACCTGGGGGGTAATACGATGAGTCGTACGTGTGTGGTGGATATGCTGGGGGAGGATATACCGAAGGTGTTGTGTAAGGCGGTGGGTAAGCAGCCGGTTGAGGAGGTGGATGATAGGCTGCTGGCTGAGGAGGGTAAGAAGAGTAAGGAGACGGTGCTGGATAAGGATGTGTTGAGTACGGAGATGGTGTTGGATAAGGTGAAGGCGTTGGATAGGAGGCCATATGTGGCGGTGGGGCAGAATGGAGAGATGCTTGTGGTGCCGGTGCTGGAATATAGGGAGGAGCAGATGGGGCGTAGCTTGTTGCTGGCTTCTGAAATTAATAGCAGAGGAGCACAAGTGAGTCACAAATGTCAATGGGGATAAAACAATTATAACGCAAAACATGAAGGCTTGCTTACTTTAGCATTTGCATAGTGCATTATCAGCCGAATTTCTCCTGCATTTCTGTTTGAAGCAAAAAAAAAAGAAGAAAGGTTCTCGATGTTAAATGTGGTGGTACATACAATAATCAGTTCACCATATTGTTTCTATACATTGCTCTATATTAAAAAAGATAAAGTGGCAAATGAAACACTTGCATGAAAATGATCCCCAACTTTTCAGTTTAGAAAACTCTGCCATTCAAACAAGCCTGCCAAAAATCCTCGGAATGTGGTAACATCCCACTATCCTAGTGGTGGGCTGAACAGACTATAACGACATCCACTTACCCCTCACGAACATAAACTTGAAAACCAAAAATTACTCGAATTCTAAACAATGAAATTGTGTAGTCATTGCAAAACCACTAGCAGCAGAACTTGACCATAGGCACCTACTAATCATGAAATAAAGAACTGTGATACTTGAGATGCCAAAAACCACTCTTAGAGTTGAAATAAACAGAATGTCCTAAATGAGTGATTCCAGCATGCCAACTATAATGCTCAAAGAGGCATATCAATGACATACTGTTGTCAGATTCTCATGGAAAACAGTTTCCTTGATATTTCTATTAATTAGTTTCAGGTATATTTTTCCAATGTGCTGGAAAATAAGACACCAGAGTTTTAAAAAAACACATGGCTTCAAGGACACCGCAAAGACATATGGACCAAATTTAGCTCAATGAGATATTCACATTTCTAAAATGATATCTCAACCTCAGAGAAAGTGGAGATTATGAACATTTCCCCTCCCCCCTCTTCAGAGTATAGCCATTGGAAAAGACTTGAGAGGGAATCGAAGTACAAAGGTACATGCTTGATTTCTGATTACATTACCACCCAAAAGTGCTTGAGTTCATGATTACCAATTTTAATTGTCGAAACTCTTACCAGAATCTCGAAACAACACTAAGAAAGAAAGACCTTCTAACCACCCCCTTCCCCTTTACTATCATATCTTCGTTGCCAATGCTGGGCAATGTGAAAAATCCAGCCATACATTCACACATTCAACCTCAGAACCAAATCACAGTCCATAGACCATAGTACATAAATACTTCATTCAATCAATTACTACATAAAAGTCCCAAAATACGTCATAGGCATTGAATCTCCACAGATTAAGCACATGAACAGAATTCACAAAGGCACAGAGACGAACATTTCTGAACAAAAACTAGAAGAGAGCAGAAGTTCTAATCAATTTACCTGCCAGTCTTTGTTTGGAGTGGCCAAGAGCTATCATCATAGCCTTCAGAGAGAACTCTGTGGAGTATAACCCTAAAACAACAATTACCATCCAGTGATGAATATTCTCAGTGAAGAAGACACACATAACAACACCTCAAACTCACTAACCAAACAATTGAACGAGAATTAAACAATGAGATTCATTACTTTCCACTGCCAATGAAATCGTCGTAGGTAATTGTATTGCTATTCCAGACAACAACATTCAGCTCCCTCAAGCCTTCAATCATTGAAAACACGAATTTCTCTTGGAAGGTAGGGTTTTTCCCCCCATCTACACAATCACAAAATCAACAATTTCATATCAATCCAGAAACACGCAGAATCATAATTCAGAACCACGGGAACGATGAATCGAGTACCAGTACAGGTACGCGTCCGGAACTTTGTGCTAGCATATTCAAGGCAGACATAGGGATCTTGCCTGGAGATCCATTCTGTGTCCTTCAACTTATGACAAGAAACGACTGCAATTCCCCCAACACGCAAATCCAGAAATCAAAATCCGACGGAGATAACGAGAGAAATGTATGAAAAAGGACAATAATTTACCGGTAACTTCGAGGAGTTGACCTTGGATGCCAGAAATCGACATGGAAGAGGCCCGGGACGAAGAATCTGGTTTATGCTTGCTCAACGACATCTCGCTGAGCTAAAACCAACCGCTTTTATGGGATAACCATACAAAACAATTACTCCGTAATTAATTACAGAAAATATTAAGGTAAAAAAGAAAATAATAATAACAATAATACGGAGTAATAATTTTAATTTTGCTCGTCTGTCAGTGGCTTTTTTCTTGGGAATATGAACATATATGTAAAAAGAATTGAAGGATTTAGAAGGAATATACCTACTTACTGCTGTAAAAATAAGCTTTTAATGAATCCAATAATGGCGGCTTTTTGCTGGGGCGGGGGCGGTGGCGGTGGCGGTGGAGCAGGCTTAAAGCGCGTTGTACGGTTGTGCCGCCTTCTATACCAGATTTTACGAGTTCACGCGCACTATATGTTAATCTTTACTAAAAATAGGATTCAATACTATTATTGTCTATCTTCAAACAATACCAGCTAAGGACTCAAGACCAAATATTAAAAAAAAAAATTCTTAAATTAAAGATATTAAATATAAATTCAACTTTTAAAAAATAAAAAAAAAATCACTTAAATGGTAGGAAAAATGATCGTCTAAACTTGATTCAAGACTCTTCAATTCTTATTTTTCATATGCCTCGACAATATTGAGATGGGACAACCACTTGTATCTAGTCCGACCATTTAGCCCAAGATTATATATCATATTGTTTATTTATTTCTATCCAACTCATTATCGAGAAAATCTAACTACAAGCCACAAAAAAAAATGAGATGATGCAAGTTAATCCATGAAAGATGGATATAGAAAGCCCAACTGTGAGTCCACCCATATTTCATCAAGAAGTCAAGTTGAATTTAACCTTAAGCAAAAGTCATGGTGTTTGGTCGTAAACATATATATTATTTCTAATCAAATCAAATCATGTATTATAATATATACTATATGTATAAAATATATTATTTTATATTACTATATTATAATTAATAATATTATAATCGTAATATTATAATATTATTTGTAACATCCATACTATTATTTTGTAACCTCCATTATATTATAATATTATATATATAATATATTTTTATATTTTTATACGTATAGATTATAATATATTTTGAAATGACATTTAAAAATTAGGAAAAAATATATTCTAATCTATATGTATAAATATATTATTTTATATTAAAAGAACGAAAAAATGTTAAAAAAAAAAAGTCTCCAGATCGATGAAAAAAGGCATGAAGCACGTGTTACTATGAAAGTTATACATCATTAATAATAATAATAATAATAATAATAATAATAATAATAATAATAATAATAATAATAATAATAATAATAATAATAATCGGAACAAATTATAATTTATACGTAGGATTAAAAATTTCATTTAGAATTAATAATTAAAAATGTTAAGTAATTAATTATACTTTCCTTTTTAAAAATTAACAAATTTATAATTCTCACCATTTCTACCTATAAATACAATGGATTGTTGATTTTGAAAATCATAATTCTTCAATTTGCACTGTCTATCTCTTCTTCCCGTTCTATGTGAAATCATATATTGGCGGCACTCTTATTTTCTTCTTCCACCGCCGTGTAAATAGAATGGATTGGTGTTGCATCCATTTATAATATCGATTATAATATCATTTTACAATACCGATTTTATGATAACTATTATTTGTTGAAGCACAAGGTTGCTTTTGTTTTAATACTTTGACATTAGTCTCAGTGTTTATACTTCAATTTATGTATGTGTATGAAATATTTGTCGCAGTATGAACACATGGTGTTGATGGAGTTACTAAACAAGGGTCACCTAGAGCCGGAGAAGAAGATATGCAAATGAGTCGGTGATGACCAGAAGAAATGAGGGGTTTGACTGCTGATGTTTTTTTAATTCAATAAGAGAATAGCACACTTTTTAATTGTAAAATCCAATGTTTCCTTAGAATATTTATGTATTTCATTTTGAAGTAATTATTAATTTTTTTTTTATCAATTTACCTTACGAGATTGCTTTCCTCCTCATATATATATATATATATATATATATATATATATATATATATATATATATATATATATATATATATATATATATATGCTTTCCTCCTCATTTTCTTCTTCTTCTTACTTTTTTATCCTTTTTATTAATACCTAATAATAATTACCATAAATACTTATTAATAAATGTAAATTTATATCAGATAATTATATTTATTATTATTTATTATTAAAGAAACTATAATTTATGTGTACTATCTTAATTATAAAAAATTCTACTTAATAATTTTAATATTACAAGGGACACAATAAATACCGTAAATAATGTTTAATAATTGGCAATCTGTATTAGGCAATAAAAACAAATACTTAATTATTAAGTCAATTATAAAATTTTTTGTACAATAGACACATTATTTTTTAATTATTTTGGTTTGAAAATATTATTTCTTATTCATAAAAAATTAAAGCAATACTTTTAGTACTACGGACTAAGGATTATCTTAATTATTAAGGATATGTATTTAGCTTAGTAAAAAAGGCTTAAAATATATGAATTATAGTAGTATGTAATCAATTAGTAAGACAATTATATTAGGCAATCTAAATAATAATTTACTTTTTAAATTATATCATCTTTTTAATTATGAATATTTTCCTAAAGTATATACACAAATTATACTAATAAATGTAGAGTTAAAAGTGTGTATATAAAAACAATATCCTCCTCCCAAATTTTTTCACCCAAACTTAGTGGCATTTTAATAAAATCATTTATTTTATTCATTTATTATTTTATTAATTATCCATATATATTTATTCATAAAATCAGTCAATTGCTAAGAACATACCAATTTCATACCCCAATTTCATTCACCTATAATTGATTAATTATCCATATATATTTATAGTAATATGGTAATATTGTTAATATTAATGGGTGATTGGTGATATATTCATAATTTATACTATATATTCATAAGCATATATATTATTCTTAATCAAATCAAATCATGGTTTGTTATGTTTAAGATATTGCATTATCTACCATTCATACCTATTAATTTTCGTTTAGAAATTAGAAAAATATATTCTAATCTATATGTATAAAATATATTATTTTATATTACTATATTATAATTATAATTATAATATTATAATATTATTTTGTAACATCCATATTATTATTTTGTAACCTCCATTATATTATAATATTATAATATATTTTCATATATTTTATACGTATAGATTAGAATATATTTTGAAATGACATTTAAAAATTAGGAAAAATATATTCTAATCTATATGTATTAAATACATAAATACATAAGTTACATGAACACTGCAGAATGTTGAACATATTTAATATATAATAATAATATTTTTTGTATATACAAATTTTTATTCATGTTAACGAAAAATAATTAATTTAGTGTAATTGACTAACAATAATTGCCTAATAATTATTATGGTAATTAAGGTAAATATTGGTTGTTCAATTTATTTTTATACTCCGTAATAATTAAAGTTAAATTATTTCTCATTTTTCCATATTTATTTTTGTAATAATATAATTATTTAAGTTATTATACGAAGTATTAAATATTGATCTTTTTAAGATAATTGTAAACAAACAAGTCATATACTGTTCAATTAATTGAGCATACTTTTGCACTAATCTTATAATCAAATAAATGTACATGATTTTTAAAAATAATTTTATCTTTAATTTTATTATCTAAATAAATAATAAAAAAATTTATCAGTGAATCGCACGGGTAATTGGTCAATTATTTGCTCTAATTCAAGCAAATAAAACATCAAAAAACATAATCGATCCAACCAATTTCATCAATTACGCTATATAATATTCGATGTTATAATTTATATAATTGTATATCGATCCAAATATTCTTAAAGTATTATAACAAATTCATTCCGTGCAACGCACGGGCGAAAATACTAGTTCATATAAAACCAACCACACCAATAAATGCTTCACACAATCACACCTAAAAGTGGGCAATTGGACTAAAACTGAACCTCACATTAAAAAAATTATAGAGATTGGGCCTGCTGCGCCATGACTAGGCTCCAAACACCATGACTTTTGCTTAAGGTTAAATTCAACTTGACTTCTTGATGAAATATGGGTGGACTCACAGTTGGGCTTTCTATATCCATCTTTCATGGATTAACTTGCATCATCTCATTTTTTTTTGTGGCTTGTAGTTAGATTTTCTCGATAATGAGTTGGATAGAAATAAATAAACAATATGATATATAATCTTGGGCTAAATGGTCGGACTAGATACAAGTGGTTGTCCCATCTCAATATTGTCGAGGCATATGAAAAATAAGAATTGAAGAGTCTTGAATCAAGTTTAGACGATCATTTTTCCTACCATTTAAGTGATTTTTTTTTATTTTTTAAAAGTTGAATTATATTTAATATCTTTAATTTAAGAATTTTTTTTTTTAATATTTGGTCTTGAGTCCTTAGCTGGTATTGTTTGAAGATAGACAATAATAGTATTGAATCCTATTTTTAGTAAAGATTAACATATAGTGCGCGTGAACTCGTAAAATCTGTATAGAAGGCGGCACAACCGTACAACGCGCTTTAAGCCTGCTCCACCGCCACCGCCACCGCCCCCCGCCCCAGCAAAAAGCCGCCATTATTGGATTCATTAAAAGCTTATTTTTACAGCAGTAAGTAGGTATATTCCTTCTAAATCCTTCAATTCTTTTTACATATATGTTCATATTCCAAGAAAAAAGCCACTGACAGACGAGCAAAATTAAAATTATTACTCCGTATTATTGTTATTATTATTTTCTTTTTTACCTTAATATTTTCTGTAATTAATTACGGAGTAATTGTTTTGTATGGTTATCCCATAAAAGCGGTTGGTTTTAGCTCAGCGAGATGTCGTTGAGCAAGCATAAACCAGATTCTTCGTCCCGGGCCTCTTCCATGTCGATTTCTGGCATCCAAGGTCAACTCCTCGAAGTTACCGGTAAATTATTGTCCTTTTTCATACATTTCTCTCGTTATCTCCGTCGGATTTTGATTTCTGGATTTGCGTGTTGGGGAATTGCAGTCGTTTCTTGTCATAAGTTGAAGGACACAGAATGGATCTCCAGGCAAGATCCCTATGTCTGCCTTGAATATGCTAGCTAGCACAAAGTTCCGGACGCGTACCTGTACTGGTACTCGATTCATCGTTCCCGTGGTTCTGAATTATGATTCTGTCCGTGTTTCTGGATTGATATGAAATTGTTGATTTTGTGATTGTGTAGATGGGGGGAAAACACCTACCTTCCAAGAGAAATTCGTGTTTTCAATGATTGAAGGCTTGAGGGAGCTGAATGTTGTTGTCTGGAATAGCAATACAATTACCTACGACGATTTCATTGGCAGTGGAAAGTAATGAATCTCATTGTTTAATTCTCGTTCAATTTGTTTGGTTAGTGAGTTTGAGGTGTTGTTATGTGTGTCTTCTTCACTGAGAATATTCATCACTGGATGGTAATTGTGTTTTAGGGTTATACTCCACAGAGTTCTCTCTGAAGGCTATGATGATAGCTCTTGCCCACAACAAGACTGGCAGGTAAATTGATTAGAACTTCTGCTCTCTTTCTAGTTTTTGTTCAGAAATGTTCGTCTCTGTGCCTTTGTGAATTTCTGTTCATGTGCTTAATCTGTGGAGATTCAATGCCTATGACGTATTTTGGACTTTTATGTAGTAATTGATTGAATGAAGTATTTATGTACTATGGTCTATGGACTGTGATTTGGTTCTGAGGTTTGAATGTGTGAATGTATGGCTGGATTTTTCACATTGCCCAGCATTGGCAACGAAGATATGATAGTAAAGGGAAGGGGGTGGTTAGAAGGTCTTTCTTTCTTAGTGTTGTTTCGAGATTCTGGTAAGAGTTCGACAATTAAAATTGGTAATCATGACTCAAGCACTTTTGGGTGGTAATNACGTCACACTATCCTAGTGGTGGGCTGAACAGATTATAGCGACATCCACTTACCCCTAACGAACATAAACTTGAAAACCAAAAGGCAAAAATGACTCGAATTCTAAACAATGAAATTGTGTAGTTATTGCAAAACCACTAGCAGCAGAACTTGACCATAGCCACCTACTAATCATGAAACCCACCCAATCAGAAGCATGCAACCACAGATATAAGAAAATAATTGTGATACTTGAGATGCCAAAAACCACTCTTAGAGTTGAAATAAACAGAATGTCCTAAACGAGTGATTCCAGCATGCCAACTATAATGCTCAAAGAGGCATATCAATGACATACTGTTGTCAGATTCTCATGGAAAACAGTTCCCCTGATATTTCTATTAATCAGTTTCAGGTATATTTTTCCAATGTGCTGGAAAATAAGACACCAGAGTAAAAAAAAAACATGGCTTCAAGGACACTGCAAAGACATATGGACCAAATTTAGCTCAATGAGATATTCACATTTCTAAAATGATATCTCAACCTCAGAGAAAGTGGAGATTATGAACATTCCCCGTCCCCCCTCCTCAGAGTATAGCCATTGGAAAAGACTTGAGAGGGAATCGAAGTACAAAGGTACATGCTCGATTTCTGATTACATCACCACCCAAAAGTGCTTGATTTCATGATTACCAATTTTAATTGTCGAAACTCTTACCAGAATCTCGAAACAACAACACTAAGAAAGAAAGACCTTCTAACCACCCCCTTCCCCTTAACTATCATATCTTCGTTGCCAATGCTGGGCAATGTGAAAAATCCAGCCATACATTCACACATTCAACCTCAGAACCAAATCACAGTCCATAGACCATAGTACATAAATACTTCATTCAATCAATTACTACATAAAAGTCCCAAAATACGTCATAGGCATTGAATCTCCACAGATTAAGCACATGAACAGAATTCACAAAGGCACAGAGACGAACATTTCTGAACAAAAACTAGCAGAGAGCAGAAGTTCTAATCAATTTACCTGCCAGTCTTTGTTTGGAGTGGCCAAGAGCTATCATCATAGCCTTCAGAGAGAACTCTGTGGAGTATAACCCTAAAAGAACAATTACCATCCAGTGATGAATATTCTCAGTAAAGAATACACACATAACAACACCTCAAACTCACTAACCAAACAATTGAACGAGAATTAAACAATGAGATTCATTACTTTCCACTGCCAATGAAATCGTCGTAGGTAATTGTATTGCTATTCCAGACAACAACATTCAGCTCCCTCAAGCCTTCAATCATTGAAAACACGAATTTCTCTTGGAAGGTAGGGTTTTTCCCCCCATCTACACAATCACAAATCCAACAATTTCACATCAATCCAGAAACACGCAGAATCATTATTCAGAACCACGGGAACGATGAATGGAGTACCTACCAGTACAGGTACGCGTCCGGAACTTTGTGCTAGCATATTCAAGGCAGACATAGGGATCTTGCCTGGAGATCCATTCTGTGTCCTTCAACTTATGACAAGAAACAACTGCAATTCCCCCAACACGCAAATCCAGAAATCAAAATCCGACGAAGATAACGAGAGAAATGTATGAAAAAGGACAATAATTTACCGGTAACTTCGAGGAGTTGACCTTGGATGCCAGAAATCGACATGGAAGAGGCCCGGGACGAAGAATCTGGTTTATGTTTGCTCAACGACATCTCGCTGAGCTAAAACCAACCGCTTATATGGGATAACCATACAAAAAAAAAAATCACTCCGTAATTAATTACAGTAAATATTAAGGTACAAAAAGAAAATAAGAATAACAATAATACGGAGTAATAATTTTAATTTCAATTTTAATTTTGCTCGTCTGTCAGTAGCTTTTTTCTTGGGAATATGAACATATATGTAAAACGAAGGAATGGAACTTTGAAGGATTTAGAAGGAAATTGGAATATACCTACTTACTGCTGTAAAAATAAGCTTTTAATGAATCCAATAATGGCGGCTTTTTGCTGGGGGCGGGGGCGGGGGCGGTGGAGCAGGCTTAAAGCGCGTTGTACGGTTGTGCCGCCTTCTATACCAGATTTTACGAGTTCACGCGCACTATATATTAATCTTTCCTCCAAATAGGATTCAATGAATCAATACTAAGGATTCAGGACCAAATATAAAAAATAAATTTCTTAAATTAAAGATATTAAATATAAATTCAACTTTTAAAAGTAAATTGATATGCTTACAATAATATATTGTAAGACTTGTAATAGTGAATTAATGAATTTATAGTTAAGTACCGAGTATATTTTTTTTAAACAAAATTAATATATTACTATTTAAAATTTAAAACATCTTCAATAGTTAATAACATTGTAGTTGAGTAGCATACTAGCATGTAATGATTCTTTCAAATAGGAGATTATGAGATCGTGTTAAGCCAATTCTTCAACTAACTTTGACAAGATTACCACGTGAATCATAAAACTTGAGGGATTTCTATTGAATTAGTGATTTTCCAAATAAGAACAACATATCACTTTTCTCTCTTTCCATAATCTTATACAAATTTATTATTAATTAACAATATTATCTAACGGTTAAATAATGACTAATAATGACAAACAAGACATTAGCTAATTGAGTCTCAAGAGCTTTTTTTTTTTTTTTTTTTGAGAAGTTACTCATCTCACGCACATTTAAAAGAAGAGTCACAGAAGTGTTATTGAGCTATATGCTATTTGGCAAGCTAAGTATGAGAGTCTCATAAATCACCGTTCATACAAAACTCGTATAATAAGCACTGCATTTGTAAAAGTATAGCATATATTCTTGAAATTTTATTTTGTAATTTCCAAAATACATATGATAACTGATGAAACAGTGTTATTGGGAGCTAACGTTGTTGCTTTGCCTCATCACTTTCTGTTTTTCCTTAATTCTTCCAATAAAGACCTCAAATCAGTGTCGGATGAGCCGCCTGGTTCCACTGCTTTCTTGGCCATGTTTCCTAAGGCGATTGCGCGGCTTCTCCTTTCCTCAGCTTCTTCTCCGATCATTACTTCCTTCACCGCTATCTCTATGTTTTCTCGGTTAATGGGCGCCCTGCTTCTGTCTGTTCTTCTCGTCCATGCCTGAGCCCCAACCGGAACTCCGACCTTCAGAACCTGTGTGACCATCTTTTCATTAAAGAATTGCTCAGCGGAGAGTGGCCAAGTGACCATTGTCACCCCGGCCACTATTCCCTCGAGCACAGAGTTCCATCCACAATGAGTCACGAATCCCCCTACAGCTTCATGGTCGAGGATGAGCACTTGTGGTGCCCATCCTCGGATTATCAGGCCTTGATTCTCCATTCTTTCCTCGAATCCTTCGGGCATCCAGTCTTTCATTTCTTCCTCCATGTTTTGCTTTACAACCCATATGAACGGCTGGTCGGACGCCTCGAGGCCGGCTGCTATCTCGCGCAGCTGAGCTGCGGAGAAGATGGACATGCTCCCAAAACAAACATACACTACTGAATTGGGGGTTTTGGAGTTGAGCCAATTCAAACACTCTTCTTCCCCAATCGATGCCGCTTGACCTCTCAGGGCTTTTTCGTCGGTTTCCTTGTTGCACAAGGAAACTGGACCGATGTGCCATGACTTTTTCCCTATAACTTCCCTGCCGTATTTCACATAAGCTGGTTCTAGCTCATAGAAGCTGTTCATAACCATCCCATAGCTACCCGCTTCCGCTTTAAAGATTTTTGCGAATATTTCTTTCACAGTACTTTCCGCGTCGTCTCTCAGAGTCTCCGGCAGCTGTTGTTTGGTCATTTTCAGGGTGTCCGGAAGGTCAGGGATGACGAATTCTTCAGTGTCGGATCCAATCTTCTCATGAGGCCTGTGCTTAAGCAAACTATGATGCGCACACAGAGGAAGAAACCCAGTTCCCCAGAAACTCAACCTGGTAATCCCAAGCCTAGCCGCAAGATCATTGCTCCAAATGAACATCGCCCCGGCTATAATACAGTCAGGGCGGTCCTCCGCGGCAAACCGCTCAACAGGGATTTGGAAGTGATTAAGGGCGTTAAAGAAGCGGTGCATCTGCTCTGAAGTTGTGGTGTTGGATAGGTCCTCACAGCCCTCCGGCAGGCCGGATTCCCTGTAAGGGAATTCCAGTAAACGAATGGTGATTTGGGTTTCGAGTTCTTTGTTGTCTCGGCTGATGGTTTTCGAAATCTGGGCGGCGTATAAGGGTGTTGTGAGTATAGTGGCCTTCACGCCTTGCCTGGCAAACTGCCTGGCCATGTCCACCATTGGTATCATGTGGCCTGGAGCCATCATAGGCAAAAAGTATACATGGAGAGGGGAAGATTGAGTTTCCATTTTGTTAAGCTTTTTCTGTGTTCTGGGACTGGGGTTTAGGATTAGTCTAGCATGAGATTCTTAATGTATAAAAAGTGAATCAGAACAGGGGTCAAGGTTATAATAATGTGTCAAAACCACAGAAGATGTCATTGCTGATTGATTGTATTAGACTATAAAATTAGACATGTTTTCTTTAGTAGTGTTGTTTTATTTAAACACAGGCTTGGTGTGCAAGAAACGTAACCATTTTTTAACGAAGTCAACTGGAGTTCATTTAATCCGTTTGCCAATCCACAGAAATGAGATGGAATTGGATTTGATAGGCAATTATTCCGTGTGCTCGAGTCTACCTTGCAATATAGATCCAAATTCAAAATATACAGTACCATTTATATACTGAATGTTCATAATTCAAATTATGAATGTTCATAATTCAAATTATGAATATTCATTATATAAATGGATACGAGTCTACATCACAATGTGGGCTCGGTCCATGGTATAACTATTGGGATTTGATGCAAGTTAATCCATGAAAGATGGATATGCAAACTTGCAAAGCCCAAGTATGTAGTCCACCCATATTTCATCAAGAAGTCAAGTTGAATTCAACCTTAAGCAAAAGTCATGGTGCTTGGAGCCTAGTCATGGCGCAGCAGGCCCAATCTCTATAATTTTTTTAATGTGAGGTTCAGTTTTAGTCCAATTGCCCACTTTTAGGTGTGATTGTGTGAAGCATTTATTGGTGTGGTTGGTTTTATATGAATTGGTCCAAACATAATTTTTTTTTATTTATAGGAAAGTCTGTTGTCATTACTTGAAGGTGCGTATTAAATGAAATTGCCTTGTGACCTTAATTGATAAAAGACCACACAAAGGTAAACTAGTTTAAGTTGTCCATAATTAACAAGCTCAAATCAAAAAAGATTAATAGATAACTCAAGTTAACTATGAATAGGTTAATGCTAAGGATGGAATGTGAGAGGAATGCCTAAGGGGTTTAAGATAAATGAGGGTTTGCCATAAAACTAACCAGCTTATAGTTGATCACTTGATCGGTTTAAAACTTCAAATTAAAAAGATGGGAGTTAAAATTTAGAATCTTGTGATTATTAAATTAAACTCACGACTCAAATCGAGAAAGTCACGAGAAGTTTAATTTATAACTTTGAAACTATTAAATAACTAATGTATAAATACTTGTTACAAAAACTATAAATTGACTACGTAATCCCTTATCCTATAGAGAAGACTTTTCAAATAAGATACGGACTAGTATTTATTATCAGCAGAAAAGACATGCAAGCATCACCTACACTAGCTTGGAACGACTTTTTTGTTCAGTAACTTTATGAGAGTTGTCCGGACTGTTTTGTCCTATCTACTTCAACACATGTTCTTTAGACAAGATTAGGTAGCATCTCATCTACCTTCTGGTTCTGCCTATTTCTTCTTCTTCTTCTTTTTTTTTTTTGAAAGGTCCTATTTCTTCTTCATTTCTGTAAAATAAAATAAGCCTTACTTTTAAAAAATGTGTACATAATTAGGACACTAGCTAATTGAGTCTGATGTCATTTTTTTTTTGAATATTACTGACTCTATTACAATGCAGTATTTGTTTATAACTACTTTCTCAACCTATTGAAGCACAAGAGCCAAAGTTGCCTCCATTGAGAGTGGTTTGATGTCACTGGACTACAAGGTCCTTGGCAATCTGATGTCATTATTCATACAAAACTTATCTCATAAGCACTCCATTTATAAAAGCATATGAGATTTTTGACAATTACCTATGAGTTGATAACCAATTATTATTTATTATGTTACATTAGTTGTTTTAACTTACTACTAATGTTAATTTTTTGTAAAAAGTGACTAGGTTGGACAGTTCAATTGGTCACAGTAATTTACATCCTTCCAGATGTTCTGGATTCAACATTTTAGGAATACAAAAGTGTTTTATTAATTAGTTATTTAGTATGAAAGGCAATCTGACATGAGAAATTTCCAAAATGGCAAATTAAAATACATGAGAAATGATAATTAAAAAAAAAAAAAAAAAAAAAAAAAAAAGTATGAGCCATATTAATTCTTGTTTCTGATTTTCCTCAATTCTTCCAGTAAGGAGCTGAAATCAGTGTCGGATGAGCCGCCTGGTTCCACTGCTTTCTTGGCCATGTTTCCTAAGGCGATTGCGCGGCTTCTCCTTTCCTCAGCTTCTTCTCCGATCATTACTTCCTTCACTGCTGCCTCTATGTTTTCTCGGTTAATGGGCGCACTGCTGTCTGTTCTTCTTGTCCATGCCTGAACACCAACCGGAACTCCGATCTTCAGAATCTGTGTGGCCATCTTTTCGTTAAAGAATTGCTCGGAAGAGAGCGGCCAGGTGACCATTGGCACTCCGGCCGTTACTCCCTCGAGCAAAGAATTCCATCCACAGTGAGTCACGAATCCTCCCACAGCTTCGTGATCGAGGATGAGCACTTGTGGTGCCCATCCTCGGATTATCAGGCCTCGATCTTGTGTCCTTTTCTCGAATCCTTCCGGCAACCACTCCTCCGTGTTTTGCTTTACAACCCATATGAACGGCTGGCCGGCCGCCTCAAGGCCGGCTGCTATCTCGCCCAGCTGCGCGGCGGAGAACTTGGACATGCTCCCAAAACAAACATACACTACTGAATTGGGGGTTTTGGAGTTGAGCCAATTCAAACACTCTTCTTCCCCAATCGACGCCATTGCTTGACCTCTCTGGGATTTTTCACCGTCTTCCTTGTTGCACAAGGAAACTGGACCGACGTGCCATGATTTTTTCCCAATTACTTCCCTGAAGTGTTTTACATAAGCCGGTTCTAGCTCATAGAAGCTGTTTACAATCATCCCATAGCTACCTTCTTCTCCTTTCATGAGTTTTTCCTGCAATTCATTCACACTATTTTCTGTATCGCCTTTCAGCGGCTCTGGAATCTGCTTCTTGGTTATTTTCAGGGTGTCCGGAAGGTCAGGGATGACGAATTCTTCCGTGTCGGATTCAATCTTCTCGTGAGGTTTGTGGCGGCGGATACTATTATGCGCACACATGGGAAAAAACCCAGTTCCCCAGAAACTCAGCCTTGTGATCCCAAATTTGGCCGCGAAATCATTGCTCCACGTGTACATCGGGCCTGTTATGATACAATCAGGGCGGTCCTCTGCCGCGAGGCTCTCAATTGGGCCCTGGAAATAATCGTGGGCGTTGAAAAAACTGACCGTCTGTTCCAAACTCGTGGTGGCCGACAGGTTCTCGATGCCCTCCGGCAGGCCGGATTCCTTGGAAGGAAATTCCAGTAATCGAATGGTTATTTGGCTTCCGAGTTCTCTTTCTCGGTCGATGGATTTGGAAATCTGGGGTGCGTTTAAGGGTGTTGTGAGAAAAGTTGCCTTCACGCCATGCCTCGCAAACCGCCTGGCCAAGTCCACCATGGGAATCATGTGGCCTGGAGCCAACAGGGGAAGAAAGTAGACATGGAGAGGGGGAGATTGGGTATCCATTTTGTTTGTAGGTTGAGAAATTTCAGTGCTTTCAACTTTCAAGTATATATGGTGAAATCAAGAACTGAAGTAGTTATATAATAATCTGTCATAACCAATTAACCACCCATGTTGACAAGTTGCCATTGTTGACTGTTCGTATGATCACATATTCACACGTTTTGATTAATCTTCTTGAATTTTAGCCGTGCAATACACTACTTTTGTTATGAAATTACCCACTCTAAATGCCTCCGTATCTCGGCCTGACCGTTTGTGAAGGAATAAATCATAGAGCCTCTCACAGCTAGTAAGGCTTGATTGTTGGTCTCTTGAACTACCAAGCATGACACTACTTTTAACCAAGTCAATTGGGGTTAATTCAATCAGTGTTTAGTTTGTTCAACCAATCAACTTAAAGTTTTGCTTTAGTCGCAATGTTGGATTAAGTTCCATAAAAAATGTGGGGTTATTGGATCCTTTTTGGGCGGGATATACATACATGACTGATAATGCAACTCACAATAAGAATATGATTTGAGATTTATAATTAATCTGGCTTAAACTGAAATATTAATATAATAATAATTTTTAAAAAATGGAATGAGATTGGAAATTGATCAAATTGGATTAGGAGGAAGTTAAATCAATGAAAGATGGATATGCAAAGCCAAATACGTAGCCCACCCACGTTTCATTTAAGCACAAGTCAATGAGTCATGGTGCTTGCCAGTTGCCATAGACTAGTTATGGTGCCGTAGCAGCCCTCATCTCTAACATTTTTTTTGTCTGTTCATTTAAACTTCAATTGCCCACTTTTAGGTGTGAGGCATTTATTGGTGCTGTTGGTATTATCAGGATCAAGGCATCTTTTGTAAAATAGGAATTTTAATTGAACTAAAATTTATTTTAAAAAAAACTGAATTAAAATTTATGATATTATATACATAAAAGTATGTCGTCGCACACTCGCACCCGATTAGTGGGCTACTGTTGACTCTTACTTCTTCAGTAGGAAAACTCTTGATGGGAAATTTTTTAGAACCTTCGTGAGGACAATCACACAGAAGCTAATCCTTAATACATATGCAAATGACTTGATCCTTAGAAGATGAGCCATGACAAGTGCTAATACAATCTAATTGATTCTAAATTCAAATAGTAGCAAAAAAAAGTGCAATATCTAATAGCCATAAAAAATATTTTTCGTGATATAAAAATTACACCCCTTTATTAAAAATATTAATAGATTATGACAAAATTGTAAAATTCTGAAATTGCAATTTAGTATTAAAGGTAATCTAGACAAGAGAAATTTTATTCTTGAAAATTTATTTTGTAATTTGACTAATTTACAAAATGGCAAAATACATGAGAAATGATTAAAAAGTATGAGCCATATTAATTCTTGTTTCTGTTTTTCCTCAATTCTTCCAGTAAAGAGCTCAAATCAACGTCTGATGAACCGCCTGGTTCCACTGCTTTCTTGGCCATGTTTCCTAAGGCGATTGCTCGGCTTCTCCTTTCCTCAGCTTCTTCTCCGATCATTAGTTCCTTCACGGCTGCCTCTATGTTTTCTCGGTTAATGGGAGCCCTGCTGTCTGTTCTTTTCGTCCATGCCTGAGCCCCAACCGGAACTCCGATCTTCAGAATCTGCGTGACCATCTTTTCGTTAAAGAATTGCTCGGCGGAGAGCGGCCAGGAGACCATTGGCACTCCGGCAGTCACTCCCTCGAGCAAAGAATTCCATCCGCAGTGAGTCACGAATCCTCCCACAACTTCGTGATCGAGGATGAGCACTTGTGGTGCCCATCCTCGAATAATCAGGGCTCTATCCTGTGTCCTTTTCTCGAACCCTTCTGGCATCCACTCCTTCATTTCTTCCTCTTTATTGTTTTGCTTTACAACCCATATGAACGGCTGGCCGGACGCCTCAAGGCCGGCTGCGATCTCACGGAGCTGCGCGGCGGAGAAGATGGACATGCTCCCAAAACAAACATACACTACTGAATTGGGGGTTTTGGAGTTGAGCCAATTCAAACACTCTTCTTCCCCAATCGACGCCGCTTGACCTCTCTGCGATTTTTCCCCGGCTTCCTTGTTGCACAAGGAAACCGGACCGACGTGCCATGATTTTTTCCCTATAACTTCCCGGCAGTGCTTTACATAAGCCGGTTCTAGCTCATAGAAGCTGTTTACAACCATCCCATAGCTAAATTCTTCTCCTTTCATGAGTTTTTCCAGGAATTCATTCATAGGATTCACTGAATCGTCTTTCAGCGACTCTGGAAGCTGCTGTTTGGTTGTTTTCAGGGTGTCAGGAAGGTCAGGGATGACGAATTCTTCCGTGTCGGATTCAATCTTCTCGTGAGGTTTATGGCGGCGGAGACTATTATGCACACACAGTGGAAAAAACCCTGTCCCCCAGAAACTCAGCCTTGGGATCCCAAATTTGGCTGAGAAATCATTGCCCCATGTGTACATCGGGCCTGCTATGAAACCGTCAGGGCGGTCCTCCGCCGCGAGCCGCTCGATTGGGCCCTGGAAATGATCGAGGGCGTTGAAAAAACAGAGCGCCTGCTCCATAGTCGTGGTGGCCGACAGGTTTTCGATACCCTCCGGCAGGCCGGATTCCTTGTAAGGAAATTCCAGTAATTGAAGGCTTATTTGGCTTCCGAGTTCTCTTTCTCGGTCTATGGCTTTCGAAATCTGGGCTGCGTTTAAGGGTGTTGTGAATAAAGTTGCCTTCACGCCTTGCTTGGCAAACTGCCTGGCCAAGTCCACCATTGGAATCATGTGGCCTGGGGCCAACATGGGAAGAAAGTAGAGATGGAGAGGGGGAGATTGGGTATCCATTTTGTTTGTAGATTCAGAAATTTCACTGCGTTAAGTATGGTGAAATCAAGAACTGAAGTAGTTATAATAATCTGTCATAACCGCCCAAGTTGACTAGTTGCTACTGTTGACTTTTTGTATGATCTCATATTCACATGTTTTGATTAATTTTCTTGAATTTTAAGCCGTGCTGAACACTCTTGTTAAAGGTGGAATTATCCACTCCAAGTACCTCCAAATTGCGACCTGGCCGGCAAGTGGTGCGTTTTTCTTTATAAAGTTAAAGAGATGCATGGTATGTCAACTTCAATTCTCCATTAAGTATTGAATTTTCTGGTGCATATTTTTCATTAAGATAAGTATGCATTTGAATACTTTTCCCTGTCTGTATGTCTTTTCTACTCAAATGCATGTTTCGAAATCCTTGTCATTAATCTTTATTATTATTATTTTTTATGAAAAAGGAAAACTTTGATTAACATTAAACAATGAGATGTATTATTATTATTTTTTATGAAAAAGGAAAACTTTGATTAACATTAAACAATGAGATGTTCAATACAAAAAGGAGTAGAAGAAAACCAGCAAACACAATCAGAATAAGAACTTACAGCTCCAGTCATACCATGATCACGCGTGTTCACTGATCTCGTAACAACTGCGGAAGAGAGGCATCAACTTCCACGATCAAAATGTTGAAGAAGTAACAGCATTATCCTGGTTGCTCACACTCGGATTCATCACAGACGATGACTACTATCAACCGCCACCCCTGGATTCTCCCAGTCAATCACACAATCCTCCACTATTCCATATCCAGTCGTTTCTCCGTTTCCAAATCTTTATTATTTGTGCCTTCTTAGGAATGATTACCACCTATTAATGGTAATTTCTATATATGTGTGGCATTGATCACTATATGGGGTATCTCTTAACTATTATGTTTTGTATCCTTCTTAGAGTATTTAATGCATAATTACCGTTACATATTTATATTATTTTTTTTAGTACTACTAACTCTATTAGAATGTAGTATCTATTCATAGCTACTTTCTCAACCTACTGAAGCACAACGAGTCAACAGTTGCCTCCACTGAGGCTCGAACCCACTCCCATCATCCATGTGAGAGTGTTAATCAGGACACCAGATGCCATATATGTTTACTTGTATAATACTCGATGTAATATATGTTTACTTGTATAATACTCGGTAGTTGTTTTTATTATTAGGAATAAGGTTCAAATTGGCTACTAAACGTAACCTGAAAATGCAATTGGGTCCCTGAACAAAAAAAAAAAAAGTTTTCACCTTATAGCAGGTCACCATTCATTTCTTCCGATTAATTAATTAATTTTTATTTAAAAATTATTTTAATAATTTTTTAATAAAAAACTTTAAAAAGAATACCGTTGGGGGTGGCCGCCGACCATGCCACCCCCTCCTTCGTCCACCTGTCTTCGTCGGAGATGGCGTCTCCAAAGTCTCCGGTTGGAGACGATGAGAAACTCTTCGTCTCTGGTTGGAGAAGAAGAGATCGGTCTTCGTCTCCGATTGGAGAAGACTCTTCATCTCCAACCGGAGACGAAGGTGGGGAAAGGGGGTGGCCGGCGGCGCCATCCCCGACGAAGGAGGGGGTGTCTGAATCATTAATTGAACGGAGAGCCAATTTGATATGGTTTCCCAAATAAGAGCGGATTGTAGTGGGATTCCAACTAGGGAAAAGATACTAAGGCTTAGGCTTGTTTGACAGTCTTCTTTGTGTAAAACAAGCCTAAACATTAGGCTTTTTCTTTGTTATTAAAAAAAAAAAACAAAATACGACAGAATACAATGAACAAAATACACATGTGTATAGGTGTTTACAAAATTTATTTATGATAGTAATGTTTAAAAATAATTGTGTATAATTAGTAAAAAAAATTATGATTTGATTTCTTAAAGTATTCATTAGGTAATGATTAAACTAATTATTTATGATTGTATTAATTATATTAATGATCAGTAATAATTGTCTATAGTTAATAAATATATTTATGATTTGTTAATGAATAAAAAATATAAATTGACATATAATAAGGTAAGTATATATATGGGTGAAGAGAATGGGAAGATTGGAGATTTGGATGAAGAAGTGGGGTTTGAAGTGGGGTAGAGAGAGGAGAGTGATTGGAGTAATTTAAAAGGAATTATGGTGGGTGTACAAGTTCACATCTACAGAAATTATGGTTGGAGTATTAATGGCCCTGTTTAAAAAAAAAAAAAATAGAAAAGGAATTAGGGTTGGAGTATTAAAAGTATTTGTTGACTAATTAAATACGGTAGGTGTACAGGTTCACACCTACCGTATTTAATGGCCCTGTTTTTAAAAAAAAAATAAAAATAGAAAAAGCCTAATGGGTAGGCTTTTTGCAGAGGAGAACAAGCCTTTTCCAAAGTCTCACTTCCTGTTTTTGTAACCTTCTCAGCTCGGTCACTATTTGGAAAACCAATATCAATTGCCTCTTGACCGGAAAAATCACCCGGGGTGTCTTGCCCGGAGGCCACCCAGGCGATTTTTTTAAAAAATAAGTTTTTTATATAAATTTTAATTCAGTTTTTTTTTAATAAATTTTAATTCAATTAAAATTCCTATTTTACAAAAGATGCCTTGACCCTGATAATACCAACAGCCCACAATAAATGCCTCACGCCTAAAAGTGGGCAATTGAACTTTAAATGAACTGACACAAAAATGTTAGAGATCAGGGCTGCTACGGCACTATAACTAGGCTATGGCAAATGGCAAACACCATGACTCGTTGACATGTACTTAGATGAAACATGGGTGGTCTACGTAATTGGGCTTTGCATATCCATCTTTCATGGATTTAACATCCCCCAAGTCCAATTTGATCCATTTCTATCTCATTCCATCCCAGTTTAAGCTAGATTAATCTTAAATTTTAGAGTTTTGCTCTTATTGTGAGTTGCCTTACCCGCTATGTATGTATATCCTGTGCAAAAATGGACCAATAACCCCACGTATTATATAGAATTGTAACGAGCTTTAAGTTGATTGGTTGAACAAACTAAACATGGATAGAATTAACTTTAATTGAATTGGTTAAAAGTAGTGTCATGCTCGGTAGTGTCATGGGGAAAGGGCATGATCCACTGTACTACTCAGAGGTAAAGTGTGCAATCGAAGGGAGGCAAAGGGACTAGTTAAATTGAGCGAGGAACATACCAAGCTACTGGGCAACCAGGAAGGTTAGGCAACTCGATAGATGATCAAGCGCTTTGGTTAACTCGGCGGATAAGAGGAAGTCGGACTGGGAGACCATTGAGTAAGAGAACGAGTAGGCAAGGATAAGGGAGGCGAGTTCGAGTAGGCGTAGAAGGGAGAAGGGGTCGGGAAATCGTCGAAACGAGAATTACAGACGGATAGGGCAAGCCAGTTAGTCGACGCAAAGGGTTTCCCCAACGCTAAGGGGAGTTCAGACGAAACATTAGAAATCTTCCCAAAATGGCGGGGATCAGCAGCGGATCTCTTGGGAATTATAAGGAAAGAAGATCAAGAGGTTTTAGGAAACTAAATCAAATATAATAAGGCAAGTGAATCATGTATTCGTGGTAGATTGGAGTTGCCAAATGGAGATCCTCCCTCCTCCCTCCTCCCTTGTATAAATAGGGTCATTAAACCTTGAAAAAGATGAAGCAATCCATTACGCCAAAGAGAGCTATCTATAGACTCTACTCTTATAAACATTCAATTCAGTTAATTTTTCGGTGGTGTTGACTCACCGTTTAACCACCTCATAGTCAATAAAACCAACATCACCTTTTTTTCGAAAGAGAAGTAGTGCCTTGCACTGTTAAAATTCAAGAAGATTAATCAAAACATGCTAATGTGTGATCATACAAAAAGTCAACAGTGGCAACTTGTCAGCTTGGGTGGTTATGAGTTTATGACAGATTATTATAAATACTTCAGTTCTTGATTTCACCACACTAGAAATCAGTGAAATTTCTGAATCTACAAACAAAAATGGATACCCAATCTCCCCCTCTCCATGTCTACTTTCTCCCTATGTTGGCTCCCGGCCACATGATTCCAATGGTGGACTTGGCCAGGCAGTTTGCCAGGCAAGGCGTGAAGGCAACTTTTCTCACAACACCCTTAAACGCACCCCAGATTTCGAAATCCATCGACCGAGAAAGAGAACTCGGAAGCCAAATAAGCCTTCGATTAGTGGAATTCCCTTCCAAGGAATCCGGCCTGCCGGAGGGTATCGAAAGCATGTCCGCCACCACGACTCTGGAGCAGACGCTCTGTTTTTTCAACGCCCTCGATCATTTCCAGGGCCCAATCGAGCGGCTCGCGGCGGAGGACCGCCCTGACTGTTTCATAGCAGGCCCGATGTACACATGGGGCAATGATTTCGCGGCCAAATTTGGGATCACAAGGCTGAGTTTCTGGGGAACTGGGTTTTTTCCACTGTGTGTGCAAAATAGTCTCCGCCGCCATAAACCTCACGAGAAGATTGAATCCGACACGGAAGAATTCGTCATCCCTGACCTTCCGGATACCCTTAAAACAACCAAACTGCAGCTTCCGGAGTCGTGGAAAGAGGATTCGGAAAGTAGTTTGAAAGAAAAGCTGGAAAAACTCATGAAAGAAGAAGAAGGGAGCTATGGGATGGTTGTAAACAGCTTCTATGAGCTTGAACCGGCTTATGTAAAATACTGCAGGGAAGTAATGGGGAGAAAGTCATGGCACATCGGCCCAGTTTCCTTGTGCAACAAGGAAGACGGTGAAAAATCGCAGAGAGGTCAAGCGGCGTCGATTGGGGAAGAAGAGTGTTTGAATTGGCTCAACTCCAAAACCCCCAATTCAGTAGTGTATGTTTGTTTTGGGAGCATGGCTATCTTCTCCGCCGCGCAGCTGCGCGAGATCGCAGCCGGCCTTGAGGCGTCCGGCCAGCCGTTCATATGGGTAGTAAAGCAAAACAATAAAGAGGTAGAAACGAAGGAGTGGATGCCGGAAGGATTCGAGAAAAGGATGCAGGATCGAGCCCTGATAATCCCAAGATGGGCACCTCAAGTGCTCATCCTCGATCACGAAGCTGTGGGAGGATTCGTGACTCACTGCGGATGGAATTCTTTACTCGAGGGAGTAACGGCCGGAGTGCCAATGGTCACTTGGCCACTCTCCGCCGAGCAATTCTTGAACGAAAAGATGGCCACACAGATTCTGAAGATCGGAGTTCCGGTTGGGGTTCAGGCATGGACGAGAAGAACAGACAGCAGGGCTCCCATTAACCGAGAAAACATAGAGGCAGCCGTGAAGGAACTAATGATCGGAGAAGAAGCTGAGGAAAGGAGAAGCCGCGCAATCGTCTTAGGAAACATGGCCAAGAAAGCAGTGGAACCAGGCGGTTCATCGGACGCTGATTTGAGCTCTTTACTGGAAGAGTTAAGGATAAACAGAAACAAGAATTAACATGGCTGATGATAGTTTGATACTTTTTTGTCATTTCTCATGTTTTTTTGCCATTTTGGAAATCACAAAATAAATTTTCTAGAATAAAAGTTCTCTATGTCAAGATTACCTTTCATATACTAAATAGCTAATTTATGAAACACTTTTTACAAACAATTGACACTACTAATCAGTTAAAACAACTAACACAATAAATAATAATCTAATGAGTAATTGTGAAAAATATAATCCCATATACTTTTATATGGCACTATTAAGTGGTGCAAGTTAATAGGTCATTTATTACCATTATGTTTGTGATTTGAAATTGATGTAACGATTTTAGTTATATAGCCTAACGATTTTTGTATGATCATATATTCACATGTTTTGATTAATCTTCTTGAATATAACCGTGCAAGACTCTACTTTTAACCAAGTCACCTGCGACCATTGATTCAATCAATCGCTTTAAAAAATAATTCTAGTCACAATGTAAGATTTGAATTCCACTGACAAATATGAGTTATTGGACCCACGTAGAGTGTACAAGCATGACGGACAAGGTGACTCGTAATAAAAACTAGACTCTATAGTTTAGGAATAGTTTGAGCTAACTTGTATATTGATATAATAATTCAAAAAAAAAAAAAAAAGAAATGAGATGGAAATGGATCAAATTGGATTTGAAGGAAGTTAAATCCATGAAAGATGGATATGTAAAGCCCAATTATGTAGCCCACCCATGTTTCAATGCCCAATTTTACTGTGAACCGCGGTTCATAATGCATTATAGTCCAGGCTTCAAAACGGTGTCGTTTTTTTAATTGAAAGAAACGACACCTGTTCTGCAAAAAGTAACTCTATATGTATAACATATTCAGTTTAATTTTATATATAATGCACTTTTATTTCAACACAACTACAGTTTCTTTTCGATATAACTACGGTTTCATTCGACATTATACATTCAAATATATGAAACTGTTATTCAATTTCATTTTATATACACTATACTTTCATTACAACACAACTACAGTATCATTTCGATATAACTACAGTTTTATCATATACACTCAGATATGTGAAACTGTTATTCAGTTTCATTTTATATAAATTGCAGTTTCATTTCAATACAATTACAGTTTTATTTGATAATATAAAAATAAATGTAAGATACTTTTATTTGAGATATACTGTAGTTTTATTTATGAGCTCCTTTAAAATGTGACAACAGCGGTTTCTTTATTTAAAGAAACAAATTCGTTTTTGAACCATTGTGTTTCAATAAGCAAGAAGTCAAGTTGACTTTAATCTTAAGCACAAGTTCATGAGTCATAGTGCTTGCCAGTTGCCATAGCCTAGTTATGGTGCTGTAGCAGCCCTCATCTCTAAAAATTTTTGTCAGTTCATTTAAATTTCAATTGCCCACTTTTAGGTGTGAGGCATTTATTGGTGTTGTTGGTTTTATCAGGATCAACCAAGGCATCTTTTCATTCTTTTGTAAGGATTGTAAAATGAAGGAGAAAATAGGAATTTTAACTAAATTAAAATTTATGATTTTTCGATATGAAAACATGTCATTTTCCATTTATATATATAAACTTCCCATTTTCCATTTTCCCCCTAACAATCAAATAATGATAAACTATGGATCGAACCCGTTTCACATGATTTTTTTAGTGTAGTTTATTTATCTTCAATTGCAAACTATTACACAATAATGATGTTTATTCCATGCCCAGTTTTAGATAGTGACTAAATATTTCTCTTCTTATCCCAAATAATGATAAAATATGTAGCTATACTTTTCTAAGGATTTTGTGGTTCAGTGACGCAGAATTACTCACTTTCTTCATCAGTTAAAAAAGTAATTATAAACAAATACTGCATTATAATAAAGTTAATTGGCTATATAACACTTTACCCGGTAACGAAGACTTCATAGAACATAGTCTTTACTAGCAACAAAAGCCAATCCAAACATCACCCAGACTTGAAACTACATGTTTTGTTCCAAAACTTTAATGGCATTTGTCTGGTGACATCTATCTCAACCCTTTTTTGCCCGGACCATTATAACATCATTTCAAGATTTCATTATCCCACCTCAATAATTTGATAAAGAATCATTATATTGACAAGTCCTATGTAGACAAAAACGTTACTCACACGAAAGCCACACTCCAGCTACTCCCTCACTTCTGGACAATATAAACCTTGTACTGTTCATTGTTTCCTCGTGATATTTATTAGCTGCTATCCACGAATCAACGTATTTATAGGGCAATTCCTACCCCGCATTCACTATTCCTATCCCTCTCTTTCTTTTCCCCCTTTATGTCATTGGTTGAGGCCCTGAAAGGATATTTAAACTTATTATTTAATGGCTTGTCGGAACTTAATAATTCTAAGGCATCCAGCCATGAGAATTGACTGGTATATGGTCCCGCTTGTTAGAATATTTAATCATGTTTTAGGTATAATAGAGTCCGATTATGTGTTGTAGTATGTAATTAAGATTTGGGTTTAGTTTAAAGTTGAAAATTTTTAAATGGCAATTTTAATAACCACTTTGGTGGCCTGTGTTACCATGCAGTTTCGTCCCTTAAGAAAGGTCGAGAGTTTAGACTTCCTTTCGTATGAAAAAAATTCAATTTAGCCACTTTAAGACGTCTTCTATAGTTAGGGCCTCATTCTTCAGCATTGAGATCGAGTGGCAGAACACTTTGCAGTTGTACTACTCAGAGCTTCTCGTGGTCTGATAAAAAAAAAGGTATGATCATGTCTCCGAGTGACATGATTTGTAAAAAAGAAAACCATGATCATGTCTTCGAACGACAGAACACTTTGCAGTCGCCTTACCCAGGATCCATCATGGTCTCATAAAGACTTCTTTTCCCGCATTGAGATCAAGCAGCAGAACGCTTTGCAGTAGTTTTAGTGTTTGATCACTTGAGTCGAGTCCAGTACCTTATCCATGAGTGTGAAAATCATAAAAGGATGGAATGATTAGAGGTGGAAAAACTACATTAATAATTGTGATTAAATACTAATCATATTATCATATCTACAACTTGTATTGTGTCTGGTCCCATTATCTTCTCACGGGCATTCATTCCGTGGGTTCTTAATCTTTATATATTCTGCAAACATTACATCCCATACCGGAGAGAAATGGGTGGCTTTTCTTTAAGCTTTGGTTTTCTGTTACTCCTTTCTCTCTTTCAAACATGTTTACTCGAAAATGTTGCTGTTACTGATTCTTCTCCCGGTTTTAGAAAACCAAGAGAAGCATTCGAAATCATCATCGGCGGCGGCATCATTATCGGCGGCGGCGGCAGTCCCCCGGCAGCTCCTCCTCCCGACTACCAAAATTGCCCTCCTCCTCCTCCGCCGCCTGAACCGCTTTGCCCTCCCCCTCCGCCGCCACCGCCACCGCCTCCGAGCTTTGAAAATTCTCGCCTTGAGATTGCCTATTATACAATTCAGAAGTTCAAGAAGAAAATCAAGCATGATCCGATGAACGTTACTAAAAATTGGAACGGGCCTTATGTATGCAATTACACAGGATTCCATTGCGCCGTCGTGCCTAGTTACAATGTGAAGGCGCTAGCGATTGTGAACTTCAATCAGTACTTTTTTGACGGCCCTGATCTCACCATTGACGGATTCATAGATGGATTACCGGACGTCACCATTTTCCACGCGAATTCGAACAAATTCAAAGGCAAAATCCCTAAAAACATCGCCAAGCTTCCGTACCTCTACGAGCTTGATCTCAGCAACAATGGCTACACCTGCGAGTTCCCGTACGACGTCCTCGGCGCAACGAATTTGACATTCCTGGACCTCCGATTCAACCAATTCTCCGGCACGGTGCCGCCGCAGGTGTTCACTCTCGACGTCGACGTCCTCTTCATTAACAACAACAATTTCCTGCAAAACCTGCCGGAAAATCTCGGCTCTACTCCGGCACTTTACCTAACCCTAGCCAACAACAAATTCACCGGCCCGATTCCGGCGAGCTTAGGCAAAGCGTGCAACACACTGCGAGAAGTTCTGTTCTTAAACAACCAGCTGACCGGCTGTTTACCGGACGAGATCGGACGGCTGAAAAAGATGACCGTTTTCGACGTCAGCAAAAACCAGTTGACCGGCCCGATACCCAACTCGTTTGCCTGTTTGGGCGTGATTGAAGTCCTGAACTTGGGCCATAACCAGTTCTGCGGCCCAATACCCGAGCGGGTTTGCAAGCTGCCCAATTTGGGCAACTTTACACTGTCCAATAACTTCTTCACGGAGATCGGGCCCATCTGCAAGAAGCTGATAGATAAAAAGGTGCTTGATGTGAGCAATAACTGCATTCCGGGGCTTCCAAACCAAAAGCCCAAATGTGACTGCGATGCGTTTTATTCAAAGCCCAGAAACTGCAAGTCAATGGGCCGGATCTATTGTGGGCTTGAACACCTTGAATCCGAAAAGAAGACCGCTATTCCACCGGCTCCCTCCCCATTGTCTTATAATACTCTAAAACCACATTGATTGTGATTGTCTCCTAGTATAAATAAGTTTTATATCTTAGTGATGCTACTATGATCACTAACCTTAATTGTATATCTATCGCTTTCATTTGTAGTCTTTCTATTGTATAACCAGTACTTCTTTCGATTCATTTTATCTATCTAATTCAGTTAATAAAACTCAACTGAAGTGTACAATTTCAACTGCTAAGGATTGAAAAATGACTGTATTACCAAGATTCGAACCTGAGTTTAGACGGAAGAAACTCACGTCATCTAATATACGGAGTATATGGGATAGATATTTCGGCCTAATTTCACCAGTTGATAAATTGATAGTCGGTCCAAATCTTATAAATAGATTCTTTGTAGTGATATAGAATTTTGAAATATATTCGCTGACAACACGACCCCACCCTCTTTGAAATTCATGTGACGTAGTTTGTTCCTTGCGGTCCGTATAGTCGAAAGATGTGAGCTTTAACAAAACAAATTTGTTTCAACAAAAAAATAAAATATCTCACGTCATCACAAAGACAAACTATATATAATGTGCACACTAGGTGAAATTGCTCATTTATAATAATATTGTAAAAATAAATTAAACTAAAAAATTATGTTTAACAAATTCCACAGAGAATCAAATGAATTAGCTTATCAAACGAGACCATTTCCATAAATTTTGGCTTTTTCCTCTATAAGTAAGCAAAATTTTTACAATTTATCGGGCCTAATTTTATGCTACGTTACGTAATAAAAGTTTTGAGATGATAAAGTAACGCAAGCCCAATATCTTTTGTACGGTACCTAACTTTTGCAAGGTATGGTCGAGACTAAACTGCACGTTCAATGGGCCCCGCCGCATTGGGCCTTCAAAGCTTCACCGACACATTTGCCGCGCATTTTTCGTTGTCAGTTATTCACTGCGGCATTTGCCGTAATGCACGACGTTAGTCACGTGAACCACGTGACCGATTCCGAATCTAATTTACCTCCACTGAAAGCGACTACCGAAATATATTCCTAATTTTTCTTTTCATTAAATATGCACTATTTTTTTTACTCCGATGTTTTTTGATGTGTAATGTTATAAAATTTACTAATATATAGTGTAATGACACATTTATTATCATTCTAAATAAGTCATTATAAATTTTGAAGTCATAATTGATTAATTAAGACTAATTTAAGTTATTTTACATTGGTCAATAATCTTATGATTTAGTAACACACCATGGACTCATGACTTTGGGTAGATTCAAGTTAATTCTTTGTGTTTAGTAGGTTGAAAGCACCATAATGTGGCCGTACTTTTGGATGATTGAAATATGTTATGTTTACTTAACCACGTAGATATCTCTCATGTTAGCTATAGTGCAAATAGAATTGTCTATAACCTTGCTAAGAAAGTCTGTTCTATTTATATGGATTAGGAGTGAAACTCTACCGTTCTTTTATTGTCAAAATTTTGTACTTTGATTTGAATTTTTTTATTTGAATTAATGTAGTTTGTTGTTTAAAAAAAAACATTTATCGACTCATCACCGACACACAATTTCAAAGACACTCTGCCATTTTTCTTTTGCTTTTCAGCTTTAGATGTGGATAAGATGATGAACATTTTTGTATTTGATTTGATTTTTTTTTTTTTTTTTGAGAAAGTGTTTTCTCTGATGAACAAAATATTTCACACTTGAAGAGCTCTAGAATCTTACAGATTTTGCTATATATATATAGAGATTATATAATATGATAATAAAAAGTAAAAAAAGAAAAGTAGAAATGATCAGTGTGATGCAGTGGTTCACTCATCCGCCATGGATGGTTTCGATGAAGAAGACGATGATTCGGACTTTGAACAGAATTTATAGTCGTTAGGATTCAGTTTTCCGACCACAAAATGCCCCAAAGAATCCACGGAATCTACCATGTTGTCCCGGCAAAGGAATCTCTCACTCGTAACTCTCTCGACGTCTCTGTCAATCTCGTGCACGAACACGTGCGTCTTTGAGTTGCCGGCGCCAGGCTTGCTCCGGGACAAAACGCCGGCGGTGAAAATCGGCGACATTCTCCCCGGCGCGGACGGCAAGTACCCGCGTGGCCCGTCGATTAAAATGACATCCCAAGCGACGTCGTATATGTGGTTGGGGAGATCGTTGATCGCCAATTTGCAATCGGAGAACAAAAGATTCTGCACCGGCCGGCACTCTTTCTTGAGCTGTTCCTTAGCGTGTTCGAGCAAATCGTAAAGCTCGCTAACTTTTGTCGTGAACGGAACATCGTAAGCTTCGATCCCATGATGTTTTTCTTCCATTTTCGACACCATATAAGCGCTCTCGTCGATGAAGACCGTCCGGCCCTTATGGTTTAACGAACGCCACAGAAGGGTCTCGTGGGTCAGCCCGAAAACCAGAAAATTGCATGCGGGTCCGCAGCGGCGGAGCGTCGCCGCCACGGCGCTCACCTCCGCCGCCGACATTCTAGAAGCCACCGCCGTGGTGTTCACCGTGGCGTAATGCACGAGCGCGTCCATCACCGGCTCCGGCAATTCAGACCTCGCCGACACCCCGCCGCCGCTTCCCGGCGCTGGAACGGCGTCCCTGCCGGAGAAAAAGCTCAGGGCAAACGCAAAAGCGAAGAATGAGACGAAAACGAGGAACAGAACACGCGGAGACGCCGCCGGCATAATTCCCAGACCCTGTTTTTGCAGAGATGGGTGGAAAACTATGAGCTTTGGTCCGTTCTTCATTCTCCTTCCTTGAAGAGAGAGAAAGCGAAGCCCAAGAGACAGAGAGAGAGAAAAAGAACAGAAACCCAGAAAACACAACGAAAATCCCACTTCAAAGATTCAATCTTTTTAGTCTTTCGTCAAAAGAGGAAAAGAGAAAAAGGGAGGAATTACGGAGGGACTTTCGGGTACCGAGTCGACTCACAGAATTACCTTTTCTTCTTCTCTTTCAAAATTTAAACAGCACAGAACCCAACCAATGGCCTGTGATGAGTCTGGGGATTTGTGTGTATAGATCAGATGGAAGATAGTGTTCCTTCCGGGGCCCACCTCTGAACAGATTAGTGGGACCAGCTATCACTGTTCTGAGCTACCCAAATTATTGTTCAAGAACTCTGAAGGGTTTGGCAATGGTGTCTTCTGCAACCATATTTTAAGAGGGGTATTAACTGTGGGCTCTAATCTTCTTTAAGGAAATAAATTCATAGCTGCAGCTTTGATTACTATGGGATTTGGAATTTAGACGGCGTTACATATATGCAGATTCCGTTGATTTGAAGCTATTTTAGTTATGTTTTCAAAACTACTATACGTGCAATGTGGAGTTACACACTTACACATTGTATATTTAGTATGATGTAGAACATCTTATTTTATGGTGATTAATTAGGTGGATGGCTTGTATGAATGTGGACAGGGATTAACGTGGACCTATACTTGATAGTCTACATACATATATAAAAAAATTGAGTTAAATTTTATAGGGATAATATCATTTGATCTTTTAAATGACTATTAGAAACGTTTAACGGGCTAGTGGAGGGGAGGAGGACAAATTGATAAAAATCACATTAAATATAATTGGTCATTGAAGTGGGAGTTACAAAGAATAAAAGAGGATGCTATAAATGTTATTGATATAGTCATATAGGTGAGAACTGTCTATTGAATCCTTTTTTTTAGTACTACAATCTAACCTACACATAATATCTGCTCAAACAACATGATAATGCCGAGTCCCTGAGACCTTCCCCTGTCTATTGAATCTTTCCTTGTATTTGAATACTTATATATGATTAAAAGTAACGACTTTTTAAAGTTGGAAGAAAACCTGGTCAAATTTGAAGCTTACTTATATTCATAGTTTGATATAATTTTCAATGATAATGACAACAATTTAAACAAAAGTAAGTAAGTAACGAACTTTACTAATGGTGATTAAGACTTAATAAGCCAAAATTAGGGGAAGGACTAGACAAGAAGGTTGGTACTTGTTGGGGAAAATGACAACCATTTACTCCGCGTTTAATGGGTCATTACTTGTTTTTGGTCGTCCTATGATCTTTTCTAATTGTGTTTTAGGCCGGTTGATGGAACTCTTCATTAGATGTTAAGACAAAACATCAGCTTTTGGTGGGCTCTAATTATGCAATTACAAAGAACTTTTTTGTAGTCTACTAATAAATAAATAAACACGTTGTAAAATCAATATAATCTTTAAAAATTGGTGTTTATTTATTAGAAAAATTGTCAAAATTTAATTTACAGGAAAACTCATAATTATGAGTAAAATCCGCCATGTAACCCTAATCAGTAAAGGACCATAGCTAACTAGTTCAGAAAAACAAAAACAAAAAAAAACATCAAGCTGATTGCTAACAAGATGCTTAGGAAATATGTAGATTTGTCTTCCACTTTAGGAGCTTGATGTTGGTATGTCAAGATTCCTTAATCCACCTTTCTTGCAAACAATCATAAAAAATGGTACTTTACATGGAGAAATACCAAAATTTTTATATGATGCTGCAAGGCTTAAGGTCATGCCCTTCAGCAACCTACTTTTTTGCACTTTAATTATGGACGTTAATAACACTTAAATATATAAAAGAAAACATGACTCATTCAAGTGTTCAACTGAAATATGCCAACAGTAGTTAACAAAGTTGCAGAGACACTAGCATTCTGGGCAAAAAAAAACTGTTAAAACGGTTTCAAATTGCTAAAGTAAAAGAGAAACTATATAAGTCGTCTGAGATAGTCATCTAGTAAATAATCCAAGTGTATAATCAACCGATCCAAGTGTATAATCAACCGTATCAATAACTTCGGCCCCAGTAAGTCCATTTCTTCGCAGGTTTGCCCGAGGCAAAGCACAAGGTTCCTGTGAGAAGCAAATTCCAAAAAAGAAACATTACAAGTTTTCAATATCCAGTAATTGAAATCGTATATCAACTTGGGAACTACAAGTGGTAAAGAGATTGAGATGATCAAAGTCCCCTCCCAATAGGGGCAAAGTGCTCGGTATTTGTTAGTGCTTCACTCTTCTGTGTAATAACTATGTCAAATGCAATGACGTTAATTTTATTTTAAATTTTAAATGTGCCAAACATAAACTAAGAAGCGGTACCTTCTGGCAGCTCAGGCTGGTCGAATGGAGAGCATAGCGTCTTTGCTGCACCCATCTCTCCTTTTGTCCGTGTCTTCACATCCTTCTCAACATCCTACCGAGCACAAAGCAAAAGGTCATATGAAAAGAAAGCAGAGAGGATCTGGCCAATTTTACTATTGAAATTAGCACAAAGGCAAAAGGCCATTATTCACTGTAGTCAAACCTCTTCATCACACCACGGAGCCAAGACCAACTTCTTTTGGTTCAGAGCTTTCACAAACTCATCCCAGGTTTTCACAACCTGGACACAGGCATCTCGTTTTTGTTTTGCGACATCAAAGAGATTTTGTTGAATAGTGGCTAGAAAGTCTTTTGCTTGTTCAGCTATGTTATCCATTGGGATATCAACTTTAGAGCCGGTGTCACGCCTGACAAATCTTACCTGAAAGAGAGATATTAAGCATTGGCCTTTCAATATTTCAATGTATAAATAGAAAATCAAGAGACCACCTCAGATACGATGTTTGCCCTTCCATAGTTCATTATAATTTTGCAAACATTAATAGAACAAAATATAGACTAAATTATAAATACCCTGTTGTTTTCAATATCTCTGGGTCCTATTTCAATCCTAAGAGGAACCCCCTTCATTTCCCAGTGAGAATATTTCCACCCGGGTGAATAGTTCTCTCTGAAGTCTCCCTCTGCACGAATACCAGATTCATTCAACTTTTTAACGGTGGCAGCACAAGCATCACAGATCACTCGTGCATCAGCATTCTTGAAAGGCACCGGAACAACAATCACTTGAATTGCTGCAACTTTTGGTGGCATCACCAACCCTTTATCATCGCCATGAACCATGATCATCACTCCAATCTGTCATAGAATGAGAAGTTACAACCCAAAAGCAAGGAATAGCTTAGCTTAACCTAGAGGCTACGTGGCAAATATGTCAAGGAGTAGTATATAGCAGGGATTATTTAGGAAAAAAAAAAATGAAACTTATTATACCGTTCTGGTAGTGTACGCCCATGAATTCTGCCAGACCATAGCTTTTTCTCCTTTCTCATTTTCATAATTGATCTCGAACATTTTTGCGAAATTCTGTCCTAAGCAGTGTGAAGTTGCACCTTGTATACCACGACCAGTGTTTGGAATAAAAGCCTGGGGAAACAAATATATGTATGAACATTTAACACACCCATGACAACAATTTTGAAATGATTTGTAAATCAAACATCCAACATGAAATATTAACTAGTAGAAGCGAGTGATATACAAACCTCAACAGTTGTTGTATAAAGTCCACCAGCAAACTTCTCAAGCTCACTTTTCTTTCCCTTGGTGACAGGAACAGCCAAGTATTCTTCATATATCCGTCTATATAGTTCCAAAATATCAAGAACCTGATATGAAAGTTTTCAGGAAACAAGATATCAGAACAAATATCTTTCATATCATCATTTATGTATTACAATTCATAAAACCAAGCTATTGGCTAATAAAAAAGTTGTTTATTGGATCTCATTTTGTGATGATTTTCAAAATGTAAGACAAATTATTTTTGGACAGGCCCCTAAATGTAAGACATTACCTCAGCATCTGCCTCCTCCTTGGTTGCAAAAGCAGTGTGCCCTTCTTGCCATAGAAACTCCCGGCTTCTGAAAATTTACAAGAATTCTTAAAGTTTAAGAGAGAAGTAGACTAGTAGAGGCTAAACTTATAGAACATTTAGAAAAAGAAAACCCTTAAAAACACCTTATGAAAGGAGTAGGATGGCTGAATTCCCAACGCACAACATTGCACCACTGATTGAGTCTCAAAGGCAAGTCACGATGTCCTCTTATCCACTTCGAGAAATATGGATACATAACCGTTTCACTAGTTGGACGAATTGCAATAGGGACTTCCAACTCAGACTCTCCTGACTTTGTAACCCAAGCAACCTGCAGAAAGTTCACAATGAAGCAATAGTTATAAAGTATGGCAAGTTGGCCTTCTATTGCCAAATATTCTTGATTGTCCTCACCTCTTAGAAAGAAATGGACGGGTTTTAATTAGAAATGCATTCTTACCTCGAGTGCAAAACCCTCTATGTGGTCCTTTTCCTTTTGTAGGACTCCAGGAGACACAAAAAGTGGGAAGTAGCAATTTTTTATCTTCATTTTCTTAATTTCAGCATCAAAAAAGCTCTGCATATTAACAACATTGAATAGTGCATTATTGAAGTCATTTATCCCCTACCAAAAATAATGTCCAACACTTAAAAAATTAGGACCAGAGATGCACTTCAAACTAAAAACTTACCTGCATAATCTCCCAGATGGACATTGCCCATGGCCGCAGAATGTAACAACCAGAGATGTCATAGTACTCAATCATTTCACCACTAACAACCACCTATACTATTGGTAAAGAGAAAACAACATAGAAGTTGAGAAATTAGAAGCCATAGCATATAGATAAAGGATAAGATTAAATATATGGTCAAAATGATCATAGAAAACCCAAATGGAAGGCCGAAAAAAGTCAGTGGTTTTTGAAAAAGAATTTTTCTTTTCATTAAGGACCACACAAAATTTTAGAGTGGAATCTTAGTTTAAACCAACACAATTAGATGCTTCAACTTCCATGCTTACCTCAGAATACCACTCCCCAAAGTTTTCATCTTTTTTGTTAGAAAGACATAGACCGGTCTCTTTCTTTACTTCCTTCTTTTTCTCCTCTGAAAGACAAATAACAAAGCAGTGCTTAAAATCATGAATCATAAACCAAAGGGCAAATCCAAAAATACTTTACAGAAAATAGAATGCGAGCACTCACTAGAACTTGAACTTGTTGAATCTTTGCCAGCCATGTAAGGTAATTATCAATATACTTCCAAGCAAATCACCTGGAAATTAAGAATCGAACCTGAATCCTCATGCTAATGCCAATAAATCCACCAGAAGTTCAAAGCAAATATTCTAAAGCAATAGATCAGCTCATAAAGATTTGAGATGCATGATAGTTACTGCTAACAACTTCCCATTCCAAATCACACCACATATCATATCTCATTACATAAATAAACATATAAATCATGAAGCTTTAAGAAAGTGGAAGCATTCATTTGCCTCATTTGGCACATGTCACATGCGGAACCACATTGGGCACCCGTGCAAACAAAAAGCAACAAACTTTAGGTTTCTTATCTCTAACAGGGAAACGGGTAACTGAAGTGCATGCATATAGAGGTTGAAACGAACTACATAGATGATTTTCTCTGCTTGTTCAGTCACTCTACTACATTCCCCAGATTTCAAATCTCCACAAACAATGTCCACTGACACTAAATAAAGGCTTGGACTATCGAATAGCGAAAGATCAAATCAATTCCACACATTCAGATACTCCGGAATCATCTCCACAGATTAAGTCAACTCCGTAAAGAAAAAAAAAACAAGCAAAAAGAAACTTAGTGTGAGAGTATATGGAGTTGATACCTTAATATAGAGAGAGTTCGAGCTGCGCTATTGAAGCAAATTAGAGTGTCTGCCCCAAGAGGTAAAGAGCTCAGCAGCTTTGGTCCTGAGAGAGTTTGATAAAATGGGAGACGTTAAGCTATACTGCAATGGAAAGAGTTAGGGTTTGACTTTTTTTTTTTTAAATACAGAGAAACAGTTACAAAATGTCCGCGAAATTACCAAACCACCCTCAAACACCCATTTCAGAGTCCAGACCGTTATTTATTTTGTCCTCTTATTAAGAAGTGATTAACGTGATTGGAATTACTTCATTCTATAAAAAAAAAAAAAATGATTGCACGTTTTTCTTACTCTTTTTTAACCCATCATGCTTAGAATGTAGTGAACATACCAATTGTTGGTTTCACAGCTACGAGATAGTTAGTCGGTGGGCCAACACAATTGTAAAATAAGTTGAAAAGAGATTAAGATGACAAAGTGACAATATTATTGTGAGAGAATCAAGAACTCAACCCCTTTCAATGTGACCAAAGGAGTATTTATACAAGACCTACATGCTTTGAGAAAGGAAAGAAAAAATAATTAACAAATTTGATCTTAAGAAAGTTTCCTAAACTAAAGAAAAGAGTTAACAAATTTCATCTTAAGAAATTTTCTTAAGCTAAAAGAAAATAATTAACAAATTTGATCTTAAGAAAGTTTATAAGATATTATATTTATTTCCTAATGACGAAAAAGAAAATCTCGCCTTATATAGATTTATTTTCTAATGACGAGAAGGAAAATCTCGCCCTATATCTGGAAGGAAGGTTGTGGGGCGTCTCTTTGGCACCAGTCGGCCTCACCGGCCCCTATTGCCTGTAGAAGGGTGGGCGATTGGATTTGAACACTATCCCCTGACGAGGATTCTGACTTCCTAGATTACTCGGCACCTAGTCTACACCTTGTGCTGATCGCACGTGAATGATTAAGGCCACCTACGCTTGTATACGCGCCCGGATATCAGATTCCATCAGTCTCTTGGATAGGCTGCAAGTCCCGAGTGCTTGGACATGCTCCTAACTTGGTACCCCACTCGGGAGTATCCATCATCAACATTACTTAAAAATCCATTTTAGTATGTTTACTAGTAGTATAAGTAAGTAATTACCGATCGAGAGGGTTTCAAAATTAATTTTACAATCCACCAGTGGTATAAATAATTAGTTACCGTCAAATCAACCTATGAACAAAGATAATTTGTTCTGATTGTGCAGTAATTCCTGTGCGTGGCTAATTACATTTCTATGTCGCTTGCTACAACGACTAAGAAGCATAATAAGCGTGCTAGTTTGATCAGGCAGTCTATGGAAGACCGCAGCATTTGGACATTTACATGACATTATCTCTTGATCATCTTGGAAGTCTGGATTTTGCTTTTTCATTTTATCCTTGTTAAGTTTCTTAAGATGCCATTGATGTGTGTACAAGCAGGCCAATATAGTAGTATTTCTTATGAACAATTTCTCTTGTTTTAGCCATTTTTACCATTAATTAAGGCAAATCAATATGAAAAATGTGGCCATTCATCACAAGCCACATGACAGAATAATTTGAAGAAATTGACAATTTTCAAGACTATAGCATAGGCGATTATAGCTAGGCTCATTAGGAGCAATGAAAAGCCACTTGATATGATGCATTTTCAAACAGCTCATACAAAGCTTGGATATATCCATGGCTTATCCAGCAAAACAGTTTCAAAAGATGCATTTTTTATTTTTGTACTCTCAAAAGCTCACTTCCATGTCTGAGCACTGCCCTGGAGTACTGAGTTATTTAACACAAAGCATACAATAACAAGGTTGAATCAACAGCATGCAAAAAGATTCAAACTTTGAATGAGATGTTTCCAAAAGCTCAAAAACATGAACTTTAGAGATAGAGGGCCTATGAATCTATAAGCAGAGACAATTGCTGATAATTCAAACCATATGGATTAGCAGTTTAAGGTCAAAGCTTTCACACACTCCATGTAGATGGAGAGCCAAGACACATTAAACTTGTGTATCAACAAATGAAACCTTTGTTACTTCCATAGCATGAACACAACATTGATGTCAAATGCAGAAGAAACAAACAAAACATTTGTCACTTCCAAATGACAAACACAACTTCAATGTCAAATGCAGAAGAAACAAACAAAAACCTTTGTCACTTCCAAAGTTCCAAAGGATGAACACACAATTACACAACATTGATGTCAATGGCAGAAGAGTCTCAAGTTGCACATTTCAATGGCCTTGTATAATACCCATTACTTTACAAGCAAAGATTCAAAGCCAAAACATTCTTTATTAAGATGTTTGAGCTATTTTGTTAACAAAAACTATAACGTGTTTGATTTAGTAATATCAACAACTAAAGCAAAAATAGAACAAGCAAATGCACCAATAACTATGTTAACACAATTCACCACTAAAATGTAAAGTAGTGTTGGGACTCCTCCAACTTTCTTACAAATCCTAGGTATAACTTCTTATTGTACTACTGACTCTGTTACAGTGCAGTGCAATATTCCTCAACGTCAAGGGTGCCCCCCAATAAGGCTCGAAGCCATGACTTCTCATATGAGGTTACTTCGTGCCATTAGACCAAAGGGCATTGGCCTAGGTATAACTTATTAAGCATATACACATATAGCAGTTAAAGTGTATGCAGCTTTAAGGTAGCAAAGATTTGTATTCAAACAACAATAGTAGGTTTAAACATTTATTAGCAAGATTCAGGGCACATGAAAAGCTTAGAATATCAAAAACATTTTAACATTAGTCAACCACCAACACAATACGCATAATGTAAGAAGACTACAGACCAGGTCTATCAAAACTGTCACAAAATAATGTTTTTCAGAACAGAAAAATCAAAACTTTAACGAACATCTTACTGAAGCATAGCACAACTAATTGAGATGTGGACGAAATTTCCGAAATGCGATCAACGGTAGGACTTCTGGAACCTGGCACGAGCACCGCGACCACCGAACTTCTTGGGCTCGCAGCGCCTCGGGTCAGCTACAAGCAAGGTCCTGTCGTAGCGAACGAGGATGTCCTTGATCTCCTTCTTGGACTGCTCATCCACGTACTTCTGGTAGAAAGCTACGAGGGCCTTGGCGATGGATTGACGGATGGCGTAGATTTGGGAAGTGTGACCTCCTCCTTTGACGCGAATGCGCATGTCCACGCCGGCGAAGCGGTGGCGGCCCAAGAGGAGGATAGGCTCGAAGGCCTTGTAGCGGAGGATCTCCGGCTGGATCAGCTCGATTGGCACGCCGTTGATCTTGATGAGTCCGCGGCCGCGCTTGCAGTGAGTCACTGCCACCGCCGTCTTCTTACGCCCAAAGCATTGAACTGATTCTACCGGCGCCGTCGCCATGATTCTTCTTCTTCTTCTTCTCCTCGGCTGTGTATGCTAAGCCTGCACTCGAAGAGCGGAAAATTGCTATGAGGGAGAATTTATGGGGTTAGGGTTTTGAAGGAGTTTATGAGTGCGGTGAAATGATCGGATAATCCCTACCCAAAATTTGGGCCGCAAATCCATCCATGATGCCTTTTTCTAGATGGGCAACTCCTGGGCCATGAATACGGAGAGCCCAAACATTAGTGTGACCATTTTATTTTTTTTAATGATAGCGAGTAAACCCGTAATTATTATTTGATAATGTATATTAGGTAAATATCGTTCTTGTGTAATAACTAGCAAATTACATAGTAAATCGCCAATTTCATTGGATAACTCTAACTTCTTCTTTTTTCGAAAGTAAATGGCAACTCCAACAAATGACAATTTACGAGTAAGACCTAGGAAACTATCCTAAAAAAAAAAAAAAAAAAAAAAAAAAAAAAAAACTATGAAACTAATAAGATTCCAAACACACTCTCATGATTTTCTAAAATTTGACTCTCTTTTTTTTTTTTTTTTTTGTGTGAGATCGACATCGTTCATACGGTTAAATTATTTGATTCTCCTAAACTCGACACTACCAACGTTTACCTAAACGAGCCCAATCTTTTCTTTAAGTAAGAACCACATTCTAATGCGTGAGTTGGAACCATTTGTGATGTGTCATGTTAAGGACATGCAACAATATCACCTATAGTTTTTGTTGTGTTCCATATTGCCAGCTAACTATTCCATTTATAAGGTATTCTTCAATACAAATTTTAATGCCAATTGTGTGAATTTTACAAGTTGTATGTGATAATGACCATTTACTCCATAATAAATCATAGATGCAATAAAACATTTCACCCATCTTGCTCAATTGACAATGACAAAATTGACCATTTACAATATACACTATATATTTTAAAACAAAAATAATGCACATTTTTCTTGGAAAAAAAAAAAAACTACCAAACACGACTATAAACAAATTATGACAGAAAAACAATGCACTAAAAGGAGTTGATAATGATTCGCATGTAAGCTTTTTATTATGTGTGATTTGTGAGTTATTAAGCAATAGAAAATTCCTCGTTACACATAATCGATATTGACTGTGCATTTCTATCGCCATCCAAAATAAAAGAAGGGAAAAAAACATGTAACAACGTTATACTATATACTAACTTTTTTGTTTTGTTTTATTTTTTTGCTTGTTATTTATATGACTAATATTATTTATCATATTTAAACAATTACAAGTTACAAATTGATCAACACTAGTCATCTATCTATATATAATAACATTATCCTCCTTCTAAAGTTTCCCGCCCAAAGTTAGTGGCATTTTGGTAAAATCTATTATTTTATTTATTTATGAATTTATTTATTAATTTATTTCTTAATCTATTAATTATTAATTTTTTCTCCTACTAATCAGCCAAATTTCCTAAACTACTCCCCAATCTCCACCCTCTTAATTTCTTACCTTTTTCACCTCTATCTCTCTCTTCCTTATTTTCTATATAATGAATTGCTTATAATCATAATTCGTATTCCATGTGAAATTCTAAGCCAGATTATACCTTTATTTTTCTCTCTTTATCTCTTAAAATCGGTTTCTCCCGGAAAATCAACAACCATGAGTTCTGTAAACATGGTGAGGTACCGGATTGGCGACGTCGGTGGAGGTGTTGAGCAACGAGGAAGGCTTTGTGGGATCCTACTACGAGGCAATATTTTTTTTTGTACTCTCTAAAATTCCCTTTCTAATAATTTTAATATTTCATTCTCCATTGTGTGTGTGTAATTTGGTTCAATTGAGAACATCATATTGTCTCGGACGAAAAGTGGTGACGAATGCTGGCCATCAATTTAGGAAGTTTAATGTTGGAAAAAGAGAAAAACTATGAACTTGTGAGTGTATCGGTTGATGACAAATAGTACTCTCAAGATCTATTAAAATTTAATTAAGTTGAGTGCATTATTAGTTATCATCACCTTTTCGTAGTGCATATACAAAGTTTGTAACAATTACGAAAATGTCACGTATTTTTTTTTTTAAAAAAATCCCTTTATTTTCCAATAGTTAGATCACTCAAGATGGACAGATGCTATTTATCTGCACTTCTCACCCGAAAGCAATGTCCCACTTGGTCAAAATTTTATATAATAAAAACAAAAAAAAAAAAAAAAAAAGGAGAATGAACAATGGGCCAATTGTCTACTGGAAAATGATATATGTACTTCGTGGATATAACTCTCATCAAGTGTTCGAATTTTATTGAATAAAGAAAAATTAATAAATAAAATCCATGACTCACCACCTTTTATTAATCAATCAAAATATGACACACCAGTCAAATTATTTTGATAAAGAATGTATTCAATGTAAATATAATTAGGTAATTAATTCAGTAATTAATATTCAAGGTAAATACTTAACAATCTATACTATATATCTATACTATCTATAAGTAATATCCTCCTTCAAAATTTTCCCGGCCCACATAGGCATTTTAGTAAATGTAATTAGTATGATTTAGAAAATATATATTATAATTGATTATATATTCATTATTAGTAATTATACTATTATTATGATAGAATTTATTATTATTATGATAGAATGATAAAATAAGATTAATAATATTAATTATAATTGGTAATGGTAATAAATCGTTATTAGTAATATGGTAATGGTAATTGTAATTATGGTAATTATTATAATAAAATTTATTTTTATTATAGAATAGAATAAATAGAAATATAGAATAATATTAATAATATTAATTATAATTGGTTATAATTCGTTTATTAGTATATGGTAATGGTAATGATAATTATTATTATGATAGAATTTATTTATTATGATAGAATTAATATTAATATATATATATTATATATATTATATAATATATAATATAAAATATAATAATATAATAATAATATAATAATAATAATAATAATAATAATAATAATAGAAGTGTATGAAAACTTTTTCCCGCACAATAGGACCATTTTTGTAATCTCAATCATTTTGAAAATTTATGGAATTAAAAAATATAATATAAATAATAATATATTAATAATAATAGATAATATCAATGATATAACATATATTTTTGCATTAATTGGCACCTAATTGTAAATAATAAAAAGTAACAAATAATAATAATAATAATAATAATAATAATAATAATAATAATAATAATAATAATAATAATAATAATAATAATAATAATAATAATAATAATATATAATAATAATAATAATAATAATAATAATAATAATATTGATATAACTCCTACGCATATTTGTTTAATTGGCACCTAATTGATAGATGACAAATTTATGAGCACAATATTAATAATTAATAATTAATAATATTAATAATAATATTACTAATATTGATATAATGTTTATGCATATTTGTGCCTTAATTGAACCAAATTGATAGAAATGAAAAATAATAGAATATAATAATAATAATAATAATAATAATAATAATAATAATAAATAATAATAAATATATTGATATAACTCCTACGCATATTTGTGCCTTAATTGACACCTAATTGATAGATGACAAATTTATGAGCACAATATTAATAATTAATAATTAATAATATTAATATATTGATATAATGTTTATGCATATTTGTGCTTTAATTGACACCAAATTGATAGAAAATGAAAAAGGAACGGAAATATAATAATAATAATATAAATAATAATAATAATAAATAATAAAAATAATATAATAATAATAATATTGATATAACTCCTATGCATATTTGTGCCTTAATTGACACCTAAGTGATAGAAAATGAAAAAAAAACGGAAATCACTAATTGACTATAAATAAAAAAAATCCCTAATGATTGAAATTGAAAAGGAAATGGAATTACTAATGACTCTTTGTATGTAGGAAATAATAATTCAATATTCATAAGGAATGTTAAATATCAATAACGTGTAGATCAATTTATGCTTTGTTCTAATCAATTTCAAAGCATGCATTTTACCTAACTGTACTATAACATAAGACAAACTAAACATATATATATATATATATATATATATATATATCATATATATATATATATATATATATATATATATATATATATATTATATATATATATATATATATATATATATAATCTATAATCTATAATCTATAATATTATTAAAAACAAATCATTTCGTTTATTCGCACAAACACTTCAACCCAAACAATTTAAACAAATAATAGAAAAGGAAAATAAAAAATGACGATAATTCAATGATTAATATTAATAACTTTAGCAGTAAAAATGAAAAAGGAAACAATATTAACTTACGAGAAAAAATAGAAAACAAAACGAAATTAACTAACCAGGAAACGAACTAATAATAATAAGGTTACTAATAAAAAAGGAAAATCCTAACAAAATTTCTATTTCGTACTTTCCCATCAATCCACTTCTGTCCAAACAATAGAAAATGAAAATTTATTGAGAAAACAATAGAAAAGTAAATTAAACAAAAAGGGTCCATAATTTACTGATTAATACTAATATATTAGCAGTAAAAAAAGGGAAAAATAGAAAATGAAAACATAAATAACTTACCATGAAATGGAATAATACTAATAATAATAATAATAATAATAATAATAATAATAATAATAATAATAATAATTTATATATATAAATATAATAGAAGTGCTTAGCCAAGTTTCCCCAAAATTTAGGGCACTTTTGTAAAACTAAACTCATAATTTTTTTTTCATAATTTATTTAGTAAAAACCATTGATTTTTTTGGCTAACTATATATATTTTCATAATATGATAAAAATAGTAAATAAAATAAAAATAGCATCTAATAAAAATTAATCACATGATTTATATATAAAATAATATTTGCATAATAATATGAATAATTTACAATTGAAATTTAAATTAGATGTATAAACAATTAATTATAAATTAATTTTCTCTTAAATAATTATTACTTTACTACGTGTTTATGTTTATTGGTTATAATATTATTTATAAACAAGAAAATTGCAAACTTTATTTGTAAAATTACAGTGATTTTAGTCTTCAATTGTAGACAAACAAGTCATATATTATTCAATTAATTAAGTAATACTTTTGCACTAATCTTATAATCAAATAAATGTGCACGCTCAATATTAGAATTTTATAATTTCATCTTTATTTTTATTATCTAAATATATAATAAAAAATTTTATCCGCGCCTTACACGGGTAATTGTTTAATTATTTGCTCTAATTCAAACAAGGAAAACATAATCGATCAAACCAATTTCATCAATTTCGCTATATAATATTCGATGATATAATTTATATAATTGTATATATCGATCCAAATATTATTAAAATATTATAATAAATCCATTTCAAATATTATTAAAATATTATAATAAATCCATTCCGTGCAACGCACGGGCGAAAATACTAGTATCAATAATATCAGTATAATTATATATATTGTTTTTTTTTGTTATACTAAATATTGTTCGTACACATGTTATGGTATAGTATATGCTATAATTAAATATATTATATCTAATTATATTTTTTAAAATATGATTATAACTTGTATGATCAATATTGGATTTGATTGGCACATTGAAAAAGCCCTGAACTTTTCATAACAAAAGATAAATACCAAAAATAAAAACATTATATAAATATTGGAGGTTTTAGTTAATGATATGCTAATTGTGTATAGAAGTATATAATCTGATGTTCAGTATCAAAATTAAATTGACTCAATTTATTTATCATAATTTTATAGAGTTATAAACAAGTTTATAAGATTCGTCCGACAGAAACGAGAAACGTATGTTATTAAAAAGAAAAAAAAAATTATTAAGGTCCAAGCGGCGTGTCCATCTACGGAAATAGTTGTTAATACGCCAAAGTTTGGAATTAATTATTGGTCATCATCCAAACACGGCCGATGGGAACTAATTACGCATTAATCTCCGCATAATCTACACAACCCACCCCCCTCGCGGAACTTCGCTGCCTGTCGTCACCTCGCCGTCTTCTCCATCGCGCACTTATCACACACACAAAACCGCAATCTCTATCCCCCAACAGAGGCGCTTGCCGTACGCCTTTTGCTGCTCAGGAAATGGAGCTATGAAACCCTATACACACACGAATCTCTAGATATGCACCGAGGAAGTGTTGTTGGCTGATTTTCTGAGGAACGCCTTTGTTTCTTTCCCCTCCTCGGGTAACCCGATCATCATCTGTAACAGCTCATTAGGTTTTCATCAATGGTTTACTTTCTCAAATTCAGTTTCTGATCGTTTGTTTGTTTCGTCTTCTTCTCTTATCTGAAATGATCTCCTGTTGTATGTGTATTTTTTTTAGCTTCTTATATACTTTAATTTGCATTTACGATCTCCGATTCTGCTATAGGGATAAGGTTTTTTCGATTTTGATGTTTTCATTTCTCCTGGGTTGACCATTTTGCTAAATGAGTATTTCTAATTTGTTATTTTACTTAATGTATAATAGTCTTTGTTTGGGGACATCAAAGATTCTACTTTGATGGTTGTTGGAGGAAACCATCAGCGAATGGTAGTGGGGTTTTGGTATAGTCATGAAGTAATCATACTTCGTAGCTCCTTTACTCATTGTGTTGCTTAAAATTCTGCTCTTTATATCTTTTAGAACACAGATTCTCTCCTTTTTGTAGATATTTATAGAGGATCATCTGATATGGGTGAAAAATTGTTTATCTATGAGTTGTCTGAATGCTTTACTGCCTTTGTTTCTCATAGCTTCTTCTCTTGCAAAGCTATGAGCATTTCTATGGGTGTGGAGCATTGAGTATGCTCCAAGTTTCTCTTATTATACCCCACTTTTTTTGCAATTGGATGAAGTTTTTGGCTTAGATTTTCCCATCATCTGATTGGTTCCTTTGCTATTTTGTGAATTCAGATTGACTTGGGAATTGAATACAATTTGCTGCACTTGGGAATCAGGAGATCTAAGTGGAACAGATGCAAAGGAGGAGAAGTATTTTGGATTCATTTCCTGAGACAATTGATCTTAACCAGGGATCTGTGCACAGTAACACTTCCATGGATCAGTCAAACCCTTGGGACAACTACCTGCTGGATCCAGTTGAGGGCCGATTTTCAAACTCGATGGTTGCTGTTGGCAGCAGAAATGCTGATTGTGCACCAAGTTTCAGTGGCTGGGATCAAGGTGAGTCTAGTTCCACTGCAAATTCAAATGACCGTGTTTTTGGCAGTGATTTGAATATAGGGCATGGTTGGTCATCTTCATCAAGCAATTATGCTGTAGCTAATGAGTCTGATCCAAGGTTAGAAGAAAGGGGATTTGAGCCTTCTAATGATTTCATTCATGAACGAGGTGGCAGTCAATATGGTGGCAACCATCTAATTGGTAGGTCCAGTATGCCTCCCTTTAGTTCTAATCATAGCCCTGGAAATGCTAATATGAATGGCTCATACCACTATGATGATGATCATCTGGCCACAAGAAGAAGTCTGCCTCCAAGTCTCCGCAAGTCAGGGGGATCTGAAACAGAGCTTATTCCAGCTTTTGGTGTTTCTTCGAACAATTTAGGAACTTCATACCATTCTGATTATTTTATGGGAAATAATGATGCTTCAGATTCTTCTTTGGGTATGTGGGGCTTGTCTTGCAAGCGAAAAGGCCTGGAAGGTAAACCTGGACAGTCATGTGCAGGTGGAAGTTCAAGCTCCAATCCACGAGCTGATGACATAGTACATCATAGTGTTCCTGCTTTTTATGCTTCTAGCAGCTCTAATTTATCTTCATCCTCCAATGGGGGTATCTTGGATCAAGTTAATTCAAGAAATGGGCTTGGTACTAGAGTGGAAGCTGTTGATATGCTCCCACCTTTAAGTGTTGATATTGGCGTTACAGATAGCTCTACAAGGAACTTTGGCATTCGGGATAATATAGGGAATCAGCAATCAGTTGCATTTGGCTTACAGCCTGGAGGGTCTTCTATGGGGCATTCTAATGTTATCTCAGGTCATGTGCCACCAAGACCTTTCTCAATTAGTTATAGGGAATCAAGACATCATCGATCTCCACCAGTTGATTCAAGTAATCCTCCAAATCAGTCTGAGTCAACGTATGCTCCTCGCTTTTCAAGGGATATACATTCAGATCCGTGGAGTGGTTCTCAAGATGCACAAGGTGGCAGTTCTTCAAGTCCAAATATGCTTTGTGGAGAAAGAAGTTTTGGACTGTGGGGGGGTGAGTCTAGCTTTAGAAGACCCCTTAGAAACAGTGGAGAGCATCAAATATTTTACTCTGCTACTGAGGCAAGAAATTTGGTACAGGATGGTGCTAACTGGAACTTAGCTACTTCGTGTCCATCTCAAGACATTCCTTCTAGTTCTGGAGCTTGCCCTGGTTCTAGTCAACAGGCATATCCTACAAGACGGGTGGTTAATCAGAATCCGACAATTCGCAGCCACCAAAGGTTGTCAGAGTCTTCACCTTGGGCTCTTTTTACACCTTCAGAATATGAGCAAGGAAGCCAGAGAGGTCATCTTTCACAACTGCCTTCAGGCACTACATCCTCAGAGGAGCCAGTGATGTCATCCCTATCTAGTAGCAGGAGTAATCGTCGACCATATCTTCAGTCAACTGTGAGGGCAGTTGAGGCCCCACGTGATGATCACGGCAGTTGGCGTGCTTTAGCTGCTGATATTGAAGGGAGACACAGAATGGTATCTGAGGTTTGCTTTAGTTGTTTTTGTTATTTTTATTTTATTATTGTTATTATTACTACAGCAGGAGTATTATTTATTATGCTCTTTGTTTTCGTGAATGTTCTTCACATGCAATGTCCAATGTATCAGGATAGCATCTTAGTTGTTGGACATATAGTACACCTAACATCTTATGATATATGTGAAACAATATATACATGTATGTATGCATGGGTAGACTTCTTCCTTGCCTGAATCTCTCTTTACTATTTTCTCTTAACCTTATTTGTTGATATTACTATACTTTGTGTCTTGTGCCCACACAAAGTTTCTATAGACCTTATATTTTATTGAGCATAGTCTGAACTCTGAACAGCAGAATGCATATAATTAATTAGTGAAATCTATTTTCTTCATTCAAATTGTGCATGTTAGAGACAGTTTTTTTCTCACACACACATATCTTGAGGTTTGATCTGATGTTATCATTATTTCATATTTGACATTTCTGTAATCACTAGACTTGGTTTTCTGAAGGGGCCTGTGTCTGTATCCAGGTGGTTTTTCACTTGGTGAACTTTCTGTATCCACTGAGAAGTTGTATATTAAATTATTAATGTTCTGCTAATCATTAGGTTCCTTTCTGGAATCTCTTCTTATTCTTTTCTCTGCTTGAAAGATATCAGACTATCAGTAGGAGAAAACAATCTATGTCTGGAGCTGGAATACTGAAATGTGTAGTTAATCATGATGTTGGATCATTGTTGTCTATATTTGCTTGCTAAAGTTTTTGTAATAACAAGCTTTAGTGTCATTGCGCATAAATCTGTGACTAAGGAATTATTTTGATACATTATCTGCTATTGTACTGTATTTTTTTCATGCTAAAAGGTATAAGATCTTGCTGAAACTGATCTTCTTAATACAGATTCGTCAAGTACTTAATGCTATGCAAAGGGTTGAGAACTTGCGAGCTGAGGTTTGGTTTTTCATCTGTATTTTGAATATATAAATTACTCCATAGCTTAAATATATGTACTTGCATCCATATTCACAGAGCTTTAAAGATGCTTCTCAAGCATTTTGCTCTCTGCCCTTGTGATCTGCACAGGATATTTTGAGAATTGAAAATTGATAAGCCAGTAATGGTTGGTTGAAGATAGGAACTTTCTATGTTGTAGTTTTGGTAACTTTACATGGAAGCTCAGAATTTCTGATTCGTTAGCCACTTTGCCATGATGTGAAGATAAACATATTACCCTCTAAGGCTCTAACATAACTATTGAATACTTTATCTGACAAAATATGATGGCTTTGTCAAGTGAACTGCTCAGCTCAAATGTTTCCTTCGTATATAGGATTTATGTTATTTACCTCTTGGATGTACATTAAACTGACACAAGCATTTTCAGGATTATGCAATGTTTGATCCGTTTATCAATGGGGTTGCCGAGTTACATGATAGGCATAGAGATATGAGGCTCGACGTTGACAGCATGTCTTATGAGGTGACATAATCTCCCCTTCCATCTAGATGCTTTAATTTGTAGGTATTCTTACTAAAAGAGCCAATACGGTTTATCAGGAACTGTTGGCATTGGAAGAACGCATAGGGAACGTGAACACCGGGTTGAGTGAGGAAACCATTTTGGGATCTATGAAACAGCATAAATATGAACGCTTACTTGGAAGAGGATTGTCACCAAATGTGGAGCCATGCTGTATATGCCAGGTAAGACTTGTGTCCGATCTCGAGCTGATCTATCTACACACTAGAAATTATGACAATCAGTTTACTAATGCTTTCGTATTCTACCAGGAGGAGTATGTAGCTGGAGAAAACATTGGCACACTGCAGTGTGGGCATCTGTTCCATACTGATTGCATAAAAAAATGGTTAACACTCAAGAATCTGTGCCCCATCTGCAAGATAACAGCATTGGAAACTTGAAACAAGAACACTCTTTGGGTGCCTCCCCCACCCCCCATAAAACAAAACAAGAAACAAAAAACAGAAAACCAAAAACCAAAAACCAAAAACAAAACAAAAAAACCAAAAACGAAAACAAAAGAGAATACTTTGTTATGCTATGTGAAGCCTGTGGTCCTGGTTCTAATGACTAGATTGTTTATAACATTTGGGTAAACTGTTTTTGGTTATGTTCAGGATTGCTTAAATAATGCAATATGTAAGATTGTTTATCTACAACTCTTGGGTTTGATACTTGCCTGGTTACTGTGAATCCTTTTCTTTAAGCTCTGTGAATTCATTGGCTTTCCTCAGTATTAAGCTAAGCTAGTGGTTGAGTGCTTTTTCCCCATTTTGCTTTGAGCCTTTGAGCATGATAAGTTGGTCATGTGCATGTGTGCCACCTAATACACCTTTTTAGGCCCATTTCTAAACAGCCATACAGATTTTGGATTAGATTTCTTTAAAAAGTGTATATAGTGTGTTCTCTTCTACAGTTTGATTATTGTTAACACTGGCTTGGAATTTGCAGTTTATTTCTCTAGGCTATTACTTAAGAGTGTAGTTATTTAGTGCACACTATAATTGTGAATTACGAAGTAATTTTTTTAATTACAAAAATGAACATAAAATAATATGTTTATAATGTGATTGATCATCCTTAAAAGTTTTTATATATCATTGAAAAGACCTTTAGATTCAATGTCACTTTATGCTCACTATCATAATGGGGAAGCATGTGAACATTAGTTGTCACAATGAAAGGGGAAAATCCACAACCTCATATGACTCCATGTTCATATATTTCAATATTACACCACACTATCAACATTACATCCAATGCCATTAAAAACTCAATACCCATCACTCTCACTGTCTCTCTCTCTCCAAACTACTTTTTCATTGTTTTGCCTTTTGTATTCCCATTGTTATTATTTTTTTCTATACAAGAAGGAATAAAAAAGATTACATAAATCTTGAGTAGTGGGCGCTTATAGCATCCACGATGTGATTCATTTTCAAGACTATTTAATCATCCCATATGTAACATATTTGCTTCTCAAAGAACATACTATTTCATTGTCGAATTTTTTTTCCAATTATTTGAATACCATAACCAATTGCCCAATTAGATTCCCCTAGTTATAGTGCATATTTGTTGGCACAAGTAAATTATGATTTGGCACAAGTAAATTTGGTAAGTTGCCATGATATATTCCCCAGTGGTACTTTCTGCTTGCATGCTTGCATTCTCCTCAAATCCAACATTATTCTCCACGAACCAATGATCAAAGCTCTCAAAGTTAATTATCGGTTAATATTTTAAATAAAATCATCTAAATTGAAAACAAAAATAAAAAAATTAAAAGAAGGAAAATTTCCACTGTGGAAAAGATAATTTTACGTACAAAGAATTACTTACAATGGACCAATTCCATATAGTTTGTTTTTGACGGTTTTAATTTTTACCTGAAATTACAAAAAGGGGTATTGGTCTATCGTAAAAACTGAACGACGTCGCTGCGAGCAAAATCATCTGAATTTACAATGGAATCGTCGGGCCAACAGTCGCGGAGCAGTTTCAAAAGCATTTGCGCTTTCCGTTTCGCTCGCTCCGTGCAGCCGCTCTGGACGAGGAGTAGTAACTGAGTCAACACGCCGGCGGCGACGGCGTCGCGCTGAGCTTGTTCGGAGGAGGAGCAGAGCGAGAGGAGAGCTCCGGCGGCGTACTCTGTTGCTCGGTCGGAGATCTTCAGGATGATTTTGACGAGGAGCGGGACGGTGAGCGCGTGGGCGGCGAACGCCGCGCATCCGGACGGAATCCGGCAGAGGAGCTCCACCGTGGCCAGCGCTCGTTCGGCGTCGCACTTTTCCAGGTATTGCAACCTGTCTATTAACGCTTCAACTGCTCCCGCGATAACCGCTTTTTGCCGGTGTTCTTTCACCAAGCACAGGGCGAACAGCGCCTTTACTCCCATTTTCAAGGCTCTCGGATGCGTCGACGGATGATTGAGGATTCCGACGATTCCTTGGAAGATTTCGTCGGCATTGCTGATTTGAGATCGTAGCTCTGGCGATTTCGTTCCAGCGACGACGGACTCTATCAACGCGGCTGAGTTAACTCGAACATCTATCGAAGGATGAGAGAGCAGAGACACTAGGTATCCGACTCGGTCCAGATCGGAAGCTACGAACACGCACTCCGCCTCCGAGAGCTGGAACATCGATAAAATCGAGAGCGCCTCGTGAGTTAACTCGGACGAATTCGAATCCATATTGGCGAACACGATTGAGAGCAGAACTTGCCGCGCGTTATTCGCGGAAATCACGGACCGGTTCTTATCCGAGTCACGAGCTAGTCCTCTGAGTCGCCTCAGAGCAGAAAGCCTGGAATTCAAATTACTGGACACGGACGAGGCTTGGCTCAACAGGGACTGGACCAAACCGGGGTCAGCAGGCTGCTTCGGCGTCGGAATGCGCTCCACTCCAAAGGCTCGGTTCGCTACGCACCACTCCTGGATGAGCCGCCGGAGAGTATGGTTTGGTATGAGAGTAAAATCCGTCAACGGCGCTCTCGTAACCGGACACGTCGTATTCCCGGTGGCCACCCAAGACTCTATGCTTGCTCTGTCGTACGTCTGACCGGTACAAACGGTCACCGGATCTCGCATAAGCTCCAGAGAAATCGGACACCGGAAATGATAAGGGATCTGAATCACCCCCACATCCAATGGGTCTAAACTTGCAGGCATGTTTCTTCTCTCCCTCTGTCTTTCTGTCTATCTATTTGTATCTGTATTGCTTGGCTCTAAACTTTTTAAGCTGTGTTCAACTTCGTCGGGGAAAAGCAAAGGGTGTGCTTGTGCTATACGGAGGGAGAGAGAGGAACAGAGGGACAAACTAAGCAGGCCGTTGGGGGCTTTTCTCTGAGTTTCTGTTGATAATGTTGGCTTAAATGTTCTTCGTTTCTGACTATGTAGCAGTCCTACCCCACACGTGTGTGTTCTATTTACTCTGCTTCTCACCCAAATCCTTAACCAGGGTTGGGTGGAAGGATGGAGAGGTTGGTCATGGCGGTCAAAGTTAATGTCCCATTGGGGATAAGGGTTGGGTCCCACTGCCTGCTCATATCTAACTTATGTTTACATCAATGAGGGTATTAACAAATGATCAAATTTATTCCAATATTTTCTAGTCAAAAAAAATTGATGGTTCAATCACCTCTTGTCACTTTAGAGATTAGTATAGTCTTATCATAAATGAAATTTTAGTTTTGAAGGTAATAAATAAATAAATAAAATGTAATATTTGTTGGCATTCATCCAAGTCCAAAAAACTTATCGAGTAAGGTCAAAAGATTAAAATAAATGTAATACTTCTACTTTTCCTTTATATATATACACACCCAGAAGGGCTACTATATATGAGGATGGGGTGGGGTGGGAGAACGGGGGAAGTGACCCCACTATGGATCCGTCTCTGGAAGAAAGTCTCAAGTTTTTATAAATGATAGTGTTAAAGTAAGTTTGGCTATTATGGTAGTCATGCAATTGGAATTGAAATGAATTTTTTGAGTTTATTTTGATATGATAGGTTAAGATTAGTAAATTTTTTGGAAAGATAATATTGGAGGACTGTATATACAGAGTATTCAGTGTTGGCAACTAATCTGATATTAGCACTTTGGAACAGTAATTATATGTAGCATGCATTATTCATGATTGTGTTTGAGGATAGCAAAGTATTACCCTTTTGCAGATCGACCACAAGAGTCTTTGTCAGGAGGAGCAAAAGGAAACAAAAGTGCATTTACTTTTGAAAGGATTTGCACCTAAATAGACATGTATTAATGTATTATGAAAGCTAGCCAATCGATCATTTTCATTCAAAATTTTCCTTTGAACACACTCACATGCTATAAAAATTATCCTGACATGACTGCACTTTTTTCTGGTGCAAGTATTTGACCCTAACAGTGCTACCAATACTACTATTTGCTTTGCATCAATAGAGGTGGAGGTGGAATACTGGAACATGAAGAAGTATTCAATGATGACAAGCCTTCCGGGTAAGGAAACTTGATTCATTTACTGTACTCATGCTGAAATTTCAATTTTATTTTCTCTTTATATTATTATTCCAAGTTTAAACCTGCAAATTTGACTAATTGCATTAAATTAATTAGTTTAGAGATTAAATTGTAATTTTTAAGTTCTGTGGTATAATTGCATTATCGTGTGCAGTTATTTGACCCTTATTCTTAAAAATTGTGGGAAAAGAAAATAAGAAAATGTGGAGTTCACCAGATTTTGTGGTCTAGTGACACTCGGTTGTACTCTTATATGAAAGGGAGTGGGTTGGAGGCGATATTGGTTCTTTATGGTGGGAAGTAGAAATTTTGGATGAAGATGAAGGGTCAAGGGTGGAAGTTTGTAAGAAAAGGGCAACACATAGATACACATTCAAAATGTATCCAACCAAGGGAAATGCATAGGAATATTGGGTCACAAACATAATAAAAAAAGGAGAACATATCTTGATGTGGGTAGCAGTACCAACTGACAACAGTACACCAAAAACATAACCATTCAATTAGGTGTTGATTTTTGGACATATCTTAGGCTTTTTACTGTGGGTCTGGCTTAGGTGTTGGGTGGTGGTGGTGGTCAAAGGTCAAAGATGAACAGAGAATGTGCCGGGGCCAGGTTGTCCATTATCCCACACCCACTCGCCTCGTTATCCCACCCGGCCCCCCATTTTCTTATTATTTTCTCCTCCTATTGGATAACACACGAATACTACCGTACTACTACTACTGAGTCCTCGCAACCTCTCAATTTTCCCGTCAATTCCTAGTTTCCACCTCTTTATATACCACCCCGACATGTTCTTTCATATTTAAATTATGTCGTACATAAGTGTTGCTGTATTTTGAACTCTTATTTTTTAGTTAGACCATGAGATGTCTTTAGCAGTTCGTACCATACTCAAATTAATTTCCGTTTGCATCAAGTTGGTCCTTGATCAGATTGATTTTTCCATACAAGAGGGGTTCAAACTTCCAACATCTTTTAAGTGATAAGAGTGCACGGTCACCCACGCCAACCAAGCTGATTTTGAACCCTTATTTGATTAAGCTTTACATTTTCTTTTTATCATCAACAAAATATGTGATAGAATTTTTTTTAGTATAATATATATATAAAGTCTTTAATTTTATCTATGATAAGAGTAATGAGTCTAATATATATATAATTTTGTTTTATTTAATGTGATTTATGATGTGCCAATATTCATTATTTACCCATACACACGAATTCCATAAGAACACAATAGAAATACTTATTTTATTTGTCAATAAGCATTAGTAAAAAAGTAAATTTTTTTTTTTTGAAAATGTAATATTCGTTGATTTATACAAAAGTAATATATTTTTATTTAAAAAATATTACATATTTAAATTTTTTGTGTTTGTAAATAAATACTACTCCAGCATCACACCATGAATCCAGGAGGTCACTGCACGCTTGTGTTTCTATCACAACTTGCATATCGCAAATGGGTAAAAAGAATCTATATCATCCATCACATGTTTGGTTGGTGGGGTAGGGATAGTCGCATCACAGTAGAAGAGTGAGTCCATAATAAGATAGGTGCATGTCGCATCGCTGGTTGCCCACGCGTGTGGAAACCACCAAGGGCCAAGGCCTCGCGACACGGCGGACCACGAACCACGCCCTTGATGACCCGCCGACCCGGCATGTTTTTGGTTCATGTTGCTATCCAAATTGACGTGCCTCCCAACATGTTTTCTTCTGGTATGTACAAGACTAATGAAATTAATTTTAATGCTTCTCTCAACCCTCTATCCTCTATTACTAAATTACAAGATTTTTAATCATATCGCTAGACATATCTATTTAATGTGATAGGGATTTGTACATTATTTATCGTGTAATTTTTAAAGTAATGTTTAAATTTTGATAGCGAATATTTTATAATTTTTTTAATCTTTTAAAGTAGACTTCATGAGATCCATTCAATTTCGAAACTTTTTAGGTTGTTGTGGATATGGTTCTTACTTTACACCGTTTTTAGAGCCACCTTTAGGGGTTAAACACTTAAACTAAGAATATATAATTTTAGCCACAGTTAAAGCAGAGAGTTAACTTTACAGCAGTAGAGTATAAAGCAGGCAAAGACTAGTTGGCTTTGAGATTTGGCCGATGTATGTATCTCACAATATATTGTGGTGATGGTGGGCACCCATATTTTGAATACAAATAATTGAGAGTCCACCTTCTACGTGTATAATTTAGTATCAAGACACGTTGTCGGTGTATATATCCTAGAAGTGAAATCTGAGTGGTCCATTCCATTTTCCACTAATTTAGTAATGTGGCGTCCAAGTCCAACTTTACAGCTATTATATTTTTATTTTTATGTAATTATGGATTTTTTTTTAATGATGATTGTGAGACATCAGACATAATACTCGATCGAATTTATTTCTGTTGTGAGTCCTGCGACACCATGTAATCATGTATCTTAATTCCTAAAGAGTAATATAGCAGAGAATGATAGTTGATGAAAATCATAAAAATTTTAAATATCATTATTATCATCAATGGTTGCTGCGTTTGTAGATTACAGTATATCTTTATGATGCAAAAAGGAGGCGTGTGGCTGTTGGCTATGATCTAATAGTATAGATTATAGTGCTAGATTTAAGATAGGGGTTGGTACATGGTATTCCATGTAGTCAAACTTAAAGAACCGCAATAATCTAAAACAGTGCTGCTTCATAAAGGTGTGGCCCTGACTTTCTTGGAATGCAATCAAAAATAAATTTTCTTTTTTCACAAGTTTGACTGAAAACCTAAGACTTCCCCAAAATCTGCAGAAAACAACCTTAGCTTGAGCAAACGTAATCCTTAAACTAAACTTTATCGTTGAATCGGCTAGAAAATACCTTGTGATGCACACTAAAAGGGAAAATGGTATTGCACTAATTAATAATATACTCCCTATATAGTATATAATGCATTAATTAATGCACATAGTTAAAGGATCATGAAGCTCCAAGCTAAGTTTCACCACTCTTAATATGTCTTTGTTACATAAAGTTCATAGTTTGAAGTGGAGAGTGAGGAAACCATACGTTTGATTTAGTTATGAGCATATAGAATTTACAAATAAGTAATATCAAAACATAAAATTATACCGAAAACTAGTGAGAAGTATACATAAATTATTAGTATTAAATGCTAGAACCGATGGTTTCAAAAATGTATCGAGCATAGCACAAAATTAGTGAGAAGTATACAAAAATTCTCTATTTTTAATAATCTCACTTTATTACTATTTGCAATATTATCCAATTAATAAGAAAATAGTTAAATAGAGTGTCGTAGCATACAATGTTTGCACTTTGCATGATAAAACTTTTTTCAAATGAAAGATGGGAATATTCCCTCTTTGTTATGTTCTATACCACGGGCTAATGACCATAAAATATATTCCCTCGTTCGCTTCCCCCCAACCAACCTACAAAGTCTGCTAGGTTAATATCTTAATCACGACTTTACTGCATAATTACAAGACAATATAGTTTCGATCGGCGTGCTTTGTGCAGTGATAAAAGATTTGGGTCTAGTTTGCTGCAGGTGATACATATCAGTAACCTTGAATGTCCAAAGGTGTAAGAAAATGACAAAATGCCTTGAGCCACTCAAATCCTAATTACATATAATTTTGATTTGAGCTTTTGAGGGTATACCAATTACCTAAAAGGAATCTCAATTGGTGAAGGTAATACCTACTGTAAAACAATAAAGAACTCCTTTAAGACTAGACAATAACATAAACACCCCCCCTAGTGGCCTAAAACTGCAGTGTTTCTTCTTTTATCTACCATATGAAGTGGCCAATACTATCTGACACTTTGGGCACTTTGCTCTTTCTAACAAAATGAGGTTTGAGGAAAATCTATGGCTGGCAGTCAGTCAACATACATATCAAAGAAATCATTCAAAGTGGATGGCAGCTAGTGGTTGGAGACTACACTTGGAATTCTAACAGGAAATATATAGGGTCCAAAGGAACAAGACAACAAGTGGACAACTCACTATTGTACAATGAAACAAAAAAAGAATACACATGAGCTCAAACACCTACTATGATTTGATTCAACTCTGAATTATCATTCTCAAACAGTCAAAAAGCAGTGAGATATTAAAGCGTAAGCAAGCTTACGCCCTTCCATACTTCCATAGTTCCATGAGCCAAATATCTTTTTTTTTTTGAGGAACCATGAGCCAAATATCACTTTCTTTATGATCATGCATCTCTAAAGCTGTATACACATCTATGGTAAAAGCAGGGATATCTGACTAAAAGTAATCACATGGAAACAACTATCAAATCTACATGCACCCTAATTAAAATGCCAGGCATCATTGAAAGAAATGGTGAGTATAGGGTGTTACCACAAGGAAAAAGCCAATAACCACATTCCAAGCAGCAATGGCAATTGAACTGATCTGCTGGCCGAATTTGTGAGGCTTGTTCCTTCTCGACCTGCTATTGCTGCTGGAGAATTGTCAGGTTGGGGCAGCTCACAGGTTCCAAATGTCATATTATGCTGAAACAGTAAATACTTTGCACAGTGAATAAGCTTCTATATGAGATACAACATGACTAGAGTGATAAAATAAAGTCAAGCTTAGTTATGTTTTAACCTTACAATATGCGATGTTTGCACAACCACATATTAGATGGCCATTTGCCTCGTCAACTGCTTCAGAAGCTCCCCCTCCATCACTTCTCTGCAAAGTTCATTTTTGAAGAAGTAATTGAAATAATAACTTGGAAATGAAAAAAAAAAAATTAGTGTAATTTAACTACAAAAGTACCTTATAAAAATCAACAGCAATAAAATTGGGCCATTTTTTGCCAGCAGCTTCAAAACATGTATACATCATACTCTTTAATGGTTTTGAATTATGTTTGCAAGCTTGGGCAAGATCTGGTGCACTTGGAAAATAGTTCATAAGAACTAGTGACCTGGTTCGTGTGTTCAAGGGAGGTGATTCTGCACGTTTGGTACATGATCCATTTATCATCCCATCGTCTCCATCTACAAAATGAGAGTATTGGCACTCACTACTCAGTAATGATTACTAAATTGTTGGAATGAGCACATGAAAAGTTGGGGGAAAAAACTCACATTTGTTTTCGACTAAGTATCCCCATTCGTAAGCGATGCCTTCAGAAGATTCTTTAGCAGACTTTGTAGTGAAAACCACTAGCCGTTTATTCTTTTCAATCATTTCATCAACTGTTGGCCATTCACCACCACTTTTAGGCATCTGAGATACTGGAAACCAGAACTCTCCCAGGCCAGCTGCATTAAAAACCTTAGTTATTCCATTTGGTGTTGCAACGTAATCTTCAATCATGATAGTGACAATTTCTGAAGGGTTTGCTTTAAGAAACACTTGAATCTCTTTCAGGACATTTATTGCAGGTTGCTGAAAAAAAAAATTGAATCAGTATCAAAAGATAAAACCTGTTAACTATTAAAGAAGCCAGAACTTGATATCATAAATACATAATGAGGTGATAGTAAAAAATTAAGCTCAATTATGCACCAATGTTATCCTTAAAATTAAAGCAAAAGTACCAGAAGGCATGGCTTCTTTAATAGCCATAGAAGACAGTTGACATCTGATATGTCAACAGTGTTCATAGATTAGTTTGAATCACATTCTGTGGATGCAGAAAATAAACTTACAATTGACAACATACTACACCATATTTTAATATCATGATTTTACAATTGACAACATACTTACAAAAGCTGTGTAGTTGTAGCATTTTCCACCATATGAATGGCATAGCCAAATGTCATTGTTGAAGTCATACATATCAAGCATCAAACCCCTAACGCCATTCTGCAACAGTTACATTTCAGAAGCTCATCAATGTCCATTGTTTTTCAATCTAAAGTATTCTGTCTCTTCTCCAATACCATACCTCTTTGCATATGTAGAAAAATGAAACTGAAAATATGGATGCATATGATGCATGGTCAATAAAAGTCCCTAGAGAAAAACACACACACAAATTCAAAGAGGAGAATAAGAAAAACTACATACTTAGTTTTGCATTGGCCAGAAAAACATTAAGACATAACAGCAACTTAGAAGTAAATAACTTTTTGCATTGGCCAGCATAACACACACACAAATTCAAAGAGGAGAATAAAAAAAACTACATGCTTAGTTTTGCATTGGCCAGCAAAACACTAAGACATAGCAACAGCTTAGAAGTAAATAACTTTTTGGTCTCCTCCTCTTCTTTTTTTCCTATAAAACCATTAACATTTCTTTGCAAATTTCAGTTGAATTGCTATGTTAATCATTAATTGAAAATTTTGATTCTTCTATATAAAATTAATATAAAAAAAATGGGGTGGAGATTTTATCCATATGCATTATCAGATTGATGAACTACCATACAAAAATTAAATTTCCCTATTAGACTACCATTTTTCATTTCCTAACTTCCCTTAATTTACATAGTCAAAGCTTAGTCCAACTCACATTTAGCACTATTTTTAGTCCTTACCAGCAATAGTACACGTCAAAGCAAACACAACCAGTACCACTATACTAACAAACCACATCAAAACACATTTAAGTTTGAGGCAATAGATAGAAATCATTACATTGAGCTGTTCAGTAATGGTGTCCTGCTGGGTTGTAGAAGTCACTAGGATGTCTCCCGTGCCTGATTTTACCCCCACTTTGGCAATTGAACTGTGTGTCGTCAGCCATGAGTACCGGTTAAACGGCAAACCCTTGACCTGAATCACATTATACTCAAGTTTTCAGTTCATCTTTTGATATTGAAATTCAAAATATCATCATGTCCAATAGTAAACAAGCATACTAACAAAAATACATAAACATAAAAGTATACGCCTTAGCTGGTGAGCACAGTGAATTACCTTAGAGAACGGATTGAGCGGTTGAACGCGGGTACACCTAGGCGCAAAATCGCCTACCGCAGTACACGTCTCGCAATGCAGGCCGGTATCACACTTACTGTCCGAGACGCACGTTTCTCCTTGCTAGTTTCGGATAAGCAAAATCAGATTTCAACAGTATAAACAAATAAGAAGTGAGTTGATAAAAGCAATTGATACTTCGAGAGGATCGGAAGAACACCGCGCATTGTAGTACCTTGAGAGCTGCGCAACCGCCGAAACTGAAAACGGCGACGACGAACAGAGAAAATGCAGTGCAGAAATTCATAGCTAAAATCACAGTCCGCACAGAAAATGCGTAGAAATTAGGATCAAAATAGAAACAGTAAACCAAAATCTCAGAGGAAATTATGCATTCATTCATATGTACACGGAGAAATACATATGCATGTATGTAGTGCATGTGTGTAATACATACCTCTTTGGCGGGGAAGGACTCTAAGAATTGCACAGGACTATCGAAGAAATTCAGTGCGGGAGAAACGGAGGGAGAAGATGAAAATGAATAAACGCGATGAAGCTAATAGAAGGGGGGAAACCGTTAATCCCCGCGCTAATTCTCTATTTGAAGGGATTACTCCGTAACTTTCTTATCATTAATTTTTTTAAAACCAAAGATCTAATCCTAAATTATAAGATAATTGTAAAATTTTAAAATTTATAATTTGTCCGATCACCTTTTAACTTAAGGACAAAATAAATATGAAATATAAATTTTTATTTTAAAAATTAATCTACTTATTTTTTCTTTCCATTATAACCAATAGTATGGGATATACTCTTAGGGGCAACTTAAGCTAGTTTCATTACAAAGTCAAATTTATCCGATAAACATTCGAATAATAGCTGCTGTGTATTTTCCTCGTCACTAAAAAATACAAATAACAACCCAGCCGAATAATATGGCAAAAGAAGAAGGTCAGACTAATTATCAGTATTCAGCCTAAAAGTGGCAATCATTCTTTGAGGCATTGATAACATATCCATATATCATACAATTTTGCTCATGCACCATTACACCATAGCCTTTGCTACAAAAGAGTAAACAATTAGCAGCAAACTTGGCTGAAAAGATGGGCATGCAAAACAGTTTTGTTTATGGCGGAATCTGTTATCCAACATCAATCAGTTCGTTCTTGTCCTTGTTCTGCCATAGATTTGGTGGCACCGCTAAGTCTGCTATTACATTGCACTATTGCAGTGAGGGACAAGCATGGCAACACACTTGCTCATCATAACTCTGTTTAAGTTATTCCAGCAATGCAGTGCAGTTGCTCATTTGTATTGAGTTAGAAGTCTAAGCAGCCACTCTCTCTGGCTTCAGCATGGACTGCGCGGATCACATTCTAAAGACACCATATTTGGTACTCTGTGGACCACGGTTCATAGATGCAGAGAGGCAAAGGCCTAAGATTTTTCTCGTGTCTGCTGGATCAATTACACCGTCATCCCAAAGTCTTGCTGTAGAGTAATACGGATCACCCTCTCTGTCATATTTCTCTTCAATTTTTGCCTTGAAACTTTCCTCTTCTTCCTTTCCCCACTGCATAAAGTGCATTGTTAGCGTTGCTCTAGCACACAGATTATGTACAAAATATTATGTTATACCTCAATTCCCTGCCTTTTCTTGTTGGCCTTTTCTATCTGAGAGAGTACACCGGCAGCCTAAAAACACAGTAGGAAGTAATAAATCAGATCTATAAGCTTAGTTCCAAATATATAATGTGGAAAAGTTTTCTTTGGTGTATGAAAGAAAGGTTCAATAGGTAGAGGAGAGTTTTTAGTAATGACATATATATCCTAGTAAAATCAAATTTCATAAGAAAAACAGACTAGAGGGAATACAGTCAAGTAGCATTAAATAGAGCTGAATGGAGAAATATAATGATAAAGCTGACCCTAACTAGATACTGATTAAACCTTAGTTCAGTTGAATTGCAAAAATTTCAATTTATGTCATACAGTGATACAGGTATGCAATTCGTATTAACATGGACCTTGATAGGAGGGAGATTTGGATATATGAATAGAGTGACAAACAAATAGTCAAGAATTCAAGATTCTAAACGTGTCCATATTCATGTGCATAGATATTGAGGCTACCTGAGCACCTCCCATTACTGATATTCTAGAATTTGGCCAGGTGAACATGAAATCTGGACTATAAGCACGTCCACACATTGCATAGTTGCCAGCACCAAAGCTTCCGCCAACAACCACTGTAATTTTAGGGACCTATTGCAACAAACAATTGCATGAAGTTCACACTTAGAGTTTATGTGCTCTATCTTTCTATTATTCAATGCATTAACCAAAGACAGATACAACTATCTTGAATATAAACAGTAACCTTTGCACAAGCTACTGCCATCACCAATTTAGCTCCAGCCTTTGCTATTCCATTCGCCTCTGATTTAGAGCCAACCTACCAAATTTATTAGTATTATTACTTTATGCTCTGGTCGAAAAGGGAAAAAAAAAAAAAATCACAGAAGGCATACATGTTTAAAAACCAAAAAACAAAAAAAGGCCTAATGCAAGATGTTCATGATAAGAACTATCAAGATGAAATTTATCTCATGAGTCAAGATGCGATGCCATCAGGAAATTATTAGAGTATCAGTATCAGAAGCCACCAAATTCATCTGTGACCTTAAAGCATTAACTTCTGAAGAAATATATTTAGAAATAACTACCGAAACAATATAAATGAACTTGTGTCCCATCCTCTTAGTCATATACAGTTTCAACTACACATGATGTGATCGAACAGAATTTTACACAGTAATGCACATTCCTAATGGGTCAATAAGATGTAGTGGTAGAATATATAGAGGCAAGCTATATTTTTTCATTGTGTGACTACACTTCATATTGAGACTTAAGAGAATGTAAGTTGGCTGAGATAGTTTTTCATGAACAGTTGGGTTGAAGCAAAAAGGTAGCAGAAAATTATAGAACTACTACAATTGAAAATAAAATAAGCTCACCATAAATCCTGTGATATTTTGAAGAAAGATCAAAGGAATGTTACGCTGACTGCATAGTTCAATGAAGTGAGCTCCTTTTAGAGCAGATTCATTAAACAATATCCCATTGTTTGCAATGATTCCCACAGGATTCCCATATATTCGCCCAAAGCCTGTTACAAGTGTCTGTATAAAAGAAAAACAATTACTCTAGTGCAAGTCCTTGAGAAAAAAGAATTGCTAGTTAAAAAAAAAAAAAAAGAGAGTGAAGATGAGGCCTCACAGTGCCATATAGTTTCTTGAATTCATCGAATTCACTTCCATCAACGATGCGAGCAATTGCTGCTCGGGTGTCAAAAGATTGCTTGAGGTTCGTTGGTGCAATGGAACGAAGTTCTTGCACATCATACAATGGCTCTCTGAAATCAGTTGGGGAATGATTTGACCCTCGTTGGCTTCCAGCCATATGGAAATTCTTAACAATGTTCCTTCCAATAGCAAGTGCTTGGAGTTCATCTACAAGATACACATACCACTATTTTCGTAAGGGACAAAAGGAATAGAGTTGATATTGACCAGACACTAACTAGCCCAAGTTTTCCTCAGAAATTAAGAATATGGCAAACATATTAAATGGATATACCTTGGGCAAAGTAGTCAGAAACACCCGATGTTCTGCAATGTACATCTGCACCACCAAGGTCTTCAGCTGAAATTACCTCTCCAGTGGCAGCCTGCATAAAAGTTCTCATTTTAGGTAGAGCATATGCATATAAAAATGCTTCACAAGCATATATAATGGAAAAAAGTATTTGTGCTTCTCTATGTGTGTGTGTGTATGTGTTTAAGTGGCATGAATATGGTGAAAGATGCTTCTTACCAACCCCACACCCCTCCCCCGCCTAATAAAAACCACTTTTTAAAAAAACTTTTTACTGCTGAATACCAGATTGATCTAAACAGACCTTTACAAGTGGAGGTCCAGCAAGAAATATGGTACCATTTCCTTTGACCATCACACTTTCATCAGCCATTGCAGGTATATAAGCCCCACCAGCAGTACAAGAGCCTAACACCAGTGCAATCTGAGGAATACCTTCAGAAGACATCACCGCCTGATTGTAGAATATTCTGCCAAAATTCTCCTTATCAGGAAAAACCTCAGCTTGTTTAGGAAGGAAAGCACCTCCACTGTCAACAAGATATAGACAGGGTAGTTTGCATTGTGCAGCAATTTCTTGAGCTCTCAGATGTTTCTTGACTGTGATGGGAAAATAAGTTCCACCTTTGACAGTAGGGTCATTTGCCACGAACATGCAAAGTCTTCCATTCACTGGTCCTATTCCAGTAATTATTCCACCCGAAGGTAATGGCTCCTCATATAATTCATGACCTGCAAGCTAAATTCATATACACATTGATTCAGCAAAAGCAAACCCAATTTACTCATCCCTCATCTATTTAATTCAAGGCTAATTGCCTCAATTTTATCTAAAGTTTACTATAAGCAGGAGGCATACAAATCAAAATTTAACAACTGCAATTGGTTCTCTCCAACACTTCAACACAAACACTCAAGACTGAATCATAGTACTTTTATATATGTGATTGAGGTCCAAAGAAGCATTCACTCAAATAACTATCATATCAAAATTATTTTAAATTACTTTAAAAAATGTTGAAGTTCAGTTGAAATTAACTGGAGAAAGCTCTAGGAACGAAGAACCAGGGTCGAGCAGACGATCGATTCTCTCTCTCGGAAGAAGCTTATTCCTGCTCCTGTTTCTCTTAACGGCCGCCGCTCCTCCTCCTTCGATCACCTATAAATTTGTCATGCCATCAGATTCAGCTCACATGAACAAAATGATAGATTTCTTATGAAGTATTCTACGGGGAGATAGAAATAGAGGACCTTCCGGATATGAGAGTGAAGCTGCGAGACGAGATCGTCCATGGCCTTGGAATTGCTGGTGAATAAATCGGAGCTCCGGTCCAGCGTGTCGGGGAGTACTCCTACGGAGAAAGCTCGTGCGGAGGGAATGGTGATCGGAAGGGATTCCCGCCATGGAAACCAGTATCGTGAAGCTGACGGCGATGCTCTCCGAGCTAATATTCCGAGCATTTTCGCGCAATTCGTATCCTCCTGTCCTCTTAAGTCTTAACGTCTCCCCCTTCCTCCCAAATCTCCACTCTTTTCGGACACTGATGTAGTGTGATTAATCAAGCTGTACAGAAGAGTTCGCAAACTGTCAGACTCTATCGAAATACCTCGATCCAATCTCTTCAAGCTATTTATAGTTTAAATATATAAATTGATCAGCTGAGTATAATTCTTGTTTTAAAAATTTACCAATTTAATTATTATTAATATTTTTTAATTGAGTATATTGTATAAAATTTTACTCCGTATTATATATTTAATTTATCTTTTATGTATATTATAATCCAATAACAACATTTATTAAATACACATCTTAAATAATAGTTATGATTTTCTCATCATCTAATTGAATTTGAATGAGAAGAAATGTGAAAGAAGCAACGTAGATGATAAAGCCTTGTCATCTCCACTGTGGAATGCTTATCCTTTGCTCTATTATTATTGTTGTTGTTTTTATTCAAACAATGAAAAATACATGAAGTCAATTAGAGTAACGACGGGTAAATACCTAATTAGCTTAATAATTTTGTATGCAATTGGGTTAATGGGATTGGTTTTACAATTACAGTACGGCGAGGCCTTTGTAAAAATTCTCAAAAAAAAAATAAAAAATCTTTTAATAGTAATGTTCTAATAACATTATCGGTCCAGAAAAACAAAGATCAGCCGCGCGCTCTCCCGTCCGCCGGCGCGACTCGTTAGTCTCCGTTCACCGGAAAGTCGAAACTTCCTTCGCAGGCGGAGGAGTATAACGCGAATTCAAGAATGAAGTCGATATCATCACCATTCTCACTTTCTACTCCCAAGTTCTTATTGCCCATCTTCACCTCACGTTCTCAGTCTCCACCTTTCATAGTCGCCGCCGCCGCCGCTCAGCCGCGTAAGGCACCCACTTCAAGACGCTCTTCAAGGTCAACTAAAACCCCAACTCCTATCCCCACGTTAGAGCCCGTCACAACTCCGCCCATAGAAGCTTCCACCCCTAACAAAAAGGTGCCATCTTTGCCTATTTTTCTATCAAAATTGTTGTTTTTTTTTTTTTTTCTGCATTTGTTTAATGAAAAAGAAAAATACTGGGGGTATTGGAATGGTTGTTGCATTTTTTACTTAAATGCGTATTCTTGGAAATTGTAGGTTCTGGTGCCGATTGGCTTTGGGACAGAAGAAATGGAAGCTGTGATAATGGTGGATGTTCTGCGCCGGGCTGGTGCTGAGGTGACTTTGGCGTCTGTGGAACCGGAATTGGAGGTTGAAGCTTCTGGGGGCACTAGGCTTGTTGCTGACACGCTAATATCTGCTTGTTGTCATCAAGTGTTTGATCTTATTGCTTTGCCAGTAAGTTGTTTCAACACTCTATAATGGGCAGTCTTTGATGAATCAAACTTATGCATATCATTAAGAAAGTAATGAGAGAGTTTCTAAGTTGTATATTAGAAAAGAGAATACATAGCCCTATAAATACATGCTATAAGACTTCTTATAAGGAAACAAGTTTTCATGTGCCTAATATATATAGGTTTCATATTGTTTGTACATTCCATAGCACATATAAATAAAGGTCTTATATGGTGGATTTTTTTTTTTTTTTTTTTTGACTTATGAGGAAACCGCAACCACTATCTGGGGGTGTGCACCGGTAAACCTCATCTTGTGATCATAGTCAGTAAAGGACCATAATGAGGTAAACCTGTCTAAGTTGCCCATAGCTGTCCGGTTCAAACTAAGACCAATAGGCCGCTCGGAGTTGAACTTGAACCTTGTGGTTAGCAAGTCAACAAAAAAAATCCAGCTTGGATGGGGTTCTTATATGGTGGATTTTTTTTGTTTTTAATTTTGAGTGATACATGCATAGCTACATAGAAACTTTGAAAATAATTCAGGGACATCTGCAAACTAATGGAATGCAAATTTGAGCTTATGCCTCATGCTGATTGTTAGTAATAGGAATTGAATTGCTCTTAAAAGTACTTGTTCTCAACAGAGACTGAGATTGATCTCACATCACTGGTCCAGGGTGGAATGCCTGGCTCTGTGCGTTTGAGAGATTGTGAAATTCTCAAGAATATTATGAGCAAGCAAGCTGAAGAAAAACGGCTATATGGTGCCATATGTGCTGCTCCAGCAGTTACGCTGTTGCCTTGGGGCCTTCTTAAGAGGAAACAGGTATCTTTGTTTTGGATTCGCACATTTTACATGCTTATTTGCTTGCTAATTGACACGAGGTTTGTATGGCCAGACAACGTGTCATCCTGCATTTATGGACAAGCTTCCTAGCTTCCGGGCTGTAAAGACTAATATCCAGGTGTCGGGTGAGCTAACAACGAGCCGTGGTCCTGGTACATCTTTTCAGTTTGCCATCACTTTAGTGGAGCAGTTGTTTGGTGAATCTGTTGCCAAAGAAATCGGAGAAGTATTGGTGAGTGGACGAGAAATCAGTATAAATGTCATTTCAGTTTGCTTCTACCTTTCATACTTTTAAGGATCTTATCCATAGAACAATTACCTTTAGATATATGCAAATTTGATTGTCGAAGGAATTTTGTTCCTTAGCTTTTGTATCTTAAACTTGCTGCCTTTGGAATTACAAATTCTTTTTGAATTGATTAGCAAATAGATAATGCCAATGTAACAACGGGTTGTCCCTGTTACGATCATTATCACTTTATTTCCAATGACTTGTTAAATTACACCCTTTGCTGTTCCATGTGTAAGCAGCTTGTGGCATCTATTTTTCTTTTCCTTCGTTGTTGCAGTTATTGAATGGTCATGATGAAGATCCTAGAAAACAAGAATTCAATGAGGTTGAATGGTCTCTTGATCATACCCCTCAAGTAAGTATGCTGTCAAATGGTTTATTATTTCAAACGCAATATGTGTTTATAACTAAAGTTCCTCTTTCGTAATCAGAATGGTTATTTACACTGCATTGGCTCTTTCCCCACTAATACCTCGTTCCCTAAAATCTTTCTTCTTAATTGTACCAGGTTCTTATTCCAATTGCAAATGGATCTGAAGAGATTGAAGTGGTTACGATCATAGATATCTTAAGGCGGGCAAAGGTCAATGTTGTGGTAGCATCGGTAGAAAAATCTGCAGTAATCTTGGGGTCAAAAGGCGTTAAGATTGTGGCAGACAAGTTAATTGACAGTGCAGCTGAGTCGGTGTATGATCTGATAATCCTGCCGGTGAGTATATATTTCTCTCGTAATCTGTTGTCACCATCCTGTTACGCTGAACAGTTCAAAGTAGATCATTTTTATACCAGTTTAGTACCAGGAAGTGGTTTGCAAAGGCTCTTTCATATCTACTAAACATTTTAGGCCCTACTTCTACCCCGAACCAATGACATACATAGTTTTGTCATACATTGATAGTTTGTGCGTCTAATTATATGCAAACATACTCGCTTTACCTGAAAAGCCAATCCCTTCATTCAAGATATCGTTTATTCCTTAAACCAGGGAGGAGAAGTTGGAGTTCAGCGGCTTCACAGGTCGAGGACTCTGAAGAAGTTGCTAAAGGAACAAGAATCGGCTGGAAGAACATTTGGTGCGATGTGCTCTTCATCGCCTATAATACTGCAGAAACAGGGCTTGCTCAAGGTAGGATCGAGCACACAGTTGATCTCAATTTCTCGTACTTGGACCAAACTGCAAAACTCACACTTTGTTTTTTCGAAAGCAGGCCAAAAAATCCGCTGCTCATCCCTCCATTGCCACGAGCAAGCTCGATGATGATCCAATTGGTGCCCGGGTAGTTGTTGATGGTAAACTGATCACAAGCAAAGGGCTTTCAACCGCAATAGAATTTGGACTGGCCATTGTAAGCAAGTTCTTCGGGCATGCCAGAGCGAGGAGCGTAGCAGAAGGTCTTGTTTTTGAGTACCCGAGGAACTAAGAATTCCAGTTCTTTAGCAGCAAAACCATAAACGTACACGACTCAACAAGGCGCTCGCGAGGTCACTAAAGAAGATCAATCTAGCAATGGCGACAACAATGCAGCAACAGTTTGAGACAGAGAAACCGCTGCAGCCATTGGAAGCTAAGGTAAGCGCCAAGTTCCATGTAAATTTTTGCTGATAAATACCTGGAAGAACATGGCATCATCTTGCTCTCAACTAACTATTAGTGGCCACCATTGTTGTCTCAAAGTATGCTCACGAAACCGACAATCATCATGAAAATGTCATTGAGATATATGTTGTAATTGAACATTATATTTGATGAAATTGTACATCATATGACTTTACAAATCATGTACTTTTCACTTGCGTAGAGTGAAATTAGTTTATTGTGGAAGAGAAAGTAAAGTAATACAATATAAAGGTTTCCCCAATAGTGCATTTATCACGGTTTTTGAGAAACATTTTGTCACCATGGAAGAGAGAGAGGGAAGAAAGAGAATGTCAAAATACTCCTACTAATTTGTGGGTTTTTCAAAAATGTGGGGCCCACTTAATATTATTGCCATATTCATACTAATCGCGTGTCTGTCACAATTGCCCGTTGGGCGCGTGCGCTGCACTAATGATACTGTTTCATTGTCTATGTCCTTTTTCTTTTATTTTTTTCAATTTTTGATTGACTTAAATTTCATAAAAGGATACTTATTTTCTTATATAAATATGTAAACTATATAAAAATATATTTTGGTATATTGATAAATGATAAATAGGAGTAATGCTGTAATAGTGTACGTTACACAGGAAAGTAGTCCCGAATGACCTGGAAGTGTAGGGCCATTCAGCCAACCTCCAGAATTCAGTCCAACTGAATTTCACATATTTTGAATATCCTCTTAAGACCTACGAAGACTGAACTCTTTATATACCACCTGCTTACTGCTTTACAATTAATTTACTCCTAAACCCCAACACGGCTGCCATGTCAGAACGCGAAGCTCCTCGGCGTCTCCTCAAGCACAAAACCTGGTCTCCCAACATGTACCGCGAGGAGACTTGGGTCCGGCGGCAGGCCGGGAATGATAACCGCCCCCGCCGCCGCGACAGATGCAAGAACGTCACCGACGACGACTTGGACGAACTCCGCGGATGCATCGACTTGGGGTTCGGCTTCCACCCTGAGCCGAACGATTTGGATCCCAAACTCGCCGAGACTTTTCCGGCTCTCGAACTCTTCTGCGCCGTTAACAAGCAGTACAACGAATCCCTGTCGAGATCCTCGTCGATGTCGAACATGGCGCTGTCGGATAACGATACTACGACCACGACGCCGTTGGCGGGAAGCCCTGCGCCTAGTTCGATGTTTGATTTAGGTAACGTTAATCGTCGATTCTTCTTTCTCGTTGTTACTGCATTGTCTCATATTGGCCCGTTTTCTGTTTGGGAATTGAAGGCGAAGATCCAGAGACAGTGAAGGCTAAATTGAAACAGTGGGCGCAGGTGGTGGCTTGTTCCGTGCGCCAATCTTCGCCAATCCCATAAAACTACAACAAAGTTTGTCTTCCCCTCGAGGGCCCACGCCCCGACCCGACAAAACACTTGGGCATTCAAATCATGGTAACTGAACTCGGAGGCGATAACAAAGTTTGTCTTATGGCCCGCTCTCGAGGATATTAAGGAGGAAAAAGTCAGTAGTTTTCACAACATTCCTGTACAGCATTAAACTTCTTCACAACTCAGACAATTAGCTTTAAATATTTTAATGGTAATGCTGGTATGGTAGGATAGGATTTTCTTATATTTGTCAAAATTTGATATTAAATGTGCTTTCTTAAATTAATTTATTGTTCAGTATTATTATCGGCGTACCGCCATCATAGGAAATGATTGGTTTGTTGCAGTAATCTATTTTGGTTTAAAATTTAAATCTTACATCACAGTATAATATTATACCGTTTATATTTTAAAATATAAAGATTACTCAGATTTATGTCGAATTAAATGCACCTATAAAATATATATGATGAGGAAATCATAAGAAACGGTAAGTAAAATATGCGTTGAGTTAAGTAAATCAAAGGTGTTTAACTTTTAAAGTTATTTTAAAGTATAAAATCTCAAAGGCTAAAAGTTTGACATGTAATCGAAGTGGTCTATTGGCCTTGTAGTACTCTTAAGTAATAATTGCAGATTTTCTTTGTTACTAAAAAATGTATAGAATTTTTATTTATAGAAGAATCGCCATACAAAGTTACTTCAAATGGGCCAATTGATTCTAGTATGAAAGATAATTAGCCTAGTGGATTGGTTTTGGGCCAGTCTTTCAATCTTATATGCTAAATGAGCTTCTTATATTAATTTTGGGATCACTTTGCGAATCATCGATTACATAGGCTTGAATTCTAGATAGTCGTTGTCATCGATGAATATTATATTAAAATAGGTCTGAAGACAACACAGTACAAATATAGGATGGAGGGTAAGAATACCACAAATACCACTCCATAGGTGGATGGAGGGCAAGAATACCACAAATATGACTCCATACAATTAGATGTAGAAATGATCTGCTTAGCTATCTCATGAGTAGCTCAACACGTTTTTAGTATCATTAATATTAATAATCAAACAAAAAGAAGATTCTCCATTATTGTGATTCATACTTTGAACGACTTTAAGGGAATCTGTCTCCACTCGAATGTTATTCATATTCTTCTCTTGATCCAGCTCAAAGTCTCTCTTATTACTGCAACTTCAACTTCTATTGGAGAGTAATTGTCGCCATCTTTGGATTCCCTTTGCTGCTATGAATCTTCCATTATCATCATCTCTAATGATGTTGCCAAACACATACTACTTGTGTCCATAGAGTGAGGGAGATCAATTAGTTCTTTTGTCTCTTCCTTCGGGTATCACCCGTCCATGTTTGATAAGAAAAAATGATGCTGCCAAAACCCATCTTTGCAGTGCTTTTGTTGTTTAGCCCACATTGTATGACATAGATCTTGGTCTAAAATCTAAATGGATGAATTTAATAAATTGGATTAAAAATTGAGCAGAAAAGGCACTAATTTTTTATTTTTTATTTTTGGTTAAAAGTTTTTTTTTTTTGCCCGGCAAGTAAATGAATAGTGAAAAGTTCAAGTACGGAGTATATTCCACCTTCTTATAAGGAAACGCCACGTGTTTTAACAGCTACTAGAAACCAGCAGCACTGACGAAACTATCTCCGCTGCCGGGGGGAAAAGAAAATATCTGGCTGACAATTTCGGAAGATATTATCGGCGGTGCTGACCTGGCAGTGTCCCGCTTTAACTGCCACGCGTAAAAGCGTAGCCATGTGGAGTTTTTACTGACCCACACCCACTCATGACTCACTCCTCCACCTTCAAACCAGGAAAAGAAGAGTTGAAAGCCGCCCCCGCTTCACCCAACCCAACCCTCAGCACAAAAGAGGGTTTGCGATTCTGCCGCGAATTTCGAGATTTGTTTGTGGTGCGTTCGGAATCTACACGGCTCCAGACGGGAGATGGAAGGAAGACGCCGCACAGCGCCGCCGCCGCCTGCTCAAAATCCGGCATCTCCAGCTAGTTTCACCACTCATTCGAGCTATGACGCCTCCTCTTTGACCGTCGAGAATTCCGAACAAGTTTTGTATCCAAGTGTAAGTAGAAGATTAGTAATTCTCTTTTCACTGATTATATTACCTCTAACTAGTGTGTTTTCGCTGCTTTACTTAGGTCTTAAAGGACTTCCTAGATGTATTGATTAATGCTAGCACGGTTCTGCAGATCCTCAATATTAAACTGATTTACAACTTTGTTCAATTTTTCAAGTGTGTGATCTTAATACACTATAGTGTGACTCTGTTGTTATTGTACTTTATTTTCTGGTGAAATGACTAGAGCGAACAGCAGAAGGATTTCATGTTGCTGTAGAGGAACGTAACTGGAAGAAAAAATTATAAATTATTGATTAATCTAAAGAACAGGTTCTCGTTTCAATGTGTCATATCACCTAGCTGTGTTTGGTTTTGGTTGACCTCTGTTCCGAATCTGATTATTGAAACATCTTTCTTGTATCTCTGCCAGTGAAAGAAGTGAGGCAAATTGGTAGCAAATGGATGGTTAAAACATGATTCAGCTGTGAAAGTTTTTACTCTCTAGGTTGCAATTTATCCTTGTAGGACATATTTCAGCGAAGCAGATGGTTAAAAGCTTCTAGATTGTGATTTATAGTTGTAGCACTTATTTCTACTGCAGGTTTGAATAAAACTTCAATATCCTTTTTCTATAGCATGCCTCTATGTTTTCCCTGCATTTTTGTTTATGGCAGCCAGGCTGTGTGTCAGTGTTTGAGGGTTGGATTTATCAATTGAACAGTATTTAATACCTGCTTATGAGTTTCCAGTTCTGCATTTCTGATTTTAGTGTTGCACGTGACATGATGATCTAGGGTCATGCAGATGCTGTACTCCACCCTTGAACTGCTTCCACAGAATGTAATCTCAGAAAAGCAGTTTTTTTCCTGGCTGGAAGCGTCTAAATGACCAATAAGCTAATATTTATGGGAATTGTTTTGAATGACATAGAAACTCCGGCAGATGTTTTGCACATCGTTACAATTATTTGGCTGTTGGTAAATGCAGAATTGTGGCATTTAAAGTGGTGACTGATCATTAATTATGGTTTTGCTAGTTAAATTCACTTTCTATATCAATATACCCGTTAGAGTTGTAAGCTGCTCCAATGTCATGCCACTTGTAGATGTATGATGTGTAATGTGTTAATGGGTAAAATACACACTTGCAGCTCATGTCCCATTATTATCTTAACATCTTTGAAAATAGATGTAAGTTAGCAAGTATCTTCCCTCCCATTACATAGATCTTGCACGATGTGACTGTCTTGTGGACTGAATCTGACCTTTGTCTTAGCATTTTAATGATGTAGATTGTAGGCATTGAGTGATTTGTTAAATAAACTGACATAAATGATGATACAAGTACTATGGCTACAGCTTCTTCCTCTTAAATAAAGGAAAAAAATAATAATTTATTTGTTATCATGCAAATGGCAAAGTTTCTTTAGCATTCATTCAATCCTTTATCTCATGTATCCAGCTAATTTTTGTTGTTCTATGTGACATTTCAATTTTGGACTTTTGGATTTTTTAATTTCACTTCAGGATGATTGTACCAGATGGACAAATGAGAAACACAACTTATTTCTTAATCTTCTAGAGGCATCATTTGTTAAGAAGATGCACAAGTCAATGACCTTACACTCCCAGTACCAGGAGCAGAATATGGTTAATAGAAGTTATTCTCATAAGCTGCCTGCCAAAATGAATCGAGTTTCCAAGCAGGTGCGAGACCTAATTTATTACAGTTTCTGGGACTTGCCTTTTAACTACTATTAGGAAAAATTATTTTTACTCCCTGTTGGTTGAGTAATTCACTCTCAGCTTCTCAATTCAAATTTGAATTGAGTGGCTGAGAGTCTAGCTCCTTGCTCTTACTCTTGTATAAATAGATAGTCCCTGTATAGTTGTAAGGTACAGTGTGAAAAAGATTCTGCTTGAACGAGATTTTATTTTTCTATTTCCAGCATCCTGTTGTACAAGATTGCCATTGGCACAACAACATTGAAAGAGATTTGGCTGATCTTGATACTGCAGCAATTTCCCATGGTTCCTTCAAAGATCAACAGATTTGTCCTTTTAGCCATTCTGGTTAGTACTGTACAGACTTGCGTAACTATGTGTGAAGCTCAACTGCACCTGCACTTTCTCTAGCTTTAGGATTCCCAGGTTTGGTGTATAAGCTATGGAGTATAAAATTCCTGTAATGCATGGCTTCCAAATTTTATAAATAGGGTCAGACAATTAGAATCTAATAAAGACAAAATCCAAAACTTGAGGCATACTGTTTTTATCTCAATGCTTGGACAGACATTTGAATGGAATAAGGAGGCTATTTTCAGGTTGCATTTTCTGACTTGCAGTCCATGCTGATAATGTTGTGGATGTTAGAGAACTTGGCCTCAGAGTAATCTAGTCCTCATATGACCATTCGATGATTGTTAATGTGTCTTCTTTTTCTTCTTATGTTCATTTTTTATCATTTGAATGTGTCTCATTGTTGTAAAATTGACGAAAATTTATAATTCAAAGGCCTGAAATATACTACTCCGTACATTCTTAGGCATTTATAGATGTATATGAGAAACATACTTTCCCCACCAGTGGTTTTAGTAGTGGTAGTGGGTACAAAAATTATGAATTTTTAGATGTTCGTTTCATTCTGAAGTGCCTAGCTTACTGTTGGGTTCTTTATCTTTTCTTTAGATATTCAAATGCTGGGTTTTGCAGAAGGTTCAGACCAGAACTTTGTTGATGAAGGCCACAAAGAGAAGACAAGCAGCAAAAGGACAAATGCATCAATCAGAGAAATTTGCAACCATGACCAAGTAGAGATGCCAATATTCCCCTAATTTTCTTTAATGGCTTTGTTATTGGATTCCCATTTCTTATCCTCCCATATATGTCTCTTCTAGATTGTGCCATCTGGGAAGTTCAAAAATCCAGCAGCCTCCAGTTCTACTCTGGAAAGCTACGACCAAGCAAGTCATGAACACCTGCTCCTCGAAAACTATGAAAGTTTTGTTGGGCCTTGTACCAATGCGAAATACTTTTTGAATGGAAGCTGAGTTTTGGTCAATGGTGAGATGTGGACATGTGGTGGTTCAGAAACTGAAGCTGGGAAGCATATAGCTTTTGCTGTCAGCACCAGAAATTTCAAGCAAGAGAAAATAAAGGTGATATGCGGTTAGTGTTTGATCCTATGAGGACATGGATTGTTGCCACACTGGTTTTGCCTAATATAGAGCAGTCTTGGTCTGAATATAATTCCTTAATTTGATTAAACTTTGTACATAAGATGTAGATCCTAATATCTATTCATAGAAGTAATACTGAAGACTGATTCCTCTGCCAGATTAGGCTTCTGTATGACTGTGTCATGTATGTAAGGATCAAGGGGCTAATATTTTGCTACCTCAGTATCGTATCGTATTAACTTTTTGCTCGTCTGATGGTGTTGTTATTCGTAATGTTCACAGAGAGAGAGAGAGAGAGGTTGGTTGGTTTTAGAGACCATATGGTGTTGGTATGGCGCATAGGCATAGTTTTGTGGCAAAACTATTGGTAATATATCAAGCTTCCCCTCTTTAGATTGACAATACATCATAACTCTCTGGCAGCATAATGTGCTGATTGTGCTCGATGTATAATTTTTTTTTTTTAATGTGGTTATAGTAATATATAAACAAATAGATTATAGATGATTCTCTTTTCCGTTTAAAAACAGTTTTTTTTTTTCAGTTTTCTTAAAAGGAAAATAAAATAAAAATCAATAAGAAAAATAAAAATATTACTATATTCGAGAGATACAATAAATTAATTCTAAGCCACATAAGTTTGCACCTTTCCAATTCCATGAATTCATTCATGATAATGATGTTCACTTCACTACCTTATCCTTGAAGGTGGAAAAAGTGAATCTTTCATCCCTTTAGGTGGGGTGGGGAGGAGGGGGAGGGGGATTTGGGGGAAGGAATGAAAAAAAATATGGTTGGTGAAGGGTGGAATCTTTTCATTATCAACCGTATCTTTTAAAAATGGTATTGAATCTATTGATGTCTTAGTTTTTATAGAGTTTGTATATTTTTTTTTTAGGATTGCACTCCAATTTCGAGAGTCCCTATTATCTCTTTAATTTCTTAGAGTTTTGATGAGAAAGAAATAATAAAATGTGGTTTAACATTCTTTTTCTTTCCAAAAAGGTTGAATCCCCAATTCATAGAAATGTATCTTTTTCTTCCCAAAAAGGTAGAATCCCCAAAGCCAAAACCCCCACGATCTAGCCCGATAGAGCATTTGGGAAGATATGAACACAGAGACTAGGCATTTATTTATTGAGCACAAGGAGTCCCTCACTCTGAAAAATTGCTCTTACACTGTCGGGAACAAGGAACCCCTCACTTTGAGAGGTTACTTTCACACTGTCGTAGAGTCCCTCTCATTTTAAGAGGTTACTTTCACACTATCGCAGAGAACACTCGATCATCCTTTTTCTCAAACCTCACCCATATATGTTACTTATGCGGTGAATGGCTGAATGCATCTTTTATTCATAATGTGTACACCATGGTTTATATGAAATAATGATTGTATATCATGAGGTGAGTGATGTGGAATTCCATATATGTCACCAATAAGATTTTAGTTAGTTGGAGTGGTATTGAGTGCACAGGTGTTGGCATGGCAGATACCCATGTGTACGTAGTGTATGAATTTGCTGCACATAAATGTAAGCTAAGCTCTTTGGATGGAGTGGTTGACACTTGTTGGTTACTGGATAACTCACAACACTCTTTGAAATCTTTGTGTGAAATTGTGAATCCTTCAAATCGCATCTTTCTAAATGCCACATATATATATAGTAGATGTTGATGTACACCCAACATTTCCCTTTTTCTTTTATTTATATGAATAAAAGACCATGTGCTTACTTGTTTTTCCATACTACTACCTACAAAAACTAAATTGGTCGCTGACACATGTAACATGTTACCATTATCAATAATAAGTTTATTTCTAATTCGAAAGAAGTGGTTGTGGGAGTGAAATATAATTTTTGTATCTAAAAGTTAATTACAAGTTTGATTTTTGTTAATACTTTTTTGATCGAGCTCGTCGCATGGTGTATATCTTCGGATAGTGATTGTATGATTTCTAATGAGTAGATCATGACATAGTTCTAAGTTGAGAGTATCTTTAGGAGTTGACAGAAAAAGGGATACTACTTGCATACATTGAACTTCTAGTTAATGATTCAATCATAAATATTAGTTTCTCATACTATACCAAGTGTTGTAAAAATCGACTTAGGCGATCGCCTAAGCTGGCGCCGACTATCATAAATATTAGTTTCTCATACTATACCCAATGTTGTAAATATAGGCCTAGGCGTCCCTAGGTCGAGGCGATTTCTCAATCTTAGACGATTTTTAATCGGCTGACCGACTAGGTGCCAACTCGACCGAGTTGAGCGCCTAACTCGGTTAAGTTTGGTGCCTAATTGGACCGAGTTGGTGCCCAACTCGACGGAGTTGTTTTCTTTGCCTAGTCGACTAGGCCCCTAAGTCTGACGCCTAATCGGACCGAGTTGGTGCCCAACTCGACGGAGTTGTTTTCTTTGCCTAGTCGACTACTCCCCTTTTATATTTCTTCAGCCATGTACTCAACTAATCATAGGCGATTAGGCGCTTTAGGGCTACCCCCACGCCCGCACGCCCGACTCAACTGAACACTGAGACTAGACATTTGTTCACTGCGCACAAGAAGGCCCCCTCACCTTGAGAGGTTGCTTCTACACTGCCGCTGGTGAAACTCGATCCACGGTCTCTTCTCCCAAACTTTATTCTTGTGACCAATTGAGCTGCTCAAGCGGGCAAAAGATCTTATTCTTATTGTTATGGTAGTACGTTTAACTTGTTCCGAGTTATGAATTGCACCAAAAAAGCACGCTTTTGATAAGTGTCAAAATTGAAACTTATCCAAATATGGAAAGTTATCACACTCAAATTTGAGGTTTGAAAATGGAAGAGCCGTGCCGTACTTGGGTGGCTGCTTGCTGCGACATTTAAACAGATAACTAGAAGACAAAGCTTTCATTAATGTAACACGACGTGACCCAAAATTATAAATTCCCTCCATTCTCTTCATGAAGTGATCGAACAACACTCACTTAATTACCATTATATTTCAATTCGTCCTTAACCATCTTCCAGAATGCCCTGCTCACTTTATATATACCTCAAATCCTCTCATCCATTCTTATTATTGCATTATTCCATGGAGATAGTATCATTATCATATATAGTATATATCTTCTTCTTTCTGATTATGGCAGCCCTGATTTTCTCATGGTACCTACCAGAAAAGCAACAAAGAAAACTAAAGCTGCCACCAGGTTCAATGGGATGGCCTTATATTGGAGAGACTCTCTCTCTCTACTCTCAACATCCCACTCTCTTCTTCTCTAATAAGCAAAAAAGGTTATTTTCTAATATTGTCATCTCTACTGTACTCCCCCAAGCTTTATTCATTGACTTTAATTTGCATGAAAGATATTGCATGTGTAATTTTTTTGATTCATGAGATAGAGTATAGTCCTCGTTATTCGAAAGTGCGCTATGATGACTTGGGTGAAGTTAGCCTTGTGACCTTAGTCGGCAAAAGAATAACTATGAGATAAATCAACCTAAGTTGTACATATATAGTTGATCGGCTCAAACCAATAAGGTCAATGTCAAACTTGGAACCTTAAGGTTATGAAGCCAATTGTCTGACCAAATTAGTTGGGATTACCCGTATGTTGTGTACGTAATTATTATATGAGTATATTTTGACAAAACTATCGTGCTAGATTGATCATACTATCATACAAGATTGAAGCCAAAGACTTGTGGTTTAGTAGCCCCACTTGGGAAGGGGTGGGTTCAAGCCGAAGCCGCAGTGGAGACGCTTAAGTGCTTAAGTTCAAATGGCTGTCATATAGCTTATCAATGTTCGTCACACTAAGAAATGAAATTGAAGAAGTAAAATTAGGAGTACATATAGTAAAACTCTATATTATTCCAGTTTCTAATAATGTTGGCATGTTTGTTGCTAACAGGTATGGGGATATATTCAAAACTCACATACTTGGGTGCCCATGTGTTATGGTGGCTACCCCAGAGGCTGCACGTTTTGTGCTGGTAACTCACTCTCACTTGTTCAAGCCTGCATACCCAAAGAGCAAAGAGCAGTTACTTGGCCCTTCTGCGCTGTTTTTCCACCATGGAACCTACCATTCTCAACTCAGGAAGTTGGTGCAAAGATCATTATCCACCCACGTGGTTTTACAACTTGTTCCTCGTATTGAAACCATCGTTGTTTCTTCCTTGGAATCATGGTCCAACAAGCACATCCTCAACACATTCCAGGAGATGAAAGAGGTTATATAATTAATTCACTTCCATAACTATTCATCTTCCAATTTTTTGAGGGTAGCCCATCCAGGATTTTCACCATAGGACATAGTGACAGTTTTGACTCATAAAAATTACAGTGATATAATTTTTTTTTTTTTGAGTAAGTAGGGAAACCCGTAGTCATTACCCTATCTCAACAATTGTGACCCTACTCGACAAAAGAAAGTAACTTAAGTTACCTATAATTGGCCGGGGCACATTAAGAAAATAGTCTGACCAACCTATCTGGATTGGAGTTACCCCTAGAGATATAACTTTTATTTTAAGTGGACTCACTTTTTGTCCCTTAATTATTCTTGAAATTTCTAATTCTACCTAACTCCTAATATATATATGGTGCAGTTCTCTTTTGAAGTGGGCATTCTTGCTATTTTTGGAAACCTGGAGAAGAAGTACAGGGAAGGGCTTATGGAGAATTACTGCATAGTAGATAAAGGATACAACTCTTTTCCCACAAACTTACCGGCATATAACAAAGCCATAATGGTAATTAAACAACAACCTTAATCCCACTCTGCAATTTGCAACTATAATATATAAGTTCCTGTCTCTCTCTCTCTCTCTCTCTCTCTTTCTCTCTCTTCATGGATGTATGAATTGAATTCTAACAGGCGAGGAAAAGGCTGAACCAAATTCTGAGTGAGATAATCTGTGAATGGAAGGAGAAGAGCATGCTGGGCAAGAATCTCTTAGCGCATCTTCTGAACTTCAAGAACGAGAAAGGTCAGCATTTGAGGGATGACCAAATCGCCGATAACATCATCGGAGTGCTTTTTGCTGCTCAGGGCACCACTGCCAGTGCTCTCACGTGGATTCTCAAGTATCTCCATGATGACCACAATCTTTTAGCAGCTGTTAAGGTATGTGATTGAAGCATGATTACACATTTATATTTATATATTATATGTCTGTCTCTTTTTTTATCGGGTAATGCAAAGATCGAACTCATGACATTTGGCGTGAGATTGACTTTAATATTAATTGAAACATGTGTTCCATTTCAACTAAAAGTCTAAGCTAATAGTTGGATTACACATTTATGTTTATATATTATTTATGCTCTAACATAAAGAAATGGTCTTTTCAACGGCAGGAAGAGCAAAGGGTGTTCTACAAATCAAACAGTGAAAGGAAACAACCTTTAACATGTACTCAAACAAGAAACATGCCCCTAACCTACTCGGTATATGCATCTAGGATTATTGTTGTCGTGACATATATATGATTTTGTAGAATTTGTTGATAAAATTTAAGGTTGCAGGTCATATTGGAGAGTTTGAGGTTGTCCAGCATTATATCTTTCACCTTCAGAGAAGCTATGGTAGATGTGCATTATGATGGTGAGATTGAGATGCAAAATTTTCAACTACTTAATTAAATCATGAGATGACTAAGCATTGACTCACAAAAACACACACACATATATATACATATGTGTGTTCCCGAGGCATAATAGTTGAAAGGTTGAGTGTGAGTTTAGTAACTCACCAAATATCCTGGTACGAATTCTTAATGGGAGAGAATTTGAATCTCAACCTTGGGACAAAAAGCAAACACTGCATTAAGATATTGCGTCATTGAGACACATCTGCTATATGATTTACCTCTTACAATTCTTCTTAGGGCAGAGTTGGTGGGCCTTAACTTTAGGCTTTAAATCTATGTGTGCGCATATTTATATTTATATGTATGTATGTATGTATTGCAGGATATATTATTCCAAAAGGATGGAAGGTGATGCCACTGTTCAGAAACATTCATCATAATCCTCAACTTTTCACTGCTCCTCAGAATTTCAACCCATCCAGATTTCAGGTATGTAATGATTGATTTTGCTACTAATCATAGTATATAAAAGGTAAATGTATATAGTTCACCTTTAATTAGTATAAATTACGATTAAATATGTAATAGCATGTAAACTATTAAGAGAAGGTAATTCAAAAAGTGTTGATAAAAATAAAACTTGTAATCTTTATATAAACCTGCAACCATTTTTTTTTTTTGAAAACAAACAGAGATTTTTGATTGACAACACCAATCTTTTTGGACTTATTATTATTATTTTTTCATTGTTGGATGTTTGTAGGTTGCACCAAAAGCGAATACGTATATGCCATTTGGCAGTGGCGCACATGCTTGTCCAGGAAATGAGCTTGCCAAATTGGAGATGTTAATTATGATTCATCATTTAGTTATGGAATTTACGTAAGTACGATGTATTAATTGCGCACATAATATATAAAATTAAACTTTAAATTTGAGATATCTAGAATATGTTCTTGAATTCTTAAATGTAAGCCGGTTAATATTTTGTGTTTGTACAACATGTTTTGCACCTCCCATATTTAATGTTTTCTTTTGGATGTTGAGAAAAATTCACAATCAAACTATTGATTAAATATATGTACATAATAAATTATGTTTAACGGTTTTATTTGCAGGTGGGAAGCAATGAGTTCCCAAGATGTGGTCGAGTATAGCCCATTCCCAGTCCCTCATCAAGGATTTCCAGCCAAATTTTGGAAAGAAACCAACACGGAGTAGTGGCCATTATTACACTTCAGAGAGATCACCTGTTACCGGAATAAGTTAATTCCCGCAACATAAATTAATTTTAATGTTAAAATTTCTCATTCTATCCTTTCCCAATTCGACAAGAAAAATAAACTTATTATGGATCACTCTATGGCTTTTGTTCAAACTATGTTAGCAGAAATTATTGTTTTTGCTTCTTTAAATATGTGTAAATATTAATCATTTACAATAATGTTTTTCGTAATATAAAATCTTTTTTTTCATTTAATTAGATAAACGATTTTGAAATGTTGTATAAAGTTATAAATTTATGAAAATAAAAATCTTCAAAACTCAAATTAAAATTATTGACCTTTAAAATTTTCCGTGCAATATAGATGTAAACTAATATTTAAAAAAAGGGAAGAAGATCAAATAGACCCCTAAATTTTATACCAAAAGTCAATTAAGTACTTAAACTTTTAAAAAATGTAATTAAACGCTCAATCATGTTTCTTTGGTCAAATAAGTCAAGTTTACCAGTAACCAACAGATGACTACTGGCGACGACCGATCGCCAGATACAAATGGCCTACAATAATATGTTATTTATATATTTTTGGAATTTATTGTCTCAATTTGACACGTTTAAAAGCTTAATTGTACGTTTTAAAAGTTTAAATGTCTAATTAACTTTTACTGTAAAGTTTAAGGGCTTATTTGATATTTTTATCTTAAAAAAATTATTCATTAGTTACATTCATGAGAATTAGTAGTGAAATTGGCCGCCGCAAAGTATGCAAAATACGTGTAAATTACGTATAAAAAATTATATGAATGGCATATGACATCACAACATAGAAAAGCATGACTCACTGTTGTCGCTACTAACGTACACCCGTGCGTCATGGACGACCCCACTTTTTGAGAAAGGGAAGGAATGGGCTTTGACCCAATTTTGGATAAGGTCTGACCGGGTCAGTCCAACTTTCAAGCTGCCCTTTATTGATCTTTTTAAATAATAAAATTAAGCATATTTGGTGTGAAACTCAAAAGTTCACATTATACCCTAAGTTAGCCTAGCATAACGTAATCACTTGCATCTCAAAGCTAATTTAGAATGAGTTATTTTATAGAAATTATTGTTTGACTTATCAAATTCAATAATTATTTTTTATATCTTTAAAATTTTGCGTAAGTTATGATTTAGAAAAAATTTATATACAAGGAAAACTAGACATAGTACATATGACTCTAATACAACAAACCCTGCTTTGGCACCATTAGTAATTGATCTCAATGACAACCGATCTCAATTTTAAAAGATAACGTAACATTTAAGCTTGATAACAAAAATATTGTATCGTAATTCATTAATAATCACTTGACATGTTTTTTAGTCAGTCAGAGAACACTAAGTCATTCAACTTAATGAGTGTTATCTTATGACTCGTAAACTAATACTCATATAAATACACCCTAACTTTTACTAGTTATTTTGGACCACCTATTACAAGCTGAATTGGAACTTCATAATATACCTTCTTAAAACTAAGCTTATGATGATCTTACTTGTACTATACAACGAGCTTGAAAATAAAAAATAATTTTACATTTTCCTACTAAAAGTAGTCTCAAATGTAAAATTTATTGTCTAATCGGTCCGATATGTTATTATTGTATTTAGTTCATTTTTCTTTCTATATTTAACTATTATATAAACTTGTAATGGACAATTAATTTTCAATTATGAATACGAAGTCAACGTCAACAATCAAAAAATAATTTTTGAAAAGTACTCCCTCCGTCCCTATTTGTTTGTCTCATTTACTTTTTGCACGATTTTTAATACAACATAACAAATGATACTAACTTTCCAATTTTGTCCTTCAAAAGTAGGTGTTATTTGTACAAAGTACAATTGTACTTACTCTAAAAAGTTGAAAAGTCAAAAGGTTAAATTGGGAAATGCAGAATAATAGTTATGTTCAATTTTAGAAATAGGACACTATTTTGGTACAACCTAAAAAGGAAAGTAAGACATGTAAAATGGGACGGAGGGAGTAATAATTTTCAGTAATTAATTTCAAATTAAATGGAATGATTAAAATCAGAGACTAATCGATAAGGAAGTGTTGGTCGGTTATCACTTATCAAAGACCATTCAATCAATATCTGTCTAGTCCGTACTCTTTACTGGGTCCAAAAGAACAGTTCAATTTAATTGGATTTTGAAGTGAAACTGACAAAAACGGGTTCGTACAGGGACTCGTAGCCGCTTCATACTCGGATGTCCCATTCAAAACAATAACGGCTTGTCTGGTTCCAGCTGTACAGCTCTGCTAAAACAGTGGAAGTATTATATACCGAGTATTTGTAAATACTTCGAAATTTTCTCTCTCTCTCTCTCTCTCTCTCTCTCTCTCTCTATATATATATATATATATATATATATATATATATATATGGAAGGGTTCAGGTGCAATTGTGCGGTTGACGCATTTTAAGCATTAAAATAACGAACCTCAAGTACACAAATCGCGCACCTAAGGTTTTAAAATGGTGCACCTTAAGTTAGCATTAAAATGACGCACCTCAAATACACAAATCACGCACATAAGGTTTTAAAATGATGCACCTTAAGTTAGCATTAAAATGACGCACCTCAAGTACACAAATCATGCACCTAAGGTTTTAAAATGGTGCACTTTAAGTTTCAAAATTGACGCAGCTCCTTAAGTTTCAAATTGACAAACCAAACATACAAACCACGCACTTAAAAAAAGAAATACTCAAACTCACCAATTTTCATATGGGAGTACAACCTGGTGCCACTAGACCACAAAGTCTTGGCGATTATGACTTGCTTCCTTTTATGTGTAATCTTTAAAATATTTGTTAATGTAATTAACTTTCTGTTACATTTAAAAAAAACAAATTAAATATAATAAATTAAGTTGTGGGTTTTTCATATGGCTTCCTTAAGTTCCTTTCAATAGATTTTGTAGGGATAGGAGATACACTGAGGATGGTTGGAAAGAGAGTTTTGTGCCTATTCACTGGAATTTTTTCTTTTTCAAGTTATTGAGTTTAATTATGTTAAGTTACATGATTCAATCTTATAATTGAGTAATAAAATTTGAGAGAAATCTTAAACTAATAAAATTTAAATTCATAAAGAATTACGATTTAAAAAAAAAAAAAAGCATGCTAGACTCACCTCCGATCCTTATTCACTGTATTTTTTATTTTTTATTGCTTGACTTAGAAATACCTTTTATACCAGACTATTAATATATTTAATTTAATGGGCTATTTTAACATAATAACATCAATTAGGGATGTTTGGTGTTTATTTTTTGGTCCCACAACTATAACACAATTTTCATATTTGATCCGTGACTATTAATTTTTTCATATTTAGTCCAATAATTTTTATATTCTCGTCACATTTAGTCACTCCGACCTAATTTACGATTACCAGTGACTAAAATTTAGACAAGTGACTTATTTTGAAAGACAAAATTATTATTTCTAATCACCTCACCAAGAAGTTAAAAGAAAAAATAAAAATAATTTTGTCCTTTAAAATAAGTCATCGATGATCATAAATTAAGTCGGAGAGACCAAATGTTACATGAATTTAAAAATAGTAAGATTAAATGTATGTGAAAATGATACCATCTTTCTTGAATCAAATGTGAAAAATCTCAAGATGCTAGCAAGTAAAAAATGTGGAAAAATAATCATTTTTCGATAAAATAAAATTAGGCAGGTAGAATATTATTAAAAAAAAAATAAATTAATATGCGAAGCATTGTTGAATAAGTGAATAACCGTCCACAAATTCATAGAATGAAGAGCGAAGAGGAGAACCGTGTAGGAGAGATTCTATGACGTTGACGTCGTACTTCTCATCATCGAACTGGCTGGCTGAATGGACCCCACAAGAATCGCCCCGAAGGAGATCAGTCGGGCCCACCGGCCACAAGACAATACATCACCTGAAAAAGTGAAAGAATCGGAATTGGAACGTGCCAACAAGGCAACATACAAAACTTTTGCCTTGAGATGCCAGATCACACCCCGTGTAGATTATGTGTTTTGACTGTATGAGCTGTCAATCCACGTCATCCTCTCCCCCCTATATATCCTAACCGCCTTTGACCGCTGTCCAAAATCGCCAAACTCTCCAGAGCTCCAAGAGATATAGAAGTGAAGATTGAAGTGAAAGATTTTGTGGTTCACCGGCGAGGATGAATAGGATAGGCCGGAGATTGAAACAGGAACGAAGCTCCGGCGATCATGGTCACCGGCCGCCGGCGAGGCTCACCGGCGATCAGGAATTCTCCGTCATGGTCTCCGCATTGAAGAACGTGATAAGCGGGAACGCAGTGACAGCGGAGGAGAATGTCGATTTGTTTTCATCGTTTGAGTTTCTCGCCGCCGCAACCGCCGGAGATTCATCGACGAGCGCCGCCGCGGAGTTGCCGCCTTTTTTGAGCGTCCCAGAAGGTAACACGTGTCAATTCTGCGGGATATCCGGGTGTCTAGGCTGCAATTTCTTCGGGCCCACCGAGGCGGGGGAGGATAAGAAAAACAACAAAAATGTGGCGAAGAAAAAGAAGAATTTCAGAGGCGTGAGGCAGAGGCCGTGGGGAAAATGGGCGGCGGAGATACGGGACCCACACAAGGCGGCGCGTGTGTGGCTAGGAACATTCAACACCGCGGAGGAGGCGGCGCGTGCTTACGATAAAAAGGCTATCGAGTTCAGAGGTCCAAGAGCGAAGCTCAATTTCCCATTCGCCGATTACACATCGTCAAATCCTCATCAACTGCTGCAACGCTCGGCTTCAACTCCTTCATCTCATCTTCGCCGGCCAATGCCGCCGCCGCCGCCACCGCAACAGCAGCAAGAAATCAGCGCTAAAATGAGCAATTTGGCGGCGAAAATGGAGGTGGGCACGAGCAGCAATGAAAACGAACTGTGGAAATTCGGGGAAGACGAGGTTCAAGACTGTTGGACGATGATGATGGATTTCAATGGCGATTCTTCCGATTCCGCCGGCGGTTACGTTCAACCGTCGGATCATCAATCTTGCTAGAATGCTAGCTACATTACCTGCATATATTATATTGCAGAAATAATATTTATCCACAAATTTAAGCTAGCTAATTCCTAGGAAAAAATCGTTTTAATATATTCGACGAATAATTTATATATGTAAATCAGAGTTTGCCATAATAAGTAAATATATAAAAATAAAAAATTTGAGAAACAACTATCTGTCACATCTTAGTTGATATAGACTTGACAATAGGTACTTCCTTTTCTTTTTTAATTCAATTCTAATTGTAGCCTCTAGTTTCTCTCAGCCAAAAGCCACTAAAGGATGAGTCAGGATGTAAATCCTAGTCGTTATACTTGGACCGCGATCTACAATGTATTGTGGACCAAGGTTACAAAACGACGTCGTTTTAATAAGTGGGAGAAACGGTTCCCGTAAATATCTGTAACTGATACTACATTTCATCTCAACTGATACTGCAGTTGTGTTGAACTGATACTGCAATTGTGTGTATGTTGTTTCTTTCGTCTGGAACTGCAGTTGTGTTGAAAGGGAACTACAGTTGCACGGAATGGATGTTGTTTCATCCGTCTATTTTCATTAATCAAAACGACGTCGTTTTGTCAATTGGACCATAATGCTTGGTGGACCACGGTCCACAATAAAATTTGTGGTAAATACCGGTAGCATCAATAAAATTTGTGGTAAATACCAGTCCTCCACCTTGGAGACTGCTTTCTTTATGTTTTAGAAAACTAACTTGGAATTAGAATCTCTGGTTTGAGGGATCTACTTACTATATTCCGTACGAGTCTAAAGTTGGTACTTGGTAGTTTGAGTTTTATAAATATCCTATAAAAAGGACTTGTAATGGACATGTTCTTCTTCACTCTCAAAAGCACAAATAACATCCTATTTTTTGAGTAGTTTTAAAATTATCACCTTTTTTTTTTGACCGATTTTGTTAGTCAATCGTTGATGCCTAGGTCGTAAATTTAGTCATACTAAATTTGAATAATGTGTTTTTTCTGGATGACGAGTAAAACTTGAAATCACTACTCTCTTGTGAAGTAAATTATTTTTGTGTGACGAATTTGACTTTGAGGATGTTCGTGGGCATGAATAATGTGTTTTGAGCCTATTGGGTGGAACCAAAGCATATTCCTAAGAAGCACGTAATGTAGCATGATAGCGTATCCACACCTAGGAAGCATGCTAAATAATGAAATGGTTTGCGAAGAATATCACGTGGATAATTCCATGAAGCAATCAATGCACAACATTTATCACGTGCTACAAAAAAAAGAGTAATATTTTAGTGAAACTTGAGATTAAAGAAATGGCAAAGAATAAAGATGCGATTCAGAATCAAATATAATTAACGACTCACTGAGTTAGCCATTGATAAAGGACGAGTTGCCGAAAGGCGAAAGATATTTGATGTGTTGATTTGGACGAGTGAGGGGCAGCTAAGTGACTCAGTGGAGAATAACCGGGTCATTACTCGGTGTTGTTGACAGCCGCAACGCGTACGGCAACATATTACAAAGATTCCAGACAAGATTAGATTCCTCGTATATCATGTCTGATCCAGTCATCCCCTTGCCTTCGCATTTTTATCGAATATTTCCAATCGCCAAATAATAATAATAATAATAATAATAATAATTATTATTATTATTATTATAAAACAATTTAAAATATCTTTTATCACATTTTTAGTTTTTTTTTTTTATAGAAATTTCCTTGATCTTAATATTATTGTGGCATGACCATTTTTGTCAAGTCAATAAAATCTTTAAAATATCATTAAATATAAAGACATTTCTATCTTTTTATACATATTGAAAAAAAATAATTGAAGCCCTAAATACCATTGTATTTTATGAAATTTATACAGTGTTGTGGATGGAGAACCAAGAGTAGTCTTAACACAATAATACTAGGACCAAAGACGGGTGTTCTGAAAAAAAAAATAAAATAAAAACTAAAGGTGATTTATCTATGACTAAAAATGAAATTAAATGTTCTTATTTAAGCTAAATTGATTAATATTTGAGGGAGGCAAATATATAAGATAAGAAAGTAGTATACCTTAATTCATTGTATTAGGATTTAGCTAGGAAGCTAGGAATGGAGGAATTGAAGCAATGGTGGTAATGTTTCATCAAGAAATGGAGCTTTATTCATGGACAGCCTTTGACGTGTACATTACCTGGTGGTTTCTCACCTCTATGTCCTCCGACAAACCTCCCCCCTCTCCCATTGCCGTCTCTCAATCCTTCCATTCCCAACCATGGCGGCCATCTCCACCTCCCTCTCTTTCTGCCTCGTTTTCTTCCCACTAACAATCCTTGCCCAGACCGCCCAAATCCCTAAAGGTACAAGAATGATTTTATTTTTTATTTTTAATATTACTGACTCTATTACAATGCAGAATTTAATTATTTTATAGAAAAATGTATAAATTTTCTGTATGACAGGTTTCTTTTTGAACTGTGGCGGAAACGAGGAGGTGGAACAGAAGTCCCTCACGTTCGTCCCGGACGACCCGTACATTTCCGTCGGAAACAAATCCGTCGTGAAACAGCCCAACATCCTTCTAGTGTTAACCACCGTCCGCTATTTCCCCAGCAGCAAGGCCAAGAAATATTGTTACAGTTTGCCGGTGGCTAAGGGAAAAAAGCTGCTGGTGAAAACGGTTTATTATTACGGCGGGTTTGACGGCGGGAAGGAGCCGCCGGTGTTCGATCAGATCATCGACGGGACCAAATGGTTCGTGATTGACACCAAGGCGGATTATGCGAAGGGTCTCAGCTCATACTATGAAGCCATTGTTATGGCGCATGGAATGGAGCTAACGGTGTGTCTTGCTAGGAATGAACATACTGGGAATTCCAGCCCTTTCATTTCCGCCATTGAAGCTTCTTATCTTGAAGACACCATTTACAATTCCACTGATTTGCATAAATATGGGTTGATCAACCTGGGCAGACATAATTTTGGGTCTGATTTGGATATGATTGGGTATGTATATATGTGCTTATTATGATATCCAAAAAAAAAATAGTAATTTTAATTTAATTAGTCCTTTAATTATACTCATATCATGAATTCAAAAAAAAAAAAAAATACTCATATCATACATTCATACTGTGCTTGACTAGCCTTATAATATAAAATTTTGAGTTAATTTCATTTTTTTCTTAAATTTATAGGTAATAGTGAATTTTTAATCTTTTTTTAACAGAATATCATCATTTGGTCCTAGTATTATTATTGCATGACTATTTATTGTCCCCCGTCAAGAAAATAATTAAAATGATGTTAAATACAATGCCATTTTGATTTTTTTTTTTTTATATAAATTAAGTTGACCCGCTATATTTTTTATATTTATATTTTTTTTTTACAAAAAAAAAATCAAAATTGAAAATTGAAATGCTATTGTATTTAATGAATTTAAACTGTTTTGATGATGGAAGACAAAAAATGATCATGTCACACTAATACTAGGACAAAAAATAGATGTTTTGAAGAAAGATAATTAAAAGTGGATTGTCACCTATAAGTCTAGGATAAGAAATGAAATTAACTCTAAAATTTTTCGTCAAGTACAATGAATTTCAAAGATTGTTTAGGTTTTTATCCATATATGCACAATTAAAGGACTAAATATGTTATTTTCTTGCCATTGCTCACCATCTTAACACTGTTTAGATTTGCATAATTAAAGAACTAAATCTATTATTTTTATGTTTATCCATAATCTACCGTCCAAAAATCAACTGATCTCGAAAACTCTGGTTCATTAGTTTTCCAGATGATCCTTACAACAGACTCTGGATTCCATTCCTGGACCATAACCCATCAGTGCTAAGCCACTCCCACGTATCGCCGGCGGTGTTTTGGAACAGGCCGCCGAAGGAAGTGTTCACGACGGCGGTGACAACAAGCAGAGGGAAAACGCTGACGCTCCACTGGCCGCCGTTTTCGCTACCCAATACTTACTACTACATCGTTCTCTACTTCCAGGACAACCGGACGCCCAGCCCTTATAGCTGGCGGACATTTGACGTCAAGATTAACGGAAAGACGTTTTACAACAAACTGAACGTGACGACAGACGGCGTTAGTGTTTACTCTCCGGCTTGGCCGCTTTCTGGGAATACAGAGATTTCTCTGATTCCGGATCAAGGTGTTCCGGTCGGGCCTGTGATTAACGCCGGAGAAATCTTTCAGCTTTTTCCGTTAGGGGCAAAGACGCTCACACGCGATGGTAAACTTTTTTTTTTTTTGCAACCCAATTAAGTTGATATAACCACAGTCTCAGTGATTTATTGACTTTCTTGATTTAAACTGATTAATAATGAACAATGTAGGATGATTTACCTCCTTGCTGTCCTTTACTCTCTCGGATCACAAGGCCCTATTTACTGTCACACTCTTAAATAGTGATTGCATGTTTTTTTTCATTACTAAAATACCCTTGAGTAGTGGTTGCATATTTCATTCATTACTAAAAAAAAATTAATTTTTTGGATTTTTTTCTTAACCCACCCAAGATGGTCTAATCACAAAATTCTAAGTTCAACTACAGTCCTTATTGGCATCCTTGGTTTGAGCTGTTTAGCAATGGACAATTTAGCCTAATTTACTTCATTGTGATATTTTTGCTGATTAGAGTCGCAAAGTAAGATTTAACTAGTGGACACCTTCTCAAGTAGTAGTTGCGATTTTCCCTGATTACTGAAAAACCTGGTGTTTTTTTTTTTTTTTTTTAATGTTTATCTGTGGTAAAAGTTATATTAATTGTGCTTATATATAGTGATTGTTTGCTGAGTACTTACAGTGGCGGCGTTGGAGGATTTGCAGAAGAGCATGAAGAACACGCCTGAGGATTGGAATGGGGATCCATGCCAGCCAAAGGATAATGGATGGACAGGAATCACATGTAATAAAGGGAAATCATTCAGAGTTGTGTCTCTGTGAGTTACCCACTCTCACTATTACATCAGTAATCATCAAGGTTTTTTAGGACATAGTTATAGATGGACTACCTTGCCGTGCTCCCCGGCTTCCTCGATTGGTCTAGAGCTAGAATACAAAATATTCCCGTGTATAAATAGTGATTGTACTATTCATACATTCCAAACAAGCAATTCAATCCGCCTCGAGAATAGTGAAATTTTGAGAAAGTATACGTTTATTTTACATAGTTGTAATGTCATTCTGGCCTTTAGCGCCGCCAAGAAATACAACTTCTGCTATTGCTATTGCTATTACTATTGTTTCATTATCTCTTTAGTTACTGTTCTATTGGATCTTGAGGCCTAGTATTCCCTGGCAATCAAACATTTTGCTTACATTTTGAGAAATTCTTTGAAGGAACTTGACTGGTATAGGGCTGAGTGGAACACTACCTCCAAGCATATCCAAATTGACTGCACTTTCCCATATGTAAGTAGTCATTTCTGTTCTACAAAAGCAGAATTTGTGGGGAAAAAAAGACATCTTTTATAGGATTTGTAAGAATTGAGAATGACTGATATACAGTTGGCTTGGAGACAACAAACTCTCTGGTAAATTGCCTGATTTGAGCCAATTGAAGGGCCTGAAATCTCTGTAAGCTCTCTGTTTCAACCCGGTTTATCAGTTATAACTTCTCGGTTTTCACACAATCTGACTGGTTTCTGTGGTTTATACCATCTGGAAAAAAGGCATTTGGAGAACAATCAATTTGAAGGAGCAATCCCTAAGGGTCTAGGCCAACTACCAAAACTCACTGAAGTGTGAGTTTGTTTCTCTGATAGATGGCATCAAGAAAAGTTCTATTCAGTGATTTCAGTCATAATTGTGTTTCTAATGACTCGTTTTGTTTCAACAGGTTTCTGCAGAACAACAACCTAAATGGTCAAGTCCCTGAGGGGCTAAAGAACAGAAAGAACATAAACCTCCAGTATGAGAATCTTTGTCTGCTGACAACATTGTTACTGCTGTTAAGATCCCCTTTCTGACTCTTTCTGTTGCAGGGTTTGAGGGGAGCCGTCGGCCGATGAAAGGAGTTGGAAGAGCTGAAGCAATGGGATTATAAGCTAGCAAGAATGGATGTCAAGAGAGGGAGAGAGAGATGGATGTTGGATTGCCAATTTGAAGAACTTTGGAAAACCTGAGTGTCTAAAGTAATGATCTTCAGTGAAAAATGTACTTTATGGTTCTGTGTGAACAGAGCCATAACATTGTGAAGGAGTTTGTTTATACATTCAGAAGTTCAATTTGCAAATTTCAATGTCATGTTTCTCAAAGCAATCCTATGCAGGATCTTATTCATCAGAAAGGGAATCTGTTATCCACTTGACATACAATATAATGTTTAATACACCACATTATGAGTTATGACCCTTTTTTTTTTTTCCTACAGTATCCATTATCCCTACTACTGTAAGACTAATTCAGATTCAGTTCAAGTTGCACTTATAGAGTTTGATCCTTATCAAAAAAGACACTCAGGACTTTTAACATAGTGCACCTTACATGAAAAAGATTTGACTCAGGACTTTTAACATGGTGCACCTTAAACGATTTGACCATTCTTTGATAACCTCATATATGTTAGCTAGTTAACTTTTCAATTATCACAAGTCACAAACTCACAATACATGGGAAAAGACCCAATCTTCACTCTAATTTTGACTTTTCTTCTTCATTTATTTATATAATCATCTACTCCAATCTCCATGTCACAGAACCCAAGGTTCCAAATAAGCCCATCTATTATCACTAGTTAATCACTGCTCACAAAATAGGGTATTTCAAGAAAAATGGAGAATCAAGTTTAGTGTAACTCCTAATATATGTAGGTTTCTTGAATTGAGATACAAGAAAAGACTATGATAGGTACTCAAACCAAAAAGTAACAAGTGTTGCCTTATATTACAGGCTGATGATAGCTCTCACTCCAGCTAAAATTACATCATTACAACTTAATTTGGGCATTTGTTAAAAAGTTAAAATGGTTTTCCAGCTGGCTTGCAGCCAACTCAAATGAGTAATCACAGTTTGACACTTGGAAGAGGCTACCCTACACTCCCAAGAATTAGTTTGCAGAGTGTTATGCAACAGTGAAAGTTAGCCACATAGTTCAAAGGTAAGTTTTTAACTACTGAATACATATAATGAAGAGATCAGTTCAGAAACTATTCTTTTTTTCTATTATTTATTTATTTCTTAATAAGTATAATGTTTTTTGTTATTAGGCATGCATTTGATATTGAATATTTGGTGCAATGGTAACAAGGAATGATGAAACAGATAAGATTATAAGCAGCCAATTAGAGGCTGTGTAATAAGCTTCAAAGTAATCGCTTCTCCATAAAAATTAAAGGATTTGCTTCTACTTGACCTATATAGGTTCCCAAATACATATTCGAGTTTTATATCCCACGATAACCACTAACATGACCATTTATAAACTTGTTTTAAATTGATTAATTGGTCGAATTGTGTTTAAATTTATATTTATATATAGGCGTATGTATATACACTAATTGGAAGTTGTGCAACCTGGAAATTCCAACTCGAGAGTGGGAGTGTGGGGTGTGGGCACACGGTAAAGTGAAACTAAGAGTATCCACATTAGTAGTTTTTACATGATTTTGAGAGTAAATTTGCCAACATAAAGGGGAGAGGGAGAGGGGAGAAAGAGAATATGGGAGCTCCTCTTACAAAATGGAGATTTTTTGTCGGTCTTGCGACGCAGTGGAGAAAGAATTGGACGCACAGCAGTGCGCTTTTTGCACACAAGGACACCCAGCTGGGCGCGTGCAGTTCGCATCAGCACTTTTTTTTTTTTTTCTCCTCTCTTTCTTACATGGCACTTCAAAAATAATCCCAAAAGCTCACTATTGAGGATGTCCTAAATGAAACTAGAACTAGATATTATAGTGAGTGGTAAATATAAATAATTAGTATGCACGTGGAGTAGTAGCTGGTACTGGTAGCTAGGTAGGCTACTAACAACTAACAATCCGAAAGCAGCACTGAAATCCACTGTACAGAACAATGAAAGTACGCTCCCACTGGGCATCATAATCAGTGTAATAGTGTATGCTCATCATAAATGTATTTTTAATAAAATTTTACTATACAAATAAGAACGTCCGTTATAAAAAGAACAGTGACTTTTTTTAGAAAAAATAAGAATAATTAAATCTTTACTTTTTTAATTTTAAATTTATAATACGTAGACGATTTTTTTTTTTTTTTTGTGTTGCTTTATTCTTCTGATTTTGACTTTGGGGTTTTTTGAAAAAAAAAAATTCTAAAGTATTTTCGCCTTTCTACAAAATAACTTTTTAAAAATAAAAAATAAAAAAATGCTTGGAGTATGCAACATTCTCCTTTCTTTCATTGTTCTAAGTAATAATATAAGTGTCAGATCCAAAGTGCACAGGAGTCGAGTTACTCTCATCTCCCAACCCTCTATAGTTAGTATACCTATGCATGAATAAGTACACAGCACAGAAGTAGTAATATAAACAATGAAACATTCCGTATGCTTTGAAAACTTATTTAGAGTTTTTTTAGTGGGATAAATGTCATAAAAGGTCACCTCTTTTGATGGAAGACTTGTATCAAATATAAAAGACAAAATGTCAACTCGAATTTGATAATAGTCAACGAAGATCAAAAGTGTATCTCAAATGAATTTTCTTGTCGCAGTATTATTTGTATGCTATATATGTAATTGAGCTGGAAACCCACCGATCCACAGCCTGATTGGACGAATTCTATTGTCGGGCATGCAGGAGGGGCCTACGGACGAATAGCACATGCGTTTGCTAACACACACTTTCCGATTCCCGCCTATCCGTTTCTTGTTCATTCCATCTCTTTGTTGGATGGAAACTTGAAAAAGGTAAAAGCCTCTTTCACAGGTACACCACACAGATCACCAAAACCCACTTTCTTCACCCCTTTTTGAGTGATGAAAATGAAAAGTAGTTTGCTTTTAAGGTCCCTATCTATCTTTCGACTAGCCTCTTGGGCCAGAAGAAAAAGAAAAAGAAAAGGTATGGCTTTAGGTTTATATTAATAATACCTACCAGCAGCTTGATTGGTCACATGGATAAAATTTGAAAAAAAAAAATCAGAAAGTGAATCTCACCCATAACAGTGTGAGAACAACTTCTCAAAGTGAGAGAGACTCCTTGATTTACAGTAAGCAGAGGCCTAACCTGATGTTTTGTCGGACCAGGACGTGGGGTCTTGGAATTGGGATTTAACCTTGGGAGGAAAATAATACCCACCAGCACCCATACCCCAACAAGATCAACGTAACTTTCAAATCGCAGCAATAATTGAAGTGCAATCAATCTTTTCACACCTTCAGCTTATAATCAGTAGAAGCTTCTCAAATCTCATTATGATTTATAGGCTTAGATCAAAGATCTGAACCCACGCAACAGGCTTGCTTGCGTAAAAGTGGGATAGAGTTGGAATGCATGTACACATGCATTACATAATCTAGCTTGGCAGCTTATTATAATTCAGGTAAAACAGTGCGTAAATAAAAGGGAAAAAAAGGAAAAACCAGCAATTATAGTGTGACCGTACCATGTATTATTTGAGTGGTTCTATTATTAGGTGGGTCTGTGACTATCTGAGACGAAAGGTAAATATGGAGAGCAATGCGGATCGTGTTATCGTTTAGACTGACATCAAGCCCGGCCTCATCATCACATATTTTCCATAGTTTTATGGCTTCAAGCGAACCCACTGGTAGCGCCCCTTCAATGGCACATCCTTCACAATATCGTAGTTGTACCTGCATTGAGAAGGACAACGATTACCAGTAGTTCTACAACGGCAATATTATACCAATATCAAAAAACCAAAATGAAATATAATTTAAAATAATCAAGTAATTTTGCACATATTTAATGAAATAAATTTCATACGAGATAAGATTCTCATTTAAGAAAATATATAAATTCGTTTAATTTGAGGTAGCATATCTTGATTGAATGATCCGGTTTTACATTTCTTAATTTCATTGTTAATCAATCAAAATATGTAAAATTATGTGAAATTTAATTTGTTTTGCCAATTATTTCAAACATTTAAAAAAAAAATTAGTTTCCTTTTTTGTTTCGTTTTCAAGGTAGTGCAGTACTGAAGGTGAAGCTGAAACGATAAGATAGATAGATGATAGAACATGTGTAATAATGATAATAATTCTGATCGTGCGCACTCGCCGTCGCAGCTTTTTATCACTTACTTTTCCGCGAATCTTTTCTGCACGTACTTTTCCGTCGCGGAGAAGAACTCCTCGATCTCCGCAGCTGATGGCGTCTTCGCGGCATCAGGTTTCCGGCGAGAATCATCCTCCGGTGACTTCTTTTTGGCTGTCGATGATGAGTACTCCATTTCTGCTATTGAATCTCCGCAAAGCTCGCTTGATGGAGGCGTCTCTCTACTACAAAAAAATAACATTAATTACTTCTCCATTTTATATAAGAAATTCAGATATATTCTGAGAATATAAAATGCTAATGGCTTTTAAGTTTATCATCTCAAAGTATAAAACATACATGTTATAGTTTCATGAAAAAATGAAGAGACGCTGTGATGAAAAATCAGAGAGAGGAGATGCATGAGTTTATAATATAAAAAATATAAATACATACCTGATTCCGTTGTTCATAGAACCTGAATTGTCAGTTACGAACTCTTCATAATCCTGAAATTCAAAATTTAAAACGAGAATTAATTTCTAGCAATCAAAACGTGATGAGAAACTGATGAAATTTGAAACAACAACGAGCTGAAAAGTAAATGCAAACATAAATGCTGAAGTTTCACCTTCTTCGCCTTCAGATCTATGTTCCTCAAATCCTCCTTAACGGACTCGCTTGATTCGCAACTCGAGCATTTCGACGTTACAGCTTCACAAACAACCGCCGCAGATGTGGCCGCCAGAGAAACCGAATTATCCGACGCAACCTCATCATCTCCATCATTATTACCGCATCGAGAACTAACCTTCCTTCGTTTGCTCGACGGGCAGCACAGCGAAACCTCCGGAGCTCTCGACTTCAAAGCAGCTCGATTCCCGCCTACTACGACCTCCGTCACCGCTTCCGCCGCCGTCTCCGCCATTCCCTCAGGTCTTCTCATCACGAACTCTTTCATCTCTGATCTCTACAGTCGTCTATATGCGTGGATACATACTGACACACACGTATGTATATATACGCATATACATGCAGTTAATGAGTGAAAAGTGAAAGAGAGAAGAGCCAGGGGGGAATGACCTGAGGAAAACGGGAATGTAATTAGAGAGAAGTGTGATCGGAGGGCGGAGATTAAGAGAGGCCGTTAGTGTTTGGATCGGAGCAGTTCTATTCTGGGGGTGGTTCGAAATGTGGTCCATGCTCCGTTACGGTGACATAGGCACATGGGAATGCCGTTAGCAAAGATAGATCTTGCTGTCATGCCAATATCATTACCATTCAGGTGACTACGCCGTGAAGTTGTAGGAGGTAAGAATTTAAATCAATTTCTACTTTTAGAAATATATATTTTATACATCCAAAAAAAAAAGAAAAAGAAATATATATTTTATTTTCTTATTAAATTTTTGTGACCCCTTTCGGAATAGATCAGATTGTTCTTTTTTCTTTTTCTTTTTTTTTTTTTAACTCACAAGCTGTTTTGGGTCTTTCTCCGCCCGTTTAACAATTTAGATCCACCCGATTAATTTCCTCTCACTCCGAGACCGGAGTTGGCCCAAGAAGAATTGGATCAGATTGTTCATTTGTTAGGTAAAAATAATCGAAAACACTAATTATCATCTTTATAGAAAGTTTAAAGTTAAATATAGTTTTATAAGGTTCTGCCAAATATGTTTGATAGGCAATGAGTTTGGTTTTGGTCCTTTTTGGACCTGATAAGAAAAATGAGCTTGTTCTCGATGGGCTAAAAGTAGGTGGGTATAGTGTAATAAAGTGATCGGATAAATGGACATCTATGGATCATTTGGAGGACAAATTGCAAGTGGCAATCAATAAGGTGTGAGTATTTGCCAGAGCGGTGAGACAAGTCATGTATTGTTGAGCACGGGATAAATCCTTTAATTCACTTGTGTGTAATAACTTGCGACAGGTTTGAACAAGAATATTCAGATACGAGAATCATATTTTGCTAGGAAACTAAAACAATTTCGAAAAGTAATTTGAAAATATATTAAGGCAAGCTTGGTACGAATTGAAAGTATATAAAAAAGATTATATGTCGTGTTTAATCAACATTATTGCCTTAAAAGTGATTTTCAGAGACGTTGCAATGTGGTTTCCGGCAAATTTTCTACGGATAACACAAATTATAGCCATAGAAACATTATTTGAGCCCTAGGACCCCGAGAAAAATGGGAAGTGTGTCTGAATGTATGAACAAAATGTTTCCACACCTCGCATACATGCGAATCAAGCTGAGCGAGCGAGCGGACGCGGCATGGCGCGCTAACTAGCCTAGGTTATCTACAGCTAACCGACTGAAACCAAAAATATCAGTAAGTCACTACTGTCGGAACCGAACTTGTAACTTTGTAGTTTTTTTTTTTTTTTAGAACGTAACTTTGTAGTTAATAAGTCAATAGTTTGTACTAAAAAAAAAAAAGTCAATAGTTTAGTTAACTTAGCTAGGGACATCCTCCTTTTTTTTAGATGTACATGTACGAAAGTGGTGATATAGTACATAATAATATACGGGTAGATGAATACGCCAATATATTTAAGTTAGCTTTTAACCAAAGCCAGATGGATAGCAGTTGGGAAAACAATTTATTAGAATAATAAATTCGCTAATTAAAAGTCATTAAGCTTATCTAATTCCCCACCTGTAACTTGATTAAACCTGTACTGCAATCTGGCAAGAACGACACGATTATATTGAAATCGACCAGCCAATTTGAAAGAAGTGTCATCATATGTTAATTCATGGCAACTTTATGGTGAGTGAATGCTTAGCTTCGATCAATTCAATAATACTCTGCAAGTGTAGCAGAGAAACCTTGGATTCTCCTAGTTAGCTCAGAGATTATAACGGCATACCAACTTATCTGACAAACCAATGGGGTGTAAATTGGGATTTGAAGATGAGGAAAGAAATGTTGCCTGCATATATAAACAGCCAAAGTAACCGCCCATAAAGCAAGGGATATTGTCTGGTTCATGTCCGATGATATATTATAGTTGTACGTCCTGCCCAGTGAACACTTCACATGTTGCATATCCCCCCATGTTTCTAATTGTTACCCAATTTCATCGCATTCCAATGTTACGTCCACATCTATGCATTGTTATTGTGTACTTATGTAGGTGATAATGTTAATTATATGATGTTAGGTTAGTTTAGGTGTATAATTATGAGTAAAAGATGATGTTTTGTGCATGTAATTATACTCTTGGTACACGAATGAAGTATTGGTAAAGTTTAGAAGGTAAGTACTAAGAATGTTTTTTACAAAGTCCCTATTTTGAGTAACAAGCTGACTTTTATAATGCTAGACCAGGGAGCACATGCTGAAATTCTTACTAACGAGAGGTACCTGAGGCTCACCTACTATACAGTCAAGTCGGTCATGTCACGTGTTAATGCTAAAAGGACATATATGAGTGTGATGGCTTAGGCCGTGAAGGACACTTCACATGCTAATTTTCGATCCGGGTAGGGTCCACTTCCCAATCAACCTTCAAGGTCGGGAAGTGCGATGGGGATTAAAAAATGTAAGAAAATGTCATATATGCTTTGTATATCCCCATCAATAGTAAAATACGGAGTAACTATCAAAATCTTTTTGAAAATAATTAGTATAATTTGATCGACATTATGTGACTATGTCACTGATATGCTTGCAAGTGTTTAACAACTCTAATGGAGTGCACGGCCCAATTTTAGTTGCAGACTTTGTGGGCTTGACGTAGTCACGTTTTTTGTAATTGTCAAAATTTGTTTACTCTTAAGATTGTTGTATAAAAAATAAGTAATTTCTTTTTTTGAAATTAACTCATAATTTCCATAGTGAAATTGGCCTGGGAGAAAGAAATAAGAAAGTAGCAAAACATTAATAATCAACAACAATGGAATATGCCAACACTTTGTGGTCTGATGGCCCCGGATTACACTCCCATATCGCTACTAAAAAAACAACAATGGACGGTCTAGGCATGTCAGGTCACAGTGACCTCTTATTTATTTATTTAATTTAAATGGTGAAATTGATAGGATCAGGGGCAGGCGTGATAGAGGCATGCATGATTAGGGGTTGGAGTCGTGGAAGAAAGTGGCGAGCTTTTTAAGCATAGCTATGGCGTTATCACAGGTAGGGTTATTCAAATTGAAAATATGGTTTTCCCCTTTAACCTCCACCACCTCCGCCGCCCCTTGCCACCCACTGCTAAC